>CM043121.1:24416030-24962985 GCA_023701765.1 Hylyphantes graminicola
AAACAAAAGACGCTGTTTACGGGGGGTCGCGTTCATAAGGGAGCTTGAATCCCTCCAGGGGTTAAAAACATGCAACATTGTTAAAACATCCTCTCGCGACCTTGCTTTGTTACGTGAGGCGGCTGTGACCCCGGCCACAAGGGGTCGCGCGACCCCTCGGGCCATATTTCCGCGTATTTCACTGTTATTATTTATCGTTGTTGTTAGAGGAATCCTCTCTCAGGAAATTGTCCTTGATAGGATTCCCTTCGGAAAAACAATTGAAGTAGCTTTTTTTAGTGGCAGAACGTGCTAAGATGACAGCGAGAAAATGAGCTTCAAAGTTTTTTCGTTTTGCACATCGTACCTAGGTACAATTCTGTACTCTGCAATATCTTCTCTCTAAAATGTACTATATTTATTTAAATTTAGGAAAAATATGGGGCGAACTTGCTTGTCTTTCTTATCACGATAGCATTAAACACATTATGCTCTTTGTTTTTTATTTGAACACTAAAAATCTCAATTTTTTCAAAAATTTCAACTTAGGGGATCACGTTTTTCCACTAAGCTACGACAATTGGGGAATAATAAGATGCTTAGTGGAAGAACCGTGCCAAGTGACAAAAGGAGAACCGAAGAAAATATAGGATTGAAAGTTTTTTAGTTTGCACTGGAGATCTGTTAAAAACGGTACTTGTAAATCGTAAAAAAATATACTTAACTTAAAGTTTACGAAAAAGGGGAAATTGTGTTATCGATATAGAAGTTAGGTTATGTTTTCATTGGCACAAAAATCACAATTTTTTAGAATGTGACTTAGCACGTTTTTCCACCTAAGATCTTCAATTGTAAAGACACGAGGTTGTAAAAATGCAGAATGGGCCTCCGGGGGTACATCGTGATTTCCCTTTTTTTTTGAACAATCTAATATTTAGATGGGTTCTATTGTTCTGGCTGGTTTGGTGGTACAATCATTTGGCTTTGTTCGTTTTGTCTTGGGGGAGGTTGCAATTGTGTGGTCAATAACGAGATTGCGTTAGTTTCTTCTCGAAGATAAATGACGGCCCTATCGCTTATTGAAAAGAAATGTGATGTATGTTTCTTATTATTGGCACTATATCATTTCAGTCTTAATTATTTTTGGAACAGTTTTCTTTGCTTTATTTGCATCGTTTCTTCATGCCCGCCGACCACTGAAATCCGCGAAGGCCTGCTTAAGCCGAAAAAACCTAACTGAGTGTTGATTTTGAATAGAGTGAGTGCACGTTTCGTATGTGTGAAGGGGGGTTTTTTTTTTTTTTGGCTCTGTCAAAATAAACGTTTAAAATAGATATGCTTAAAAGTCTCGGACGCCGCGTGACGATACGATGTTCGTCCTGTAAAGAGTGGCCATTGGGTGCCTACTTGTATAGTCTTCAAGTCACATGACTGTAGTTTAAAATTATGGCGCTCGTCCCAATGGCCCTCATGTAGCCCTATTGCGACGACAATTCACCTTGAGTCATTTGTGTCTGAGATGTAAACTCACAAGTGTGTCTTCGCCCAGGCAATTCATAATGGCCAACGTTTTTTGTTCTTAACATTTATTAGAATTTTTATATGTGAGGGATACAGAAAAGTATAAACAGTTTTATGCTTCATACAGGTGGCTTTTTAACGTGACATTTAGGTGAGGGGGATTTCATGAAATTTCTTCGTACAGTAATCTGGAAATGTTCCATGAAAAAAAATTATTAGTGCATCCTGAAAACTTAATTTACCATTTTAAAAATAGTAAAAAAGGGTTGTCTGGTAAAGAAGGACAACCAGAGTAGAGAATCGTAACTTTACATTTTGGAGATTAATGGGCCACATATACAATCTACAACAATTTATTTAAAAGAAGTTATTTATTTTTAGTGTCCATAAATACAAAATCCACGTACAAAAAAGGTAATTTTTTATGCACATTACCCGGATCCCAAGCATTTATATAAATCAACGAATATTTTCTTTTGTATGGGGCAACGAATTCCGAACACTTTTAATTTGGCCTTCAAACACGCGTCTCTTTCCCCAGGATCGGGTGCGGAAGATTGATATTCAGAATACTAGCGGCCACATATACAAAACCTGTCACGAATCAGGTATGTCTCTAGGAATGCCAGTATTGAGTTCTTTTTAGATAACAGAGATTCAATGATTTATTATTTGTCGGATGGAGTTTTTCTTGCTTTTTCCTCTTTTTAATTAATAAGATAGACTTGAAATGACCACCTTTCTAAAAAAAAAAATTTTAGTTTAAGATCAATTAAATTAACGAATAACCAACGGTAAATAGGGTCAAACAAATTCGTTGACGACTTTTAACGGCATTCCTTAAGGAACCTTAGTTAGACGGTACTGATCCACACCGAAACATCTTTAACGACGAAGATTAACTTTTTAACCATCTATCGTCGTAAAATGGTTCTGTCCACCAGTGTGTCGTTAAACAGAGCTTTTAGAGGGGTAAGGATTTAATGTCGGCTGAACAGTTACACAAAATTTGGAAAATAGGTTAAAAGGTTAAAAAATTGATGTAAATAAATTAGCACGATTCTTTATACTATAAATAGATTTATTAAAACCCACCACTTGTTTAATTTTTTTTCTCTTATTTTACCCCATTTCTGCGTTGGGCGCCTACTCAGGTGTCTGGGCTCTTCGACTTGAAATGTGGTTCTAAATTACGACGCCGCGTCGCCAATAGCCATCGTGTAGCTCTAGTTGCCACGAATAATTCAAAACCTAACCTACCTACTATCCCCCCTCCTCAATAAAAAATTTAGAGAGATATGAAAATAAATTTATTTACCGAATAATAATGTGTTTAAAATTTATTAGTAGCGGGTTGGACGTTGGGTTTTTTACCATATTCAGGTGTCGGGCTCGTCACTTTGTGCCTGTGGTTCTAAAATACGACGCCCATCGCCAATAGACCTCGTGTTAGCTCTATCGCCACAATAATTCAAAAACCTAAACATCAAGTAAATACTTCTAAGGTTTCGTATTTATACTTACCCAATGATTTAGGAGAATAACCCTTTAGTGTTTCTTTCCTTTTAAACTCCGAACACACGTCTCTTCTTCTTGAGCTGCAACAATGGCCATAAAACACTGGGCAAAAGGCAGGTACCTTCTTAAGAGAAGACGGCATAATTAAAGCACCGCATTTCCTCCTACTCCGAGGGTCAAGGCCTACCCCCGGTCAATACCAAAAGAATCTTTCTACATAAGATTAAGCATTTAAAAGTCCGGGATCTAACTAAAGACAGCAAGACAATGCTTTAGTCGCACCCAGAGCAAGAGATGGTACTAGCTGTACCTCACAGCCAAAGGGGTGTAATGACCCGTGTTCGAATTTTCGGTAATATGCTGGAGAGAACACTTTTGAGCTCTTTTAGAAAAAAAAATGGCATGAAGAAAACAAAAAGTTGTCTGGTAGAAAAAAAAATGGCATGAATGAAGAACAAATAGTTGTCTGGTAGGAATCAGCAGTGGCTCGTTTGCTATAAAAAATATTTAGTTTTATTTGTGTAGAAATGTTTTAGATAATTCAAAACAAGTCTCATTTTTTTGTCTATGCAGAGCTAAAAGTTTGAATTTCTTCTGTCTATTTCTGCGTTGGATAAAATACCTGAAACATACCAAAGTACATCGTATTATTTTAAACTCTGGTTTAGTGATGATTCGCATACTACACAGCTTCCTAAATGTATGCATGCACCTATGTACTTTGGGCTACAAACAAATTTGCATTACAAGCACCAGTCCAATGTATACGAAACTACTTATTGGCTGGACTGTTTATACTCCTCATTGCTAAAACTTAGTAATGGTTCCTATTAGCTGTAAAGGTTGTGTATTGAAAATTTCAACAGCCGTAGCAAGCTACTAGGAATGGTAGATTATAACGGGGGCTACTATCATTTTTTATAATGAAAGGGAAAGAAATTGAATTAGAGATATCAAGAAGTGCTAATTTGAGGAGTTTAACCTCAATACTCAAGCGGTAACATACCTTATTTATATATTTCAACTCAAGTAATGTTAAATACAAATGTTTCTCAGGATAACAGGCGTTTTCGATTTTCACTCTCGCCTGACGTTGCAGAAATATTGGCCTCATAAAAGCACAGCAATTTCTACAAAGCAGTATGTAGATCGTGAACAGCGTTACGATTACAACACTTAGACAACCAAAGTTATGTCATTATTTTACAACTGCAATGTTTGTGTTAAATGAAAACTAATGATACGTCTTCAAAATTTCTTAAATCTGAAAACCATCTCATTTGAAGTTATACCCCTTCTGCTCTGAGTTGCTGCAATTGAGAATATCTCTTTCCGTAGACGCCTATCTTGTCAGTCTTTTATTCCTTCCTGTGTCTTTGTGGGTGGCTGTGATAATAACACTTGGCTATGGGTGAAGAAAAGCATCTTGGAAATATTGGTGGGACTGTCGTTGGTTTTCACATGCAAATGTGGTTGGTGGTTAGATTAGTGAAAAAATTTAACAATTTTCTCTGAGGAAGTCGGTGCTTTTGAAAAAAAAAAAAATAATAATTGCATGCAAAAATAATTGGATTGTGACTTAGTGGATATGACTTTTAATTTTAATTAATGGTTTCGATTCAGGTGAACAATTTGGTTAATTTAAGTAGTGAGAATTAAGGAATGAGCAACGAATAAATGGATCAACTACTTATTTGAAGCATTTAATTTAAATCCTTTAACAGGTGAAAGTAATAAATTTTCGTTGAATAAATATGCTAACCTATAAATGATGCTACTTAAATCACAAAAGAATAATTAAAGATTTTGTATACGATACTTGCCTGTGTGTTTATGTAGTTTAGCTTTTACGCAACATAAAATTCTTTTTATATATTAAATGAGGGTTTTGTGCGTGTGTGTGACGAATAGGCTCAGAAATTGCGCAACCGAAGTGCATAAAATGTGCATAAAGATCTATTTACGCTAAGAGGTCACTAGATAACAGTATTAAAATTATTCGTTTTAGTTTTTTTTAATTCTTAACTCATTCTAATTCATTTTTTTTATTCTTAAAGCATTTTTTGACAACAACCTAACCTCAAAAAGTGCGACCAATTTTGTCTCCGGCAAAATGGCGATTGCTTGCGCAGTAAAGAAAAATTTCCTCATTCAGACTTTATTAACTTGATCATCGAATTTTTTACTTAATTAACTGATGACACAGAAAATGAATTGTTTATATTTGGTTAACATGCATTATCCCCATAAAATACTTCGACGTTTATTGTAGCAGAGAGCTTTGCTATACTTGCCGTACCAGACAAAGACACTTGCCGCATGAAATTGTACTGATTTTTGATAACTAACGTCCTTAGCTAAATCATCCAAGGCTAGCTAAAAAAAATACTTATGAGCACTTGCCATCTTGACCTCTTCCACCCTAGAACAAATATTAGTCAAGTTTAATCCCCAAGAGACCAAAATAATTTTTTTACAGGTAAGATTGAAAGACAAGGAAACTTCTGTGACAATCTTGGTGACATTTTGCCCACCCCTGAGACCTACCTTTAAGAGGCCCCGTCTCGGAATTTCGGCTTGTCTATCCAACGAAAGTCGTTTTCGTGAACAAGTGACCTCCTGAAGATATTTTTGGACGTTTTTTGATGATTTATTGGTATAATAATTTGTTATAAGTGTTGGAGACTTTCCGTCTGAATAGTAGAATGATAGTTAGTTTTTCCAAAGTAATTTTTTTTTTAAAGTTTGCTGGCAGTTGCTTCTTTGAAATGTATAAAATGAGTTTTTCCCACCAGTTGGTTTACCAAAGCTAGTCTGCTTTAAGGTAGCCACAAACTTTTTTTTAATTCTATGGCAATATAAAGATGTCTCTTAATATGTTTTACAAATGTAATAACTAGCTTGACCAGATTTGGTTTAGTGATTAACTTTTCGGCCATCAAATCATCATGGAATTTTCATAAATCACATTTCAGTTACATTGCTTTTGCTTGAAAAATTTATAAAAAAATTAAAAAGTAACTATTTGCAATTTTTTTAATAGCTAGATAGTTGAATAACAAACTAAACTACATTGATAAATGTGTCTGGGCACCCTAGTATTTACTTAAGAGTTATATCCCCAAAGTACTTTTTCAATTGCAAACAATTGTTTGTCTCAAAAATGGGATATATTCAAAAGATATGAATGTAAAAATTTAAAATTTTCCCTTTCAGTCCCAATGACAATTTGGCATCATTTTAGATTTTTTCTGATCGTCTAGAGCCATTTATAATATCAAAAAGTACGTCATTCGATTCTTCAAACTTTTTTTCTATGCGAATTTGAGAATTTGTAATTAGCTTACACTTTGTAATAGGCTTTTGTAATTTTAATGTATTTATCTTCGAAAATCATAAATATGAAATAAATTGAGTTTGAATTTCATGTTTTCTCGAAGATATTCTTAAGATCATCTTTCCAAGACCCCAAACGAAAATCCCCGCGAACTTTCTTAAGACCATTCATTTCGGCCAAGTCCGCCCAAACAGCGTTCCTGTTTCAACTTTCAGAGTCAACGCAACCCACACTCTGTCATCCGCCGACTTTTGTCTCTGAACCGGACCCAACAGGGGGAGGGAAACAACAAGCGAACCCAGCTTCAGATTAGGCAAATCTGTTATTCAAGAGCATATTTCTCTTTTCAAGAAACTCCTGGAGGGCCTACAAAGCGGACTTAATAGCTTTTAACCCCGCCATCAGAATTAATGGAAAACATGGTAATACGCGTATAATGAAGATTCCGCCAACGCCCTATTCTCACAAGTCCATTGTCGGGGGGATTACCATCAAGAAAGACGACCCTTTTGTTTTGAAGGGGTTGGCCCCTGTTAATAGTGGGTAGCACAAAATCCCCTGTTCTACTTTAATGCTTATAATGTTCACCTTTTGGTTGCGTCTTCAGACCCCTGAAGATTAGAAGCGTTTGCGTTATTTTACCTGGTCGGTCGCCGTCTCGGATTGCTGTTGTCGACTTTGTTGTTTTAGCTGATTTGGGGAGAAGTGTTTTGATAAATGGTCAAGGTGTAATTGGATTGGAATATTCTAAGTGAAAGAACTTTTATCCTCGGATAGAACTAATCCTGGATTCTCTTTTGTACTTATGTTTCGGGCATTAAATAACTTTTAAATATCTAATATTTAAATGTGATTATGTACGCTGTCGTTGAAATCTTACCCAAACCCTTTAGTTTCTTTACTCTTTGAGAACTGAATCCGGGCATTACTTAGTACTGTGACTTTATATATTGCTTTACATAGGGACTCAATATAACTATACCTAATATAATAGGGTTATATACTTATTATATTTACTTTATGGATCTGACAAAATGATTCTGATTGGCATTAAAAATAGAATATAATGCATGTAAACACTGTACTCATTTACATAATGAAATTGTTAATATAACCAATGTAAACCGACACACTTTATAAAAATTGTTAGTTCAAGAAATGTTTTAAAGGTAAGTCAATATTCAGTGCATAAGTGTATGCAAATATACGGTGTTTAATAAGCTTACTTCAAAATAGGTATAGCATTACATCTACACCCAAAAAAGTAACACCCCATAGTAACGTTCCACACTTTTTACACTACATAACTGTGATCATTTTACAAACTTCCTCATTTACAACAAGTAAACAGCTTTTCATTATAAAAACCCTTCACCCATTTCACACCCAAACAACAATATTAATGCACAATCAACTCTATATCAAAAGAATCGCGGCATATTCGGGCCGAGGTAATGGCATTAGGCCTTTTCGACAAAACACTCGGACACGGTATCCAGTAAACATATCCGCCCACCAGGCCCCCTTTGTCCAAACAGCCCTCGCTTTTGTTTCTGCAGCGCTGTCAGCATTGTTATTGTGGCCGCTACAATGGCGGGCCTCTTCCATTTAGCTATTCGGGTCAGGAGTGGATGAAATTCCATTGTGTCGTGCTCCTCGACAAAAGGTCCCCGTGGGTCTTTCTGATGGCACCGAGAGAGAAAATAAAAGCCCTCCCCCGCCAGGAACAATGAACCAGGATGCCGCGTGTACAAAGCTCCGAATACAAACTCTTTTGGAGGGGGATGACAATGATTCCCGGAATACTGTCCGTTTTGTCATCGTGGTCTGTTCTTTTTCTGTCCTTGGCTGTGGTACAAATTGAGGATTTTAGCATGAAACTGTAGCTATGATTCTCTGAAGGCTTTAAAATATTATGGGTCCCACGCAATTGTAAGGAAAATGGGATTTCTCGAATACAAAATTTCTACATACAAAGGTCCACGGCATGTGCAAAGTTCCTTAATACAAACTCTTCCTAAGTGATGATAATGATTCTAGATTAATGTCCAATTGGCCATCGTGTTCTGTTCTTTTTTGTCATTGGCGTGGTATTAATTGAGAATTCTGATATAAAATTGTCGTCAAACCTTGCTGAAGTCTTTGAGATATTATGGATTGAAGCTGGAACAGAAAATGAGAATTCAAATTTTTTCGATAACAATGTAAATGCTACACAATAAGGTCCATTTTTGTAGCGTTGCCCAGTTCTTTTTTGTTCTTGAATGTTTGTCAAATATTGAATGATGAAAATGTGGAATTATATTAACCAGAACGCCGCGTATACTACTTTAGTACAAACTCTTTTTGGAACTATGTGGAACATTGAATAAGAACGTTGTTGTCACTTTGTACAAAGCTTCAAATGCCATATCTTTGGATGACGACATTTATTCCGGCATACGGTCCGTTTTGGTCGTGTGTTCTTTTTCTGTCCTTCATGTAAGAAGTTCCTTTCGTCAAAAAGTTAAAAACCCTTCGTTATTTATGTAACAACTTTTTTCGTCAAACTTGAGTGTTGTGAACCTTTTTAAATACTTTTTATATTCAGAAAAGAGCTTTCGGTGTATTTCTTGTGTTAATATTTCTTTATTTCCAAACGAGAGGCATTCAGAAAATTTCGTCGATTTTCACATTAAAAAAATATCATTAGCAGCATAGTTGCTACCACCATCAACAACTTCCAATCGTTTTACATTAAAATACACCATTAAGCATACATAGAATAAAATCAATCAAACCCACCCCATCCAAAGCATAAAAACCCCACAAAGAGGCATCAACCCACCAAAACTAAGGTACTATATCTGCCGTGGGCAAGCAAACCGCAGTAAGTAGCCTAATGAATTGGACCATTGTTGCACGCTTTCAATTGCTCTAACCTATAAGAAAACATACTGAAAAAGACTTATTATTTCAGAGCAGAAATGGTCCAATTTAGTGTTGTAGTTACTGCTGTTTAACAACCCACGACAGTATAACAACCCGTCCATTTGCCATAGATTCTGCAGCACATTGTTCCTTTTGCGGGAGCCCAGCGCTTGCCTGCCAAAATCAAAGAACCGCCACGTTGGAACTTCAACAATGGCCTGTTGTGTTGAGAGTTCGGTGCGTTGTTGTGCCGGACCCATTGTCCGGCTGCCATTGTGATTAGAGTTGCCGGATAGTAATGGCGGATTCCGTGTCCCGCTTTTCATTTATTTACTTCTCCCATTCTTCCCATTTTGGCTTTTATTTTGTTGTCTGTCTTTTTCCTTTGTCATTTATAGTTTGTTACTTTTTATTCATTCAGGGCCGAAGAATGGGGGGGTTTTCTTCTTATGGTGGTCGTTGTTCTTGTTTGGTTTCAAAAACTTTTAAGAGACATTAATCTTTTAGCACTGAGTGAAATGGACTTAAGAATGATGAAGCTGTGGGCACCACATGCGCTTCAACATTTTTTTTTCTAAGATTTTTTTGTTGTTGCGCAACGTGTCGTAGAAGTAGCATTATTTAAAATCGAATCTTTAGTTTTTGATGTTTTAAGACATCATCTGAAGTGGAAGTTTTCAATTTTGCGTAGTGAAAAGAAAACGCAGGCACACAACAGGAAACTATATGTGCATACGATGAACCGTAAAAAGTTTTACTCAAAAAAGTGTTAGTATATACACCGTATTCTTAATGTCACCATGGACAAGAAAGGAGGATAAGAAATCCCCCTTTTCTTGATTTTCCTTGCATACTAATAGCAATGTTTGTGCTCTATCTGCATGCAGTTTAAAATTACCTCGAATTATTAATGAAGAAATATATCTGGTTGTAATAGAGTATATTGTCTGTAACTTTGCAATTTCTTATCGGAGGATTATAGACCAATATAGATCCTTTTTTGTAAATCAATCGCGCAATAGTTGCTTGAGATACTTTTCTTTTTAATGGAAGATTTGTGCATTTTTTACACCAAACTCATTAACTATATCCAATTTCAGGTAAACAGTATTTAAAGAAACAAAGTGCATTAATTTATGAACCGAATTAACTCATTTTTAACAAAGAATGTTAACTTAAAAGCTTGTCGGGGCTGGTGAGCCCAGTCGGTTAGGCACTCGCCTAGCTTGCGAAAGGTCCCAGGTTCGGGTCCAGGCATCGCCAAAATAAGTGCCGACCTATAAACGGCCCTTGAAGGCAAAAATGTCCGACGAATAATACCCCGTGTAAGAGAGTGCACGTTAAATATCCTTCAAAGTCCTAACGCTGCGTACGATGTCGCCCTTAACGGTTGCGTTGGGTGCCTATTCAGGTGTTGGCTCGTCACTTGACTGTGGCATTAAACTAGACGCCCGTCGCCAATAGCCCTCGTGTAGCTCTAGTGCGGCGATAATTCAAAACCAAACCAAACCAAACTTACAAGCTTGTCAGTCTAATGCAGCCTATTATAGTGAGGTACTTTGGCGTTAATGGAAATTTCACTTTTTCTATTTGTTTGAGGACATTAGGAAAACTTTTTTTATAGGTGTGCATTTAACCATAAAGGAATTATATTCTTTTCTAGCTGGAAATATAGTTATTGTACGATAAACGATCACTATTGTGCTAGTGACTATGAATTGACGAAATTATACTTTTCGTTCAATTGTCTGGACAAAAAAGATTTACTAAGTGTTTAAGATATTCTCAAATTGATCGTTTCTTTTGAGATTGTAATATTTTTTTAAAAAGTGTTTCTCTATAAAGAGTTTTAATGTAAAATCATAAAGTAATATTTTTAAATCTTTTGACTGTTTCTTACTAATCATTTACTCATTTTTGCCTGAGGAAGGACAATAACTAAAAGTTTTTTGATTGGTTGCTACTTTAATTGAAATTATGTATCTGTTTCAAAATTGAATTACTTCATCATGGATTTTAGCTGTAGCAAAAAAAAATGAGCAACAAAGAATTATTTATTTTGATTAATTGAACAATTAACTATTAATGACACTGTTAAAGGGTGAAAAATAAATTAAACCAACTAAATCAGTGTAATCTTTCTTCTTGCTCCCGTGGAAATGACGAGATTAGGTTTCGCCATCCATTTCTCGCTTCCGTGATATTTCCAGGCAGGAGTATTCAGTAGAAACGAGCAATAAGATTTAATCTAACTCATTTCTTTTGTTTTTCAATTCAATTTATTCGGAGTCTAAACTAAAAAGTAATGAAATTTTTTAATGAATATATATACTGTTCACATACATAGATTTTTATATAATTTTCAGGGATAAAAAAAAGGCAGTTTATGGCAATTTTCTTGAAATTTATCCGATCGTCAAGGGTTTAATTAAACCAAGTCTCGTATTCAGGCATTCGAGGGCTAAAATATCACACCTCATTAAGAGGATTTATCAGCCAACTTTATTTTGATTCTGACTCACCAGGTGGCATTACAAATTTTCGCCAAATGATACGTCTGGCGATTTAAAGAAGGGGATACGTTTCTCTTTCTGGGGAGTGGTGCACGGAGAGATTTTATCACAAGATAAGGAGCATTTGATTGTAATCAGGGGTAGACTAACGAATACTGGTTCCGGTACACGCACTTTTTGATAGCCGGGACGATTTCTGGAAATTTATTATTTGTGTTGCTTGGTTATTTCTCTTTCATTTAATTTTTTTATTTGTTTAAGGGGTCATAGGAGTCTCAAAAATGTGCAAAGACGGTACTACAAAACATAGTTTGATCTTTCTTGTCCTTTTTGAACTACTCAATGTATAAGTATAATTTTTTTATGTGTAATTCTACAAGATTTATTTATTATAAAACAAGTTTTAAAATTTATGAAACTTTAGCCAAAACTAAAATAAATGATATTAAACATGAAGCTATTTGAACACATTGTGATTAGGCTTGCGCGGCAAATTGTGAGGTCAAAATTGAAAAAATGACCAAAAAAATGACTTTATATTGTACAAATATGTACAAACTAGGACTTATACCTAAATTCTCAGCTCAATTTTAATAAGAAATTATTTTTTTAAAAATTTAAAATCAATTTTTTTTTAATTTTTATTAATTTTTTTAGAAAAAAGTTCTTAAAATAATTTCTAATTAAAATTGAGCTGAGAATTTAGGTATAAGTCCTAGTTTGTACATATTTGTACAATATAAAGTCATTTTCTTGGTCATTTTTTCAATTTTGACCTCACAATTTGCCGCGCAAGCCTAATCACAATGTGTTCAAATAGCTTCATGTTTAATATCATTTCTTTTAGTTTTGGCTAAAGTTTCATAAATTTTAAAACTTGTTTTATAATAAATGAATCCTGTAGAATTACATATAAAAAAATTATGCTCATTTATTGAGTAGTTAAAAAATGACATGAAAGATCAAACTATGCTTTGTAGTATCTTCTTTACACATTTTTTTAGACTCCTGTGACCCCTTAATAAATTATATTTATTTTGTAAATCTTACGATCTTTCACGAAACAATTTCTTTTCTGGTTTGCACGTACTAATATATTATCTTTCTATTTAAAATTATCGAGATGTGATACCGCTACTATTAAAAATGTGCAAAGAGGGTACTACAAAGCATAGTTTAATCTTTTATGTAACTTTTTATCTACTCCACATATAAGTAAATTTTTTATATGAAATTCTATAAAATGTACTTATTATAAAACAAATTTTAAAATTTATGAAACTTTAGCCAAAACTAAAATAAATGATCACAAACATAAAACTATTTGAACACATTGGGATTAGGCTTGCGCGCCTAATTTTGAGTTCAAAATTGAAGAAATGACCAAGAAAATGACTTTATATTGTACAAATATGTACAATCAAAGACTTGTACATAAATTCTGAGCTCAATTTTAGTTAGAAATTATTTTAAAAGTTTTTTTTGTAAAAAAATTATAAACGTTTTAGAAAAAAGCTCTTAAAATAATTTCTAATTAAAATTGAGCTTAAAATTTGGTGTAAGTCTTTGTTTGTACATATTTGTACAATATAAAGTCATTTTCTTGGTCATTTCTTCAAATTTGACCTCAACATTTCGCGCGCAAGCCTAATCCCAATGTGTTCCAATGGTTTTATGTTTGTTATCATTTATTTTAGTTTTGGCAGAAATTTCATAAATTTTAAAATTTGTTTTATAATAAGTAAATCTTATAGAATTACATATAAAAAATTTATACTTTTATATTGAGTAGTTGAAAAATTACATGAAAGATCAAACTATGCTTTTTAGTACCTTTTTTCCACATTTTTTAAGACTCCTATGATCCCTTAAATCTAGTTCCGTACTTTAATTGTTGGCGTAGCAATCTTTATGTTTGTTAAAACTAATGGCATACTAATGCAAAAGTAGAAACCCCAATGTATAATGGCCCCAATGTCGTATTAGCAGTTTTATAGGCAATAATAAGGTCAGCAAGATACAAACGCGGGTTTATGGTCTCCAAAAACATGTGCAGGAACCTTTTGTATTGCTAGTGACAGTTTGTCAATTTGTTCATTCGGTTGCTCTTGTAAATTAGACACTGAGTCTCTTTATAACAAGCCTTACTCCCGCCACTAATCTGTACATTCGTTCTGAAAGAAGCTTTCTACATTGCACACCTTTGGAGCCGGGAAATCTGGACGTGTTTTTTGCAAACTTTTCAATTCCTCTAAAATAGCGTCGGACTGCGCGATTGGCACATTAAACTTTCAGTACTCTGCCACCATACGACACATGTTCTTGAATATTGCTCGAGAAGTTCTAAAAGAATTAAAAAGCCTACATGTGCAGTTACTTAAATACTAGAATGAAATTCTCGTCAAAAGGCAAGGGTATTATAATAACATTAACTGCCACTTATAACCACTTCCCCACAAGATTTATAACTTTAGAACAAATATAGACTAGCCCAGCATTCAGTTACAATTTGAATCTTCAACTCTAAAAATTGGCTACTATAATTACTATTTTCCTTCCGCAAATTAAATAAATAATCTTTATAGTTTACTAAATTTATTTGCAGTTTGAAGAATAATTATGTAAAATTGAATGAGTCAAGTCCTGTAGCATCCTTTCCGTGATCTTTGGCAATGCTTTAAAAATATCACCTTAAATTACACGAGATTCTTATAATTAAATAACAATCAATAACTATAATATTTGAAAAAACCTGATACTTCCAGAACATTTAGCGATGATAAACATGAAAAAACTCCAAATTGCACTGATAATTAAAGGAATGTAGTTGTAAATTAATACCAATTAGCTCTTTAAGCAAAAAAAGTAACACTGTGAACCACTTTCTTAGTAAACAAATATAATAAACATTAAAAAAATCACATTGCGGTATATTTTTTATAACGCCATTCCAAATCGATTTACAAAGAAAAAATTAATAATCCGTAACATTTCAATTAAGGTTTTTCGTGATATTGCTGATGAGGCAACAGTAATTTAAATGACTAAAAATTAAATTCCAATGCTACTTTAATGGGTCGTTCGTCGACATGACACGATGACAGATGTCCGTATGGACGTACAAACAGAAGAACAAAAAGTATGAAAGTTAGGTCCCTGCTGTCCTACCTTTCGATGACAAAAATGATTCTTAAGATCTGATCGATAGAACAGATTTCGTCACCGAAGTAAGGACAGACAGACGGGACACTTTGGGAAGACTACCATGTCAATACCTTCTTTTCTATTAAAAAATGTTTCGAATTTAAAAAAAGATTATAAAATATTCTAAAAATAACTTTAGGGCTTCATCTTCATTGACTATACATCCCAGGACCCCTCCCTAAAGATCTTTAAATAAACGTTTATTTTTCTCCCTTCAATAAACCCACAGACTACGGCCGTCATTTTAGAAATGGTAAACCAAAGGTCACCAAGTGATTCGATTGAATAACTCGTCAAATATTCAGCCAAATGTAACAAAAACTAAGATTTAAGGGTTTATGAGGATTCTTAATATTTCTAAATTATTAAAATTGGGTGCTGCCATTGGAAATTTGAAAGTTAATAGCATTTTTTAATATGAAGACGGCCCTTTATGCATTTTTTTTGTCCTGCAATTAACTCATGATGTTATATAAACACAAGGTCAAAAAGGTCCGATTCTATAGGATGACTAGCGTTCGAAATAATCACTAGTGGGTACTTTTTCCACAGCTGTACCTATCAAAATCGCTTATAGTATCCAACCTACACTACAACTAAAGTAATCAAGTTTAAAAGTCGCGCGCGAAATTCTTTGACTGGATTTATAACGAGCTCCGCCCACTTTTCCCATGTGGTTTAGGTTTACAGTTTGAACTATTTAGATATTGGCGTTTTTTTCATTCTACGATTTGGCGACATTTATTTTTGTGTGTCATCAAATTTTAAAATCATAGATTCTCGTTTGTTATGAACGTTTTTGTCATAAAAAGTACTTGAAATGTAAAAGCATCATTTAAATTATGTATTAACATACAAAGATAATGCATGAGTGAATTATTTACATTAATAAAAAATCTTTTCAATCAATTAAGCCAAGTTGTCCTACAGATGTCGCCACGATTCTCAAAATGAAGCTTTAAAAAAAAATTAATAATTAAAAAACTGATTGATATGGTTCCTTCAAATCTTTTTTAAATTGTCTTTCATCCCTATTTGCGTATCTGGTGCAAACAGATCATACGTTTAAAAAATACTTTACAAGAAACTGTGATTTGAAAAATATAGCATTACGTGTATAGGACTGACAGTCCCTCTTAAAGTAAGAGCACCGACTTCTCAACTAAACCATTTGACAAATACCCAAACTACGCAACACTTACAATACCATAACCAGATCGTTTTGTAATACACTTATACCCCCTTCAACAATTTTAATCCTTCCATACTCTTGTCTCAAGTCAAGGTCGATCCGTGTTAGCCGTCCTTGCTTTTTAGCATTGTCGAGCACCAGAAAAGTCCATTGTCTTAAGGGGTCATAGGAGTCTTAAAAATGTGCAAAGAAGGTACTACAAAGCATAGTTTGATCTTTCATGTAATTTTTTAACTACTCAATATATAAGTATAATTTTTTTATATGTAATTCTACAAGATTTATTTATTACAAAACAAATTTTAAAATTTGTGAAACTTTAGCCAAAACTTAAATAAATAATGTTAAACATAAAGCTGTTTGAACACTTTGGGATTAGGCTTGCGCGGCAAATTTTGAGGCAAAAATTGAAAACATGACCAAGAAAATGACTTTATATTGTACAAATATGTACAAACTAGGACTTATACCTAAATTCTCAGCTCAATTTTAATTAGAAATTATTTTAAGATTTTTTTTTCTAAAATAATTAATAAATTTTTTTTTAAATTTTGATTTAAAATTTCTTAAAAAATAATTTATAATTAAAATTGAGCTGAGAATTTAGGTATAAGTCTTTTTTTTGTACATATTTGTACAATATAAAGTCTTTTCTTGGTCATTTTTTCAATTTCGACCTCAAAATTTGCCGCGCAAGCCTAATCCCATGTGTTCAAATAGCTTTATGTTTAATATCATTTATTTTAGTTTTGGCTAAAGTTTCACAAATTTTAAAATTTGTTTTATAATAAATAAATCTTATAGAATTACATACAAAAAAATTATACTTATATATTGAGTAGTTAAAAAATTAAATGAAAGATCAAACTATGCTTTGTAGTTCCTTCTTTGCACATTTTAAAGACTCCTATGACCCCTTAAAGCGTGTGTGCCTCGGGGGCTTAGAGTGACAAAAGGTTGGACAATGGGAGAACGGGCTGGCAAGATGCCTTCCTTGCTAATTGGCTGGGAAAACAATGGGGGTATTTTGTGTGTTCTAGGTGGGATGTACAACAAAATAATTTCAATTTCTTTTAAACTGGTCTTTGACAAGTCTCGTCGTTAAAACAATAATGATATAACGTTTTGTAATTGTAGTTGAGCTTCATTGATCTGAACATAGATAACTTTGCTTCTTACCAACCAACCTAAGTTGGGTAAACAGAAATATGCTATGCAGACGATCCTTCCGCGGATGTAAAGAGTTCCATAAATTATTTGTGAATCCATCCAGAAAACATGTTTAAAACATTACTTTTTTTAATGTCGAACAAATTTGAATGTTTTCTGAAAAAATTTGGCAATTTTATCAGAATGAAAAGTGTATTTTGGTTAAATTGTATTCAGATCATTTTGTATGCAAATATTACCTTGCGTGTGTTTCCAATTAACGGACCAACCGCGCTTTCACTCTGCCTAATCACTCTTTGTTTTTACCCAAGTTAGATTGGCAAGGAATGTTGGGTGACTTTGTCGTTTATGACTCAAATTAAGGACTGTGAACAACGTCATGTTGTATTTACCTATAGTGCTAATTGTCATTGACACGTTTAGAAAAAAAAAAGGAATACTCTGCAGTATTTGGGTTTTGCATTAACGAGTTTAGGATTAACAAGAAATTTTCTTAAGTATCGTTTTCAGAGAGGTTTTTATTTATGTTGATAAAAGTAAAAAAAATACATGAATAGTTCAATTGATAATAGCATAACTTAAATGAATTATTTTCTTTAAAAAATTCATCTTTACATTTTAAAACCTTATTTAAATAAAGAACGATAGCAAACTCCTCTCCGATATTCAAAAAGAACAAGTGCTTCAGATCTCCACTGGCAAAGATCGATTGTGTGCCACTGTATCTCATACCTCGAATTTTTTTCCCCGTTTAATTATTTCAATTAGTAACGGCTTGTTGTTTTCTCAATGGGGACGTTTCAGAGGGGTTCAGGGCGACAGGTGGAGATCTGTGTCTGAGGCTTGCCTATTGCTGTACGTTGGGCACAGTTAATGAGCTGGTTTTCCCATTGTTTTATTGTGGTGCGAATTTAAGCTAAGTAAATCACGGTCTGTAATTATAGTTTGTTTTGATAAGGGAAAAGTAGGTAGTTAAACACTGTAAAAATCGTTTTTTAGCCTTGATTGCATAAGCGTCCTTATGAAAATATCTTCACTAACCTGGATTTGTGGGATTGTGAGGGAGATTTTTTTTAATTTAAAAATAAATAAATGAAATGTGAACTGCTACTTAAAAAAAATACTTGATATTTTTTATCAATAATAAAAAGATGCAACAAAGTAACACTTTGGAAATTTACCGTTGTAACTCTATGGCAAACGTCAGTTTTTAAAATAAACTAATTTACATTGTGTTTTTGTTCTGTAAAACTTAGCTTGTAGATATATAAACTATAGTTTCGAGTGTATGTATTTAAGTTCTGTGTTAATAATGGTAAATGCGTAGTTTTGCTGGAAATAGAATGATTTAACCTTATTTTATTCATTTATACTAAATTTGACATTTACACTACAAAACCGAACTGAATAAGACGCATTTCTAAAAGAAACCTAAGCAATTTTTTATTATGAAAACACTAGCAGAATTTGTTAATTTTTGAGTCAATTTGAATAAAAAAAGTAAACGCACAGATAATACTTAATGGAGGCACGTGCAAAATTTCAGCGTCCTTTTTGCATAATGGCTAATACTGCTCATTGTACTTAAATTCTAAAAGAAAAATGGCTTTTAGGAAATAGTAGAAGGAAAACCTAAAAGCCTTAAAAGAGAGTCGTTTATGTTTACAAAGGCATCAAGCTTGTGGTTTTTTTTAAAGTTTGACAGATAAATGAAAGCCTTTCTTGCCTTAAAAATCTCGTATTGTGAAGCACTATGGGATATGATCAACACAACAAACAGAACAAGTACAACATGGTTTTATTTATAAAAAAAGTAATTCAAAAGAAAAAAACTAAGTAGAAAAGTGACTTAACCACAATTTTTTTTTTTTTAAGGAACGGTCTAAAGTTTTAAATTTCGATTGTATTTTATGAGTAGATGAACAATGATGCATCTGGCTTATCGTAGCCTACACTCTTAAAACAAGAGTGAAATCCACTCCAGTAGGAGAAGTGCATTTTCGACACTGGAAAGGATTAAATATTAACTTAGACTGAGTTAAAATCACTCGTTTGGAGTGATCCTGTAGGATGTTTAACACACAAAGGATGCACTCCCTGCGGAGAAGTGCATTTTCCAGACTGGAGGAGTGAAAATTACTCAGACTGAGTTAAAATCGCTCGTTCGTTTTAAGAGTGTATATTAACTTGTATGGCTTGATTGAGATTGTAACATATTAATAATGTACACGTTAATGTTTACTAACTGACCAAGAGTTCATTTTATCGGTTACTTCACTTTCTCGCAAAAAGTAAGATATTTTGAGATGGGGGAGGAGAAAGAATATCCACATTAAAAATCTTAGTATCGGCATACTTTAATCTCGAGTATCTTAATCTCGTCATACTTTAACATCCACAGAGAGCTCAGATTCATTATACCCTGGGCGTCAAAATTGGTAGCGAGAGTCTCCTAGATGGTGCCACAAAAATGGCTCTCAGTTCTAGGGAATATGCCGAGTCTGCAAAGGCTTTACTGCAGCCCCTTTAGAGAAATAAAATCTTAGTTTTGTTCAGGTTACTGCTAACTTTAACTGAACAAGTCCACTTTGTCGGTTACGTCACTTTCTCGCGAAAAACAACATATTTTGAGAGGGGGGTGGGCCAGAGAAAAAATCTCCACACAATCCCTTCAAAACGGCACAACTCGACAATGGCCGAGCGAAACAAGATTTCGAGTCTTTCAGAACTTACAGTTCGTGCGGGGATCGAAAAAAAAATTGTTATTTTTTCCAATTTTTTTTTCTTCCTGTTGGTCTTTTGTTGGGCCTTTTGTAGTCCAGACAACTGTGGGGGTGAGAATGTTTTACCCGCTATCTATTTTTTTGTTGTTGGAATGGACGCCTGGTCTTTTGTTCGACTGAAGAGAAGAGATGTTCATTACTGTATGCCACAGCCATTAGGCCATGTGGGTAAGAATAAGAGCTTGGCAAAAAAAGAGTGAAGCAAGATCTAGAAGTCGCCAAATTAAAGTGATACGCCCATATAAAAACCGCTCTCCCAATGGGACTTATACGAAACATCTCGGTGCATTTTATAAAAATCTGTAACTAACCTTATGAGGGGGGCTTTAGATTCGGCGTTTTCCTTCAGTCTTCCTAGCAATAAATATAAACTTACAAAAATCTGTTGATATTCTACATTTTTCGTTTTGAAATTATTTTGAGATCATTTCTATAAATTTAAACCTAATTCTGCCTTTATAAACCAAATTTGGGATTTCAAAACTATTAAGAAAAATTAAAATTTTTGCCCATTTACATAGACCGTTCAGAAGGTTAGAATTTTAAAAATATCATAGTATACAAGAACTTATAATTAATGCATTCCTCAAATATTTTACTTTAAAGGGAAGATTTGAATTGTATTTATCAATTTATTACATACGGCAGAGTGCAAATTAGCCAAGGATTTGTTATGGCACATCTTGAGAGCGATAACGGCTTCTCATGGTAACCCAGCATTTGCATTGGGTTTCTACCCAGCATCATCTCTCTCATTCTTATCTCTATCCTTTAAGCCGAATTCATACCAAAAAGGTAGAGAGAGAACTTTTATATTTTATATGGGGCTTTTATCTTGCGATCTGCGGTAGAAAATAACAGCAATTGAAGAAAAGTTTTATTATGTTTTTAGAGGAACTTATCATTATGCTCTTTGCATAAAAGGGAAATGGCGGACATTTGTGTTTGGCGAAACGTGGGCTGTCAACCGAAAGAGACGTCGAGAATGTTCATTTTAACTCTACTCATAGAGAGGTACACTGCTATGTACAGTATGTCACTTGAGTAGTTAAATTATTCGTGAAACTAAAACTTTCATTAATAGTGTATGGGATAGGCATCAAAAATAATATGGAACTATGATACCTTTATCCTCCTAACTCGGGTTTTATAGGGCAAATGGCTTGAGTAATCATATTGAAACATCATTTTATCTCTATTCATAGAGAGGGACACTGCTATGTACAGTATGTCACTTTAGTAGTTAAATTACTCGTGAAACTAAAACTTTTGCTAATAGTGTATGGGATAGGCATAAAAAAATAATATAGAACTAGGATACCCTAACTCAATTTTTGTAGGGAAAATAGCCTGAGTAATCGTATTGAAATTTAAAGAAAATATACTGTGGATTCACTAAAACTCTCAACATAAAACATAAATAACGCTTTTACTTTCTTTTGCGAGTGGAAAAACTAAAGTTTCCAGTTTTCAACTGAAGTTTTAAAAACTTCAATATTAGATAAATTGTATGGTACATTTCAACGACCTAAAAATTATGAGTTTTAAGCTATCATCTCACCATTTTGTAATAATTGTATTCCTTTTATTTTAATTGTCACATAATCACTTATAAAAGTTACATTTTGAGAAAAAATAGTTTTTTCTATTGCACTGACTCATACAACTGAATGAAAAAAAAAGTTTAAAAACCATATCTGTGGGTGGTTTTGAAAAAAATGCTCTAATTCAAATTCTAACATTTAACTTTTACAGTGTCCTTATACGAATAAAATTTTGTAGTTGTGATGCTCTACATAAGTTCAATTGTAATTTTGACTAATTTTTTTTTTTTAATTTTCAGGTAAGGTGTTTCCTTTATCGATTGAACTCTTCATTTGAGTAAGTTATACTCCAAAAATTGTATTATGAAAAATACATTTATTGAGTGCTTTTAGTTTGTATCTTTTAGTATTAGTTAGGAATATTTTCTCAGTACCTTGTTTCGATATGTTTAGCATAACTAAATACCATCAAACGAACAGGGAATTTTTATGATTTTAAATACTTTTTGAAAACAAAATACTTTACCACTTCAAAACAGTTTTGTCATGCACAATTATTTAACTGCCAAGGAGTTGTTTGACCCTTTAAATGAAGACACAACCATTTAACTACTAAACAAAAAAAATTGTTTTGTGTTTGAATTTAATCAAACCATCATGCGTTTTTGCTACACCCTTCAATTCTTTTGTTGCCCATACCTCAAAAACTGCCAACTAAAACTATTTATAACCCAGTATGGTTCCACAAAACATGATAACTTTGTTGCCACTCAGCTAACCAAAATACTATCACTCAATACCGTTATGTTCATTTTTCATTGCTTTGAGTCATGTCCAAAATTTTTTTAATAATTTATTTCTTCTCAAGGATGTCTCAATTAGTTTTTAAAGGCTATTTTTAATTAATGTAACTTTTATCCTTTTTTTACTAGTCTTTGACATTCAGGGTCAACCTACTATAAACGTATGTTAATACCCGTATCTACAAAACTGAGCTTAATTTATTTTGTCTTGGAAAGCTCAATCTTTACTGCATTCAATTATTGTTTGTAGTTATAGAGTTTTAAAAATATGATACAGCTTAATTTTGTAGACACTGTAGTTACCTGTCCAAAGAATAAATATTGATTTATTTTTTTAGAAAATACCATCTTTTGTACAATAAAAAATCGTATGTTATTTAAATTCAATGCCTTGCCAAAAAATGAGTATAAAATGCAAATGTAAGGAACTGGATGGATATTGAATAAAACGGCTGCTAAAAAGTAATTCCTCTTTGACTAATATAATAAATTTCTGTGTATTGGCTATATACAGTTTATTTTAGCATTGGCACACTTCGATGTCTTGTATTTTGAAATTTAACTTTTTTAATTAATAGTATAATTTTAAATTATGATTCATTATTCGATTATGAGTTGTTAAAGTTGTTAATTAAAAAATAAGAACCAAGCAAGAGATTTTTGCAACTGTAATTTTAAATTCTGTCGACAACATACGCTAACTTTGTGGAAACGTTTTTCAAAGAATGCTCACAATTATTCCTCCAATTTCTATGCCTCAATCGGACTTTCCAACACTCCGTTCGCACCTGACTACAACAAAAGTTAGAAGATAAAAAACATTTTTTTTCATCATTTTTATGTGGAAAAGGCTTTTCTAAACCCTACGAAAAAGCATGGTCAGTAGAAAGTAAGAGAATACTAACAATACAAAAAAATAAACTTCAACCCCGGGATAGAGCCTTCAACAAACGAACTGTAGATTTTTCAACAACACAAAAAGCCGCACATTACCGTTCGAAATAGAAAGAGATAGAAAATGTTCTGAGGGGGTGGAAAACTCGAAATAAAAAAAAAGAACACACCCGAACATAAAGGGTACGTGTGTTCTTTTGTCGGCGACCATCTCTGGGTTCGAGAGACGGACAGACAATAGCCTGCCCAGGGAGGTGATCGTCAGGGGTTTGGACAATGCAGGGGCGCATCACAATGGCCAAGCCCTTGCATTCCGCCCGCGCAGCCCCATTCCAAATGGAATTGCTTGTGGGGGCAGACAAGAGTTCGAATGAAAAATACCGCCTTTTCGTTCGTCAAAATCTTTTGATGCTGTTTTTTTTTCTGTTTGAAAAGTATTTTTTTTTATATTCCATTCACTGGACAAAACCATTGCCTTTGTTGAACTGGTGTTTTTGTCCCTTTCAAACTAAATAAGCTTATTTCAAGTTTTTTTTGTGTGTGTTATTGTTATTATTCTGGGGTTCTTTTTTAGATCGGAATTGCTTTTTATTTTATGTTTCTGTGGCTTTTATCGCGAGCGTGTGTGTGTAGGGGTTTACCACTATTATTTTTGCTTCGTATTGATTACAGGTATCCAAAGCCAGTTATTTTTTTTTAAAAAAAGTCACGAGAGTTAGCGAATAGGTTTTTTGAGGATTTGCATTGTTGGAAACTACCCCTTCTCTAATAGGTCGCTTTTTCGCCACTTAAAGAATTGGTCTCGCGAACTTTTATTCATTTATTTTTCTTCAAGTGAAAAAAAAAAACCCTTGTTTTTTTATCCCCTTAAACATCGTTAAATATTTCCCATTTAGGTATATTTGTTTTTCAGATCTTAATTTACGAGCACTTCAAAATGACATCATAAGAAACTGCCTTTGTTGCCCCGAAAAAGAAATCATTGCCTTTTATTTTAAAATTTATGTAAAAAAAAACGGTTTTTAATAAGTGCATACAAATTATTTCTTTGTTAACCTTATTGTAACTTTAGTCAAAAGAAACTCCAGAAGTGATTTACTTTTATCTTAAAGCAAAAAGGTATTTTTGAACAAGTTATTTTCTTAAGCTTTTTCTTTCAACTAAAAAAAAATCTAAGTAAAAAAAAGCGCCTTTGAATTGTGGGAGACAGTTATTGTTCAGATTTAATGACCGATTTTTGTTGCTGATATAAGTCTCTAATTACGAATAAAGATCAAATGTAAGAGATATCTCTTATACTGTGTGCTTGTAATATTCAAGCATAAAAGTGCATTTTCATTTTTTCTTAAAGACGTAAAAAGTCGACAATTGGTTATTAAGATTGCGTTTTTATTAGGATTTTTTTCCTTGTAAAAAAACCAATTCATGAAACATTAAATGCTTCATGAGTGTATTTTTAATATGATTCAGTACTAATGCGTACATCTTTTACTTGCTGCATCTTTTAGTATGTTGGTTATAGCATGACTGCTCATACGTATATAACAATTGAATGACTCAAACTGCTTAATGAAATATTTTTTTTTTTTAAAAAAATGGCATTCTTTTTAATTGATGTATTAGGTCATGAATTTAAGGGTTTCTTATCAAAAAGAAATTTTAAATTTGATTTTTAAAAACTAATGTAATTTAATTTTAATGAAGGTTTCCGAGCATTCTATGGGCATACAATTTGTTTTTAAATGTATTAGTTTTTTTTTAATTAATTAGCTAAGCTGGATCACGTATTAAATAATTTTTTAAGTTGTCACGCAAATGAGTAAACTTATGTTATTTACGCTGAATATTTTGAAATAGCAACACTGGTGGCACAAGCATATTGAACGGTTATTAAATATTTTAATTAACTTTTCTGCCTATATAGCACACAAATTGCCCTCTTGTTAATTCGTTGACGTTAATTCAACGCAAACCAATTCGGAACGCAAATGAGCACACTGACACTGTGAGATAAGGTGCCATGCCACCAAAACCAAATGATACATTCCTGCGTTCTGTCCGCGTCTTATACATTCTATAAACGGATCTCGCTGGACAAAAACAAATTCCTACCAATTTCAAAGCAGTGCAAATGGTAGTACATGTTAAAACTCTGCTGGTTCGAAAAAGTCCTGCATCAGCATACTAGGCAACACAAACCCTTTTTATTGCAGTTTTGCAATGGTCAAGTGGGGTAAGTGTGATTGGGGGTAAGTGTGATAAACAGCTCTTGTAACTTTGGAAATCATTCTAAAAATCTGAAAGTTTGCAATATATAACATTAGACCACTTATAATTAAACTAAAACGAAACCTAAAACTTGACCTTATTTTTTGTTTAAAGAAAGTTTTGAGCTTTTGAATTTAAGTGCAACTGTCTTCTTTTTATGTGGGTTTTCCTATGTGGGGCAAGTGTGATAAAACAGCAATGGATTTTGAAATGCAAATTTTGTACACTTAAAATTGGAATTCAAACATATAATTTTTTTCTACATATGTATGTTTCTTAGAATAATTCACTACCAATTTCAGGATTTGGAATTTACTTGAAGCAGAGAACGAATTTTCTTAATGAAAAATGCAGAAACCCTATCACACTTACCCCACTTGACCCTAATCTATATAATTCAAACTGATTTCCTCATATTTTTTTCTATTATTTGAAATATAACCATTTATGATCTTGAATTCTCTTAAGTGTTGAGGATTAAATTTTTTACTAAACGAGTAGTATTTTATTCCCCTCCCCCCTCTTACAACAAGAGATAGAAGGCAATTGAAAAAGATTGTGAAGAAACATCGGCTTTTGAAGTGTGAGATATCTGCAAAGAAAATTGAAATAAAAGGTTATAAAAGTCTCTAAATCTACAACATTACGACGACGTCACAAATTTGGTTTTAGATTACTTTTGCCTATGGTAAAATATAACGATTTCTTGTTTCAGCAAGATTTTGCTTCTTCCCACACTTCTAAATCAACTAAATCTCTCAAAGAGAAGGACCTACTACTCCCTTCTCCAGCGAACTCACCCGATCGAAATACCATCAAGAATTTGTGGGGAATTATGAAAAAATGACTTCAAGAATTTGCGCTCACAGACAAAAAAAAAAGAACTTATTTCTAGTATAAAGAGTGTATTTGGGCGAATTTGGATTTAAAAAAAAACTGCCTTTAGTTAATAATATGCCAAACTGCTTAAGAGCTGTAATTAAATCTAAGGGCGATGTGACAAACTACTCATTAGCAAGTACGAACACTTAGAATTTAAATTATGTACAATATATTTATATTCTAATTTTTTGAACCATGTTAAAAAGTATTCTAAAATTTTGAATTTTTTTGTCGTCTGATGACTTAAATATATTTTCTATTTCATTGTAGTATACTTACATTTTTATAAATCTACAACATATGCATATTTATACTATAATAATTTATATTTTACATGGTTGATTATTTATTTGATAAAATACGTTTTCAATTCCCTTGACCGTATTTTCTTTCATTCTAATTTTTTGAATCGGAGTTGTATAACTATCTGCTTAGTATTAGCATTCAATGCTATTATTATCCGGTGAAAAATGATTTTATCTACCTTTATATTTATTTAAATGATTTACAAAATAAAAAAGCTTTTATAACGTATGATAAAATCTTTTACAATTTTAAATATCTTTAAAAAAATAGGACTTTTGAGTTAGATTAGTAGCTCCATCTGTTAGATCTTATCTCAACTATCTTCCATAATCTTGAAGAAAGTTACACGATTGGGTTCACACGCATAGCGATAAAAGGTAGAAAATAAAATGTAAAAAAAAAAAGATTGAGTAGATAAGCTACACAGAGCTAGCAAAAAAAAGAGGATACCGACAATGCGTTTCAATAATCAAATAGGATTAAAATCGTTATAGGATTAAATCAATATGGGATTAAAATCGTATTTTTTATTATTTATATTTCGTATTTGACTTGAAATCAGATAGTGGTTAAAGAAAGACTATTTTAAATTATAGGTTTCAAATCGTATTTTTTTTCTTTCTTTTTTTATAATTTATATCTCGTATTTGATTTGAAATCAGATAGTGGTTAACCAAAGACTATTTTCCATCATTTATATCTCGTCTGTTAATTATGTTTTTAAATTGTTTGATACTAACATTTCTAAGCTTAACTCCATTATTATCGCGTACCATGACTTCTTACAATGCAGTTAAAATAGGCTTGTAAAGAATTATTTCACAATTAAATATTTTGCTTTCAAAGTTTCCCAACAGGGATTCTTACTACATTATAATAGTTAAAAATATAGAACTCTAATAAATATTTAAAAAACTATACAAGTTAAAATTTACATTTAAGGGAGTACGTGCAATTAACAATTACTATTTATACTCATAAATTCTTTTAATCACTTTTTTGAGCTAAAACTTGCAAAAAATAAATAAATCAGTTTTTCAAATAACCACAAAATTCATTTTATTTTAACTGCAAAATAAAGATTAGATGAAAAATATTTACTTCAAGAGCGGATTGTAATTATTTGCATGGTAAATTTGTAAGAATGTTATCAAATCCTTGTGTTATCAAATTTAAAACAATGAAAATTTCCATAACAAAACTGCAACGTTTTCCATACAACGTGCCGATTTAAAAGTTGTATACCTCTGTGCAAAGTTATCATTGTTATTTTCATTTAAAAACTGTGCAAGTGAGACATTGTATATGTAAGTAAATAATTTTATATAACTGTTGACTCATGACAGTTTTATATAACTGTTAACTTATCCACAAATTCTTATAATACTTTTGATTTGGTGGTTTAGAACATATTTTTTAACTTTGAAGTTTTATCTAAAAAATGGCCTATCGAAATCTGTTGGTAGTTGAGAAGTTTTCCTAATTTTTGGTTTAGTTTTTTTCGCATGTTCACTATACTTATACTATACTTCGTTCTCTATACTTGCATATAAATTTGTTTAGGGCTTACAGCTCTCAAATATCGTTTAAAACAATAAATCTAAACATATCGTGCTACACACAACGTCAACATCAACGCTTGTCCACTTCCCATGTTTACTTTATTTAACCGGCGAAGTTTGACATCAAATTCAAAAGCTCTCTTATCTCTTATTCAAAAGTTGTATTTCAGTACAATTCTTGATGCGCATAATCTTTGTTATTTTCAACTAAAACCTGTGTTTAAAATGTGTTTTATAAAATGTAATACATATTGTGTTTAAGTATTTAATTTTTTTTGCATAACAAAGTGGTTCTTTATCCAAAATTTCTTGGAAACCTCCAAATCAAAAATGTTGTAACTTTTTTTTTAATGTTTGAATTTTGGTCTTCAAAAAATGACCAATCGAAATCAGTTGGCGATCGAGAAGTTTTCGAATTTTTGATTCGATTTTTTTCATATTACCCACTATAAAATTCCATCACGTTCATATCTTTGTTTAAGGCTCAGAACTGTCAAATATCGTTTAAAAACAATAAATCTAAACATATCGTGCTACACACAACGTCAACAACGTTTGTCCACATCCCCAATCCCATGTTTCCTTTATATTCCAAGCGGAGAAGTTTGACATCTAACCCTCATCCCTTGTTAATCATCATCCTCCGCCACACAGAGGGAGAAAATAATAAACCACCTGGTTTTCGATCTTTTCTTTTAGAAAACCATAATGATAGGTTTTGGTGCAAGCGAAGGGTCAACAGCGACGTATGTGTTCGAAAGTTCGAAAATTCTTTTCTCTTTTCTTCGGCATTGTCGTGACTCATGGGGTGGATGCATCCCACCCCCACTTTGTATTTCGCTGTGTTGCCAAAGTCGAAATTATAAAAACAGTAATGAAAATAATTTCATTGCTGTTGCCATGTGGTTGATGGAAATAAATGTTTCTTTTTATTTTTAAAATGTATGACGGGGTATGTGTTTTTGCTTTTAACGAAGTGTAGTTTTTGATAGATGGTTCAGCTTTTGTACGTTCTCCTAATAATTGATAGTTTTTCTTTCATAACCGAATTGTTTATTTTATTAATATACTAGCTGTTATACCCGACGTTGCACGGGTAGAGGTGAAAAAATAATTTAATACTCAATTTAACTATTTTTTTCTTACATTTGAAATACATTAGATATCAAAAATAAGCTCCTCCAGCAAACAGCAAACGATTTGCATTTTTTATAAATTTATTTGCTTTCTAGTAAGCTTATGTTGCTGATACCGTTCGTTTTAAAGTACATAATCCCACTACTTTTATTACATTAAATAATCAAAATTTTAAAAACGCTATAAAATTCACCGATGAAGTCATCGTATTTTCCCGAATAATTTTTTTTAGCTCATTTGGCGCTTTTTTGCGAATTTGGCGAGGAAAAGATAGGGCTAACAACACACTCATCCAGCTCTCGTGCGATGAACTTCGCAGGACCAGCATTAAAAAAATTGCTCTTTTGGTACGTTTTTTGTAATAACTTGGCGATTTTGGCAAAGTATTTGTCGAAAAAAGGAATACATAAAACCATAATATGCATCTGTAGTGCGATGGCGAAAAAACACAACATAGTTCAGTATAAGCTTACCTATGCTTTAAAAAAAAATCATAATTAAAATCATATAGGCACAATAAAATAAATAGAATGGAGACTGGTAGGATTACATCACTTGAAACATATCAATTATTTTTTCAAGTTATTAATTTTGTTCCTGAAGGCAATGAACAAATATTAAATAAATTAAACATTTTCAATTTCAATTGTTTTCTAAAAAGTTTTATTTAAATTTTTCTGCCTGATGGCATCACGAAAGAGAAAAAAATGATCGGATTTGAGCGAAAGTGGTGCATTTTCCCCTTTAAAACGTTCGAAAACGATATAAGGAATGGTCCGATTCGAAAAATTCTTAGCCTATGTTTGTTCTGGAGATGAGATGAATTTTTGTGCCAAATTTCGTGGCAATCTGTTGCGTGGTTTTTAAGTTTTTGCGTCCTATACAGACAAACACACAAACAGAAGTCGCCTTTTATGTATATAGATTTAATCGTTTTCTGTCATGTTTGTTTTACAAATTTTAAGGAAATATCAAATATATTTTTTTCATTTAGTCCTTGCTTTGGTATAATTTCGGCAAAGTTAAAAGGGTTACTATTGAAACAACTCTCAAGTAAAAATAGGCTTACTTTTTTTAATGAGAAGACATTTTAGTATTAAGAGACATTTTAGTATAAATTTACGTTGGGTGCCTACCAGGTGTCTACTTTGTAACTTGATCGACATTATCACTTGCTAGACCAGTCATGACAGCAATAGCTCTCGCGCATAACTTTAGTGTAACGCCAACATAAAATGAACCAAACCAAATTTATCTCAATGTTTATTTTATGACATTTCCAAATAAACATTGAAATTGATGTCCTCAGTCATTTTTTTTACTTGATCGTTCTTTTACCGTTAAAAAAGAATTTTCTTTTATTTTAACAACATATAATTAATTATTTGGAAAATCCCAAAAGTGCTACAAAATTTAAAGCATTGATGAGTTTTTTTTAAATAATTTATTGCACAGTTGCACTTAAAATTAAGTTTTTAATTAAAATTTTACGGATTGAAAGTAAGTTGTACTTTTTTTACTATTTGTTTAGCTCTTAGTTTTAAAGGTATAATGGTTGAAAATAAGGAAAAAATTTAAAACACAATCTGAAATGAATACCTATAAATATTATTGTGCGCGTTGTGCACAAGTTATAGGCCATAAACTTAATAATAGATTTTGGGCTATTATTTTTTCCTTTGTAAAATTACATATATATTTTACTTCGTTTATCTCCGGTTTATTAAAAAAAGCATCTGTGTTTATGTCCATAAAAATTTATAGAAATTCTATAAAAACATATTTTCAGCAGACACAGGAAATTCTTTTTGCAGCTGGATACAAAAATAAAATTCGTATTACCTAAAATAGTTTACTACCATATGAAACAATAGATTTTGAAAACTAATACAATGCTAACACAGCTTTGTTTTCTTTACTTGCTGTCTGCTACGTAAAAAAAAATAATACATCAGAGTCATTCCACGTCAAATCGACCAGCTCAAAATCTTCATGTCACAGAATTCAGTTTTGATTTTATTCCAAGTACTAGAGACAAATTTATTAGACACGTATTTTTTGTTTTTTCAAAATTTTAAGAATTAAGCAAGTTATGATTTTTTGAAACCGAAAAGTTAAGCCTAACTTTTTCTCATTTAGCATTGCGGTCTATGGGAAATTTAGTATTTTCGAACGAGTATAACTAAAAAGGGTAACCTGGGAACAACTAACAAATTTTTGTATGGAATACTATTACTAATGGTAACATTTAGGTAAAGTGCACTGTTGTTCCCAAAACTCCTTCTACCAAAATTATCTTTTTAAAAGTCAGAGGAGAATAACATTAGTTCCAATGGAGAAATTTGTACAATAGGTTTGTGTTTATGAAAGAATATGTGCAAGCGACTATATTTTTTTTAATGAAGTATTAATATTAAATTTTCTCATATGATAGCAAACATTTTTTAAATACTTCATGTTATTGAAAAATTTAAGTCTTTTCCTCCTTTCAAATTTTAACTTATATTTATAATATTTTTTTATTTAATATAAATATTAATTGAAATTTCAAAGGTACAAGGGATTTACATTTTTCAATAATACAAAGTGCTTAAAAATATTTGCTATGGTATTTCAACGCGGCATGGTATTTTAACACGCTTGCACATATTCTTTCATAAACACAAACCTATTGTACCCATTTCTCCATTGGAACTAATGTTATTCTCCTCTGACTTTAAAAAAAATAATTTTGGTAGAAGGAGTTTTGGGAACAACAGCGCACTTTACCAAAATGTTACCATTAGTAATAGTATTCCATACAAAAATTTGTTAGTTGTTCCCAGGTTACCCTTTTTAGTTATACTCGTTCGAAAATACTAAATTTCCCATAGACCGCAATGCTAAATGCGAAAAAGTTAGGCTTAACTTTTCGGTTTTAAAAAATCATAACTTTTTAATTCTTAAAATTTTGAAAAAATAAAAAATACTTGTCTAATAAATTTGTCTCTAGTACTTGGAATAAAATTAAGATTGAATTCTGTGACATGAAGATTTTGGGCTGGTCGATTTGACGTGGAATGACTCATCAGTGCATTTTTCAGTGCAAGCCTTACTAAAGTTTTTGGTTCTTTTTCATTTCTCTCTCGACATTGGTCAGGTACATTGCAGATGTTCTTTGAAACCACTATTACTTACGTAGATATTTATATTGTTAATTTCTTAAGATATTTTACTTGAAAATATTGTTAATATTGATCATAAATATTTATCAAATTAAAACATAAATATATATTTCTTTAAGCCTAACTGAAAGTTTACTTGTTTACATTTTACCATAAAACTGTTACAAAGTTTAGATGCTCAATTACTATATAATTTATATAAAACTCTGCATCGATTGCAGCCAAAAGCATTAATTAGGACAATATCCGAGTTTAAAGTGTGCATTATTTTTAAAGAATTGTTGCCTTTTTGTAATTTTTTTTTATCAAAGACGAAATATTTGATTGAGCTGCATATTAGGGTTTTATGTTTTCATTATTTCGCCGAATACTTTGCCGAACTAACCAAATTATTACAAAAAATGAGCCAAATGAGCAACATGTTTTTTTTAAATATATTTTTTAAAAGCTGTTTGGTTGTTTGATGATCATCGCACTAGACCTATCTAATGGGTGCGTTTGAAGCTATAACTATTTTCTCGTCAAATTATTGTCACAAGCATCTCAAATTAGCTAAAAGATGTTATGGATTTATGAGCAAAATTACGATGACATTTATGCTTTTATTTCATAGCGTATTTTTATTTTTAGAACTTATGGTTTTGAAACGGAATTTTATAATTTATAACACTAGGGAATAATAACATAAGCCTATTATCCTATAGCAGATTGAATGGGACTTGGATCGATTTGATATTTATTTTAGTTCGTGCGAAGAACGAGTATTTATTTGCTAGTTAAAAATAAATGAATATATGATCAAGATTAAGCTTGGGTCTCAAGAGGACACCGTTTCAAAGTCCAAACGACTGACTTACAAATTGTCGTGAGAAGGCTGGGGAGCCCAGTCGGTTAGGCATTCGTCTAGCATGCGAAAGGTCCCTGGTTCGGGTCCGGACATCGCCAAAATAACTGCAGACCTATAAACGGCCCGCGCAACCAAAAATGTCCGACCAATAATACCCCGTGTGTAGGGAGTGCACGTTAAATATGCACCAAAGTCCCAACGCTGTGTACGATGTCACCCTTAACGGTTGCGTTGGGTGCCTACTCAGGTGTCGGCTCGTCACTTGACTGGTTCTAAAATACGGCTCCCGTCTCCAATAGCCCTTGTGTAGCCCTAGTGCAACGATAACACTACAGTGGTTTTGTTGCCCTAGATATGAAATTGATTTTAGGTCCATTTCTGCACGCAATTCATAAAACTGTAAATGATTTTGTTACATTTGCTCTGATTTTTTTTAATACCTTTATTTTCATTTTACTTTACAAAAATCAAAAAACGAAAAATAAATAAGATATATTTATTATGTCAGTAATATTTTGAGAAATTAAGATATATCGAAGTTAATAAAGAGAGAATGTCGAAAATGTATTTTGTATTTCATAAAACTAAAAATGTAGTCTCATAATTTTAAATCGGCGCCATCTGACCTCCGTCTTAAAGGGTTAAATGAAACGTTCTAAAAAAAACTCACATTCTCTAAAGTGTAACAGGATATTTGTTCAAGTCAGTTCATTGGAGACTCCGTCTAACTGAACTTAGTATTATCAAGTGTCGCCAACATTTCCATAAATTTTACTTTTTAAGAAACCGATAATTGTTCAAAATATAAGACATGCAAAAATCATGAAAATACGAGCACATTGAAAGCGTAAAAATTTGCGATGATATCCAGGGCAACAAATTTTTTTGTAGAGATGTGTAATCTATAATAATAAAAATGAAGTTTTGTATGTATGTGTGTATATATGTATGTCTCTCCGAAACTCACAAATTAGACATTTGTTTGACTCGTAACTTGGCACAAATGCGTAGTTCATACTTGAGTTGCAAAATAAGAACTTTCAGAGCTCAAAATGCTCTATTTTTAGAGAAAATTCGAATTTTCTGGAAAAACTACACCACTTTGGCTCAAATCCGATCATTTTTTTTCTTTCCTGATGCCATCTGCTGAACAAATTAAATAAAACTTTCAACGAAAATAAATAAAATTGAAAATGTTTATTTTATTATGTTGCCATTATTTTCAGAAACTAAATTCATTATTTGAAAATAATTGATATGTTTCAAGTGACGTATTCCGACCAGTTTTCATTCCAGGATTGTGGGTTTAGTTGATGATTTCTTCATTGATGGTTCTGTTGATTTCAAATATGCATAAAACTAGAGTTGCATATCAGTGTTTTATGTCTTTATTTTCTCGCCAAATACGTTGCCAATCTCGCCAAAGTATTAATTAAAACTCGCCAAATGAGCAAAATGTTTGTTAAGCTATTACTGAACATTGATGGTTAATAAAGGCCATTGCACTAGAGCGGCATATAAGGGTTTTATGTCTTTATTTCCTCGCCAAATACGTTGCCAATCTCGCCAAATTATAAATTAAGACTCGCCAAATGAGCAAAATGTTTGTTAAGATATTACTGAACTACTAAGATGGTTGATAAAGGCCATTGCACTAGAGCTGCATATCAGGGAGTAATTCTTTATTTTTTTCGCCAAATACGTTGCCAATCTCGCCAAATGGACAAAATGTTTGTTAAGCTATTACTGAAATGTGGTTAATAAAGGCCATCGCACTAGAGCTGCATATAAGGGTTTTATGTCATGATTTTTGAGCCAAAATATGTTGCCAATCTCGCCAAATTATTAGTTAAAACTCGCCAAATTGGCAAAATGTTTGTACTGAGCTATGATGGTTAATAAAGACCATCGCAGTAGAGCTGCATATCAGGGTTTTATTCTTTATTTTTTCGCCAAATATGTTGCCAATCTCGCCAAATTATTTATTAAAACTCGCCAAATGGGCAATATGTTTGTTAAAAATATTTCCCAAATTATTTCCCAAAACGTGCCAAAAGAGTTGTTTTATGTATTTATGAGGGAATTATGATGGCATTTATGAGTACATTTTACATCGTATTTTTGATTTTTAAATTTTAAAGCATTGAAACAGGATTTCATACTTGAAAACGAGCGGGAAGAAGTAAGTTTACGATCTTATAACAGGTTACATGGTACACATACTTGGATCGATTTGATATTTTTTTAATCCGTGCGAAGTACGGGTATAAATTTGCTAGTTTAAAATAAACTGTACAAGAGTATATCTTTTCTCAGTCCAAACGACTGACTTACCAATTGTCGTGAGAGACTCCTCAAAACCTATAGGCCTTCCTCCCTATTTGTACTTTTAAATTAATTGAAGTCGAGCTCTGCGGAGAAACGTGGCAATAATAACAGTTGTTGAATCATCTCATGTGAGAAATCATAAATAATCCCCAACAACATAAATAACGATTTTTCAGCGACTGTCACGACCGACAAGTTTCAAATCATTATTCATTATTGTGTATTCAATGCTGTTTATAGGAATCACGTTCTCAACAAGGCGGATTTTTTGTTTCACATGAAATTGCCATATAAAGGGTTAATGTCTCTTCATGTGGTTATTTTCATATCATAATTGGACGATTCATTTCGTATAATAATTGCATAATATTGAAGATGTGCTTGTATATACGTTTCCAATCTGATTACTTTACATAATACGATGGAGGTATTGTATAATGAAAGGTATTTTCACAACAATTTAATTCAATGTTTGCATATTTTGGGTAGTTATTATTTTATTTGTTCTTCTTTCGATCGCGAAAATAATGTCAATACTTTGAGAGTTGTTTTTTTAATGAGTATCCATAAGTTGGGATAATTTACTTTATTATCTTGGAATAAATTGGATATTTCGCCATAAGTATTGTGTCACGTATCTTAGATCTGTACTCTCAATTATAAAAGAAATGGTAAAACATTTTGACTTGTAATTTTTTTTTACAATATTACTAAAAGTACATGTCCATAAGTGATAAAATGTATAAAATCCCGAGTTCATTACGTGATAAAATGGTAATATGAATACAAATTCTATGTTCTGTATGTTTTTCTATATTCTGCACAATGTGCTGTATGTTCCAGACGCCCATGGAATTAGCAGAAAAAAATTATTTATTAATATCGCATATGCATAAAAATAAGAAATAAAGCTGATTTCCATTTAAATTTCATAGCCCTCGTGTAGCTCTAGTGCGACGTTAATTCAAACCAAACCAAACCAAACCATTTAAATTTCCAATAAATAATTGTGCACCAAATATTTGAAGCAATTTCAAAAAGTGTTAATGAAGAGACCATTACGTTATCTACATTTATCATTTACAAACTATCACTTGTAAAAATATTTAATACGGCCTTCGAAATGTGGCTTAGAAAATATTTTTGTCCATTGGATTAACACTGAGGCACTTTGGTTTGGAGACCCGCGGTCGATCGAGATCATTCCCCCTCAAATAAAACTTTTGCAGTTTAAGGTTTTCCGGCTCAAATAAATACATACTCTGGAAGTGATCTCTCATGACAACTAGTTATTTCTGTAAAAAAGGTACCATACAAATATCTTTATTCCTTCGCAAAGATATCACCTCCTACAATCTTTGCTTTTTTAACTTGGGCTAAACCAAGAAACCTTACATTCGACAATCTCGATTATTGAAATCTACGCTGTTTATCAGTAACAAATGTTTCATGTTACTGCTACATGGCGTTTCAAAATTGACGGGTCATTTCCCATGAGCAGCATAAACTCATAATAAAACATTAATTTTAAGTATATATCAGAACGATGATAATAAAAAAAAAAAATAGTTTGATCCTTGTCTGTTTTCCTGAATCCCTTCCTTAACTATTGATTCCTGCAGCTTCTAATGCGTCTAAAATTAAAACGATTTACCCTGAAATTATTACAATAGGTTAGGTTTTGAATTATCGTGGCACTAGAGCTACACGAGGGCTATTGGCGACGGGCGTCGTATTTTAGAACCACAGTCAGGTGACGAGCCACACCTGAATAGGCACCCAACGCAACCGTTAAGGGCGACATCGTACGCAGCGTTAGGACTTTGAAAGATATTTAACGTGCACTCCCTTACACGGGGTATTATTCGTCGGACATTTTTGGCTGCACGGACCGTTTTATAGGTCGGCAGCTATTTTGGCGATGCCCGGACCCGAACCTGGGACCTTCCGCATGCTAAGCGAGTGCTTAACCGACTGGGCTCCCCAGCCCCCTTTTGCTTTTTTTTAAAAACTTGGGCTAAACTAAGAAACCTTGCATTCGACAGTCTCGATTATTGAAATCGACGCTGTTTATCAGTAACAAATGCTTCATGTTACTGCTACGTGGAGTTTTAAAACTGGTGTATTATTTTCAATGAGTAGTCATTTCAAATGAGTCCGGGTTATTTCTTATGAGTAGTCCCATTAAAAATGACCGATTAATTTTGGAATACCTGTATGTATTGACAATTGACATACTCTTTTTTGAAAAACAGTTAATATTTAAACATGTTTTTGGTTATTGTGTCGACTATTGCACTCTATTTGAAATCTATCATCTCTGAAACGAATATCGATAAGGAATGGTTGCAAATGATTGGTCTTAAAACCATTTGGGAGACACACAAGTATCCATCTATCTTAAAGGATTTTGTGTTAAAAAAATTTATGATGAAAGAAAAATTAAAAATTTATGATTAGTAGACTTTAAGACCTCTTATTTTATAAATGTAATATGCAAACATATTGTAAATAAAATTGGGTTGATAACATAAATCATGCAAATAAAAAAGTTAACTTATATTCGTTTGCTTATCCTTAAGAGGGTTGTATAATACACTAAAAAACATTAATTTTTAGTGTATATCCCAACGATGATAACTAAAAACTTTAGTTTGATCTTTGTCTGTTTCCTTGCATCCCTTCCATAACTTTTAATTCCTGCAGCCTCTAAGGCGGCTAAAATTAAAACAATTTAGCCTGAAATTTTTACAATAGAGCTTCATAACTACCCCTATGAATTGTGACCGGATCCCATTAAAAAAAGTTTGGATCATCAGATTTTTTTTCGTAAAATCCATATCTTCAATAAAACTGTATCTGTCGACACTGTGGGAGAAAACAACCCGAATTTTTTTAAAAATAGAGCTTTTAATGTACTTAAAAAGGCAATACTTTCACACGTTAAATAGATGGATAATAGGATTATTATTGAAGTTCGGATTGTTACCGTTGAGATAACTCAATTTTTACTAATATTTCAGTTTAGTTTCCAAAGCAGGTTCAAAATCTCAGCTTGTTCCTCCTTACCACCTACACCATGCGAACTTTTGCAGTCAAACCCTCGAAATGCGTGTTCGCGTGTTCCGTCTTGTGTCCTGTGTGGTCCGCAGACAAAGGAAAACGGAGCGTTTTGTTCTATCTATTTCTTAAAATGCGACAATACAACGTAGCTTTTTTTCTATTCTCTCATCGGCAGGCACACCCAATATGACGCAACGTTTCTATCCCATTGTATCCGCCGGCTTTTGTTGCCAGGCCATTATCATTGTAATAATAGGCACAGAGGCGAAAGGAGGTATAGTGGACAACCACGCATTGTCCGTGTCAGCCCCACTTTCGATTATTTTTTTTTATATGTATTACGGATGTGAAAGGTTTATTATTTTATTAGAAGAGTTGTCACCCGAGTTTGCTATTTTTGCTGAATTAAATAAAGATAGTCGGCTCAAAACTAGGGACCAATTGGGGCTGGGGAGCTCAGTCAGTTAGGCACTCGCCTAGCACGCGGAAGGTCCCAGGTTCGGGTCCGGGCATCACCAAAATAACTGCCGACCTATGAACGGCCCGTGCAGCCAAGAATGTCCGACGAATAATACCCCGTGTAAGGGAGTGCACGTTAAATATCCTTCAAAGTCCTAACGCTGCGTACGATGTCGCCCCCTTAACGGTTGCGTTGGGGGCCTATTAAGGTGTTGGCTCGTCACTTGACTGTGGTTCGAAAATACGACGCCCGTCGGCAATAGCCTTCGTGTAGCTCTTTTGCTACGATAATTCAAACCTAACCTAACTAAAAGCCTCGGTTTCCTCGGAGTCCGTCAACAGATTTAAGCGGTAGGATAAGTGCAGTGAGTGACGTCATACAAACTACTGACATTGATTACGCTAGAGTGGTTTCCTCGGGAGCGTTGCCGGACAACTCAACACGACCGCCAAATTGAGTTGATGTTGAGTGCGTTGGGGAAATCCTGATGGCAACGTTTTTTGCTGTTGTCTATTTCATGATGTGCTTGCCAAAAATTAAAAATTTGAGGAAATGACGGAAGGCGAGTGTTGTTTTACGCTTGCCGAGGAAGAAATGCTAATTGATTTTGTGAGAAATCACGAAGAACCTGAATTTTCTATTTTTGACATGCAAAGACGAAAAACTGAAACCAAAACAACTGAGTTAGTTGAGTGAGTTCGCTAGGTTTCCAATTTCGTGTCAACGTAACGTTCCGATGAAGCGATGGCCGGTAGGGTAGAGTGACGTCTTCCACGTATAATAGCGGTCGCATTTTTCTGGCGACAGACTGCGAGGAAACCAAGGCTTAAGCGAAAGGATTTCGGGCAAGAGGCAGGCAACGGTAACATCCGGAAGATCAAAAGACATTTTCAACCAGTCTAACTCATTTCAATATCACTCACACAGCGCAGATTTGGCTCTAGTGCGAAGTAGTTTAATCATTAAAACTTAAAAATAAAAGATACTAGTTCTTAGGCGAAGGGTTAGATTAAGTTTTTTTTTATTAATTAACCACCTCTCAGAAATGGCTCAAACGGTCTTTGGATAAATAAAAATAATCTTGTCCCTTTTCGAGAAATTAACTCAATATTATTATTGCATTTAAAAACATTAAAAAAAAACTTTTCTGGCCATTCAAATTTTTCTGTCAAATCGAATAGCAGATTGATTCAATTGCCAGTAAATAACTAGTAAAAGAAATAACAAATAAACCGAAAAACATGTTCCTTTCTTTCATATCCATTTTTTTTCCTATGTGTTCCTAAGTCGTCAAGGTGAGGGTCCTTTGTTTTCTACTGACAAGTCCCTAACCTTGGAATCATGGATTTTTCAAGTGTGGGGTTGGGAGGGGCCCATTTTTAGCCTTTGTATTCAGAGTAGTGCAGCTTTTGCATAGGTTTGACCGGATGAAGGCATTGTCTTGTATTTTGGTCGCTAATTGTTTATAAGAAAGCATTTTGTTTTATGGGCCACAAATGGATTGTATCAGGTGGTTTTAGTTTTAATTGGGCACCGGACCGAAACGCTGTCATTGAATCAGCAAGGAATTAGTAACTGTTATAATTTTGTTCTGGTGTTGTAGATGATATGTATTGTGTTAAATGTTTGTGAAATCGGTGCAGGAAACACTTCACTCTCAGAAATAACACTTTCATTTTTGACGATTCATGAATCCTCAAGCCTCATTTCGTTAATTTTGAGGATTGTTTCGTCAAACTATCACGTGACTTTTGAGAAAACGCGAATCTTTTGCGATCGTGATTTGACGATTCTGTATTTTGATTTTGAGGAAACTGAATCTCATTGTTGTACTCCCACACTCAAAAATGACGAAATATTTCTTTAGATTTAGCGGTATTCAAATCCTCATAAAAATGACGATTCAAATTCCCTCACTTTGAGGAAACGAAAACTCGGAGCATTAACCAGTAATGGAATCGTCAAAATTAAGGAAAATTTCGTCGTTTTTGAGCGTTCATTTTTAAGAATGTTATAATTTCAAGAGTTTATAATAATAAACAAATGTGTAGAGTTCGGGGTTAACTTTAATTTGGCTAACTTTTTTTTATCTAAAAAAAAGATACAGCATATACCAAGGCATAAGCCACATAACATGCATAAACAACAGATTAAAAAACAAGTGAGACAAATTCTTAAGGACAAAACAATGAGGTAGAAGAGGAAAAACAAAATTTCGAGAATAAAAAGAAATGAGTGAGGGGGACGTTTTAAAAGTTCAGGAATTTTTTTTTTCTATAAAGCTGGTAAACTCAGCAAAACAGGAAAAAACAATTTTATAACAGCGCCCTTCTACGTTTACGTCCAGTCATTCTGCCACAGGTTTAGAGTCTTCAGATGATACTGCCTTTTAATAAAAGACAGCGGAACCTTGCAGAAACAGTGAGGAAGTTGTGATTCCAGGGGCGGCGGCAGCAGGGGGGCTAGGGGTGCTTCAGCACCCCCGTCGGGGAAGGCTAGCACCCCCGTCGGGGAATTTTTTTATTTCGTCGGGAAACTTAGTCCTTAAGTTAAAAAATTTTTTTATCTTTCATTTTTATATGTTAGTTTGGTTAAAATGTCGGAAAAAATTTGGTCGATAAAACAAAAGCCCTTTAAAAGTTTTAAAATTCATCACTACTTTGCATATTTTAACACAGTCCTGGTTTGTGTGATCGAGCCCTTATCGAAATACACCCCTTCCGCAAGATTTTCCATTCCACGGGGGGCGAGGAAAACGATATCATGCACCACACCACCGTTCTTCATGGAGTGGGGATTAGGGTATTGGGGAACCCTTATCTTCAAACCAGCGGGAGGTTTGCGGAGGAGCAGACTGCTTGGTTCTTAATTGGGAAAGTTTGGTTAGTTATGGGGAGGGTGGTTTCACATTACATAGTTAGGATCATCTGGGATTGTACTGTAGAGAGGTATCTGGATTCAGTTCGCGTTAGTAAACTCTTCGTCACGAACTCGTAAATTTTCGACAATGATACATGATGCTGACATGTTTTTTCCGGTCTAAAATGTAATTTTACCCGAAGTGTTAAAGGGATACCAAAAAAAGGGGGTAAACAATTCTCAGAAAAAGGACATTTTGGTGATCTTCTGCTATTGGTGAAGACAGATGTGTCGTCAGAATAGAGGGCTATTGGGAAAGAAAAATGCAAAAAAAAAAATAGTACCATCCGATAACGCTACAGTATTTTGAACCAGTTCACGTGTTCAACCAACGTTCGTTTTCTTTAGGTTAAAAAAGTGTATAAACTTTTATTTTGCGTAGATTTTTTGTGAATTTTAGCAGTAAAATTAATACAGTAGGTTGCTCAGCTTTTTAAACACGAATTCGAAATAGATTTTTTTTTTGTTTTAATAATTTGGTTATGAATAATAAACGAGGGAAAGGTTCACGTTTTAAGGTTGAATGTTGTTTATGTGCAGAACAATTTGACAATGACTATGTAAAAAAACACACAGCTTTTGAAATATCAAGATTATGAAAAGCAAAACAGGAATATTCCGTTCGTAGAAGTTGGCGTAAAAAAAAGGAAAAGTCCATGGGAATCGCTAAATCCAGTGAAGACGATAAAAAAAGATCTCTCTAAAACCGAAGGTACGTAAAAAAATTATAATACATTAATGTTCGTATTTATTTCAACGTACAAAAATGGTTTAATTCTTTTCTCCAATTTTAGCTTTCACACTACGTTTATAACGTAAAATGGGGAAGGTATTATAATCGTTCAACCCGCCAGTAACTTTACCATTTTTAGCGATTTTATAGATGTCTGTACGCTCGGACGGACGGACACTTATCTACTGTCTGTCGGCGAATTAACCTTAATTAGTATTAAAATATAATTTTAGATAATTTTAATCCGCTGTTGCCATCACCAATGGCACAAGAAACTTTATTTAAATATAATATTTGAAGTAAAGTTTATTTTTGTTATAAATCGGTTTGGAATAGATTCATTGATTGTTCATTATTATTAGTTTACTAAGAAAACGGCTAAGAAATTGCATTATTTATAAATAAAAATATTTTTAGTTTTATGTTATATTTCTTTTTTATTAGGGCACTTTATATAAATTTCATGTTTTCCTCGTAATAAATATTTTTTAAAAAATCAGGTTTTTGAAGATTTTATGTTGGATACATTTTCATTAAAAAATGTAAAACAAATTTTTTTTTTAGTGAATTTTTGTAATATGTGAATTTTTTAATGAAAATTTCAATTTTATATTATGTATGTAATTCTACTTATGTCTAGTTAAAGTTTAATTTTATATATTGAATTGAAACGTATTTGACATATTTCTGATTGATCTCTGACATATTTTGACAGTTAATTATATAAACTTAAGGTAGACCAGTACCTTGGAATTGAGGGAAATTTTTTTTATTGCATAATCCAAAAATAGACATAGTGCAGAAAACGTATACCAGATTTCAAAATTCTACTAGTTTGAAAAACAATCCAATTGTGCTGTTTAAAAACCCTTATCTTCGAAATTTCTACAGTTGACACTATGTTAAAATGCTTTATGTATCAAAATCTTATATTTTTTTTTCATTTCGTCACAAATTAAAAAAAGTGTAATGCTTTTTTATTAATTTGCATAGATTTTAATAATTTTTTTTGTAATACATTTAGCATATTTAACAGAACCAAAAAATGTTGAGTAAAGTAGTCTAGTTTTTTTTTTATAAAAAGCAGTTTGGAATTGAAAATTCAATTTTTAAATTTTTTTTAATATAATATATATTAAAAATTAAAACTAGTATGTATTTAAAAAAAAAACAGCATTTTTTAATATCACCATAACACAGTTGTAAAATAAAAAAAAATTAAAGTTGTAACTTAAAAGGAGTTAGGATTAAAAAAAATAATTAAAAAAATAATTAATTAAAAAAGTGTAGGTTGTAATAATTTTCTTAACATTATGCGATGGTTATACTAATATACTCTATAAATGTAAAGTTAGTTTTACAATTTTTGCACCAAATTAAAAAAAAACATGTTTATCCTACGGATCTACATTAAAGAATTAAGGTAATTTATTTTAAATTATACTTTAGCCCCCCCGTCGGGGTAGGTCAGCCCCCCCGTCGGGAAATTCCTAGAGCCACCTCTGTGTGATTCAGCAGCGGATTTGGCGAGCTCATCCGCCCTCTCGTTGCCGAGGATGCCAGAGTGACCCCTTACCCACTTGAGGGCAAGACGGAATCAAACAGACGGATTTGGCTATCTTTCTGAACTTCCTGCGTCAAATAATATGCGACACTACTTTAAGTCATAATCCAAACTAGTTTCTTTCTCTACCTTTTTATGAATTTTTCCGAATTCGCTTAACTATCTGTATCAGAGTTTGATTGTATTTAAAATTTTCTAAAATGTATATTTTCACTCCCTAAAATAATGAGAAGCAATTTGTTATTATCCATTTACGATTAGTTCACATTCTCTAAACTAAACATTTCTGTAAGCATTTTAATTGTATACAATACATCTTTTCTGATAAGATCAAAGGTCTTGGGTTAATAAACAATAAAAATAATCATGTTAGAAATACTAAAGATAATTCTAAGAAAAGTCAATTTGCTAAGACTGACCTTTCCACCGTGAAAAAGGGTACGCACCTGTGGTATTTAACAAAGGAAAATTTATAAAACATAAACTAATTTGCACAAAGACCTTTAAAAACAATGTTTAGAGACGTTTAAATTTTTAACTGTTTCCACAATTCACAGGAGACAGCAAACATGACTGAGTTTACGTAACTCATTTGGAGTTTTATGTATTTACTTATATCTAGACGCAGTAAAGTTTTATTAGTAGCGCGTGAATGTTTATGATATGATCATTTGGGTTTTTATTATTGTAACTAACACTTAGCCAATCTTTTAAGTCTTGAGGGATTGGGGAGCCCAGTCCGTATTTCTATTGCCTATAGGTCCCAAGTTCAAGCCCGGGAATAACCAAAATAACTGCCGGCCTGTAAATGGTCTGTGCAGCGTAAACGTCGGCAAAATAATACCTCGTGTAGAGTGAGTGCACGTTAAAAATGCTTCGAAGTCCCGACACTGTTTTCGATGACGCTCTTGAAAGTTTCGTTGGGAGAATATACTAGTGTGTCATTTTGTCCCTTGACTGTGGTTCTAAATTATACGTCCGTCTCCAATAGCCCTCAGTTAGCTTTAGAGAGAAAATAACCCTAACCAAGTCAGTTAATGCTATTAGTGTAGAATTAAGAAAAAAAATCGAGGAACCACACCGGAGGAAGCTAGAAATAGACAGTCGGAGACGATCAAATTATCAAATTAAATTTACCACACCGGGTTTCAGGCTTCAAGATCAAAGAAATTGTGATTATCGATTAACTTTGCCCTTTGGCACTGCTTGTCCTACAAGAATGAATGATGTTTGTATAAAAAACATTTAACACATTTATATAGAACTCATTTTTAAAAAAATTATTTACGTCTCTTTCAAACTAACACAGTGTTTAGAAAGATGGACGCTTGGTGTAAATAAATACACGGGTCTTCTATTTTAGTGTCATTGTGTTTTTTCAAGGAATGCAATGTGGTCATGACCCTAAAGGTATATTTTAGAAGAAGGCGTGTTCGTGTTAGCACGCGGTATTGTAATGTTAATTTTATAGACTTTGTCTTGGTTGCATTATCTCGAGTTGGGTTTGTAGAGATGGAGTGTAAGATACAAGTTATATACGCTTGAATTTTTGGAAATTGACACATACACTGTAAAAAAGAGGTAGGTTTTACAGAAAAAACGTGCCAGCTTTTATGCAAAAAAATACCTTGTATTTTACTGAGAAAATCTGTCAATTTTTTTAAAAATATTTTTGTATTTTTTTTTCATAATCCGTTTTTTTTTAATAAATTGGAGAGATAAACAAGATCTACCACCCCAGTGACACAAATAAATTGAAGATTTAGCAGTTCCAGTCTAGTAACCTTTACGTTGTTAAAAACAAAAAAAGAAAAACTTGCTTTTACTTTAAAAACTTATTTTCGTGTAAAATAAAGTTTTAAAAGAAAATAACAGCATTTTACTGCAAATATGGATTGTTTCCGCAAAATTAAGATCTTTTCTAACTTTGTCTATATATACTTCGTCATTTGGACGAAACATGCAGTAATAATTTAACATTTTAAAGTTCAGCTATTCAGTTTATGGTGTTTTACAATTTTCAAAAATATGAAAAATGAAATTAATTTCTTTGTAAACATTCTACAATAATAATTTATTAATTTATATTTCTCTCATCTTAAAACACCATACTCTCTACAAACAATCTTATTAGATCAAATTAACTTCTATGAAAACAGCATTTATTCAGCTTCAACTTCCGTAAACATAATTTTCATTCTTTGTTTCTTAATTGGTATTTATACAAAACCACAGAACACTAAAAACAACCGGAAAACATTGCTCCTAAAAATAGGGAAATAGCGATTCATTCTGAGAATGTGTTGTTTACTGTCTCTTATAACCTTATTCGCTTTAGATATTCAGTGACCAAGATTTAATAATTCGTAGATATTGGTCAATGTAAAAAAAATGGAATTTTTTAATGATTAAAAATTTCGATAAAAATAATGTTAAGCACCAAATGAAATCATTGACATAAAGTTTTCATATTTATATATTTGGTTAAAATATACTAAAAACTGTATAACAAAATACAAAAAGTAAATTTATTCTTACAATGTTTACAATAGCAGATATCCTTCATAACAAAATTTATTTCTGCAGAATTTTTTATATTTTGTCAATATATTTCTAAAAAATTGGCCTAAAAAATAGTTTTAGACAAAAACCATGATTTTCAGCAATTGTACTTTCATTTAAAAAAAACTAATAAACCATGTTCTGAAACATTTATTGTTGTTTAAATTTTTGTTTAATATACGAAATCTAAAAAAACATTATTAAGTAGTTATATAATAATCAGGTAAGAAATATGCATTCAATAACCTCATTGAACATTGAGATAAGCTTTACCCTTCACAAAGCGGTTTCGCAAATCTATTCAAATTTAAAATAGGCATTATGTTACAAGATAACAAAGATTTTGTTTAATGATTCAGCAGGAATGAATACTACTTTTTTACCACTCATAAGCGTAAATAAATTTATTTCTATAGTTCTTCTTCTTGCATACACGCTATTCGAGAAGCTTTAGTTTGCAAATAACGATAATATTCTATACTCTTTTGTTGATTGATAATAATATCTAAGTAGTCGCAAAAGGAAATTTCCGGTGTTTCATAAGTAGGAAATTTAAACTGTTTAAAAATCAGCATATTTAGTTATCTTTAAAAGCTTTGTTATTGTTAATAATGCTTATACATACATTTCCTTATACATTGCTTATACTTACAATGATCAATATTAAAATGATAAAAACCACTAATTTCCATTATTTGCTATTGTTAATAAATTATTCAGTAATTTCTATTTTGATATTGTTTTTCTCTTCAATTTAGAACTCTTTTCGATTCATTTATAATTTAATTTTTTTTAAGAAATGAGAAATTTCACACCGAAACATACACGAGAAACTTTAATTCTAAAAGGTTTTTTTTAAAAAGTGATAAATCTGTGTACCAACATTTTTTAAATTCAATAATGGTAGTTATAATGTGTATCCATTTTGATATTAATGTCTACTACAGTAGAATCCCATTTATCCGAAAATCGGTTCATAAAAAAAAAGAAAATCCTCAGTCTTTCGTTTAAAATAAGAAATGTATACGCAATAAATAAATACACACAAAATAAATATGTAGTACTTACAAAGTTGGATATATTTTTCAAAATATGCAGTAATTTCTTATATTTGCTGCTCAATTTTGATTGCCCTCCTTTCGGAATAGCGGGACTCTACTGTGTTTATGAAATTTACACATTTATCGTGGAACAAATATCCGAAGGTCCTAGTTGCAAAACTCCATGCTTCAAGTATAACTAAGATATTGGGTACAGACCATTCATTGGCAATTTTATTTAATTGAATTTACACTTTTCTTATATCTTAGTTTCTATTAAGAGGATTTGAGTTTTACAGATAGAACTTTCATTTTTATAATCTTTGACAATGAAATTAATTTGTTATTTCAACAAGTCTACAATTTATTTGTGATAAAAAAAATTACGAAAGATTTGACTTGCCAAACTCTTCTTATACAACTACGAAAACTTTAGCTTTCCAAACAGTATCCTTAAGCATAGAATATAGCCACGACAAACTTTTACAAAACTTATGTGAATAGAAAACTAAATTTCCCGTATCTGGAATAAAGAATGTCAACGAAGAATAACTTCTCCCTTTAAATCCCGGCTAAAAAGTTTCAAAATGGCGTAGAATTTGTCTGGATATGAAAGCTGGACTTTTCTTCGCCATTCAAAAACCGGATTCAAAATGGGCATCAGGGATTCCTAAACCGGAGTCAATCGCAAACAAATGCCATGGAGAATACAGGAATCGCATTTTTTGTGTCCATTTTGCCTTTGAGCAAACGAACTGGATTACAGTGAATCGGTAACGGTCAATAGATTTTGAATGGACGCAGTGAGGGAATCCCTTTCTGCTGGACAATGCTATAGACGGGAATGTTCTTTGCTTTAAAAAATATCTATGAAGTTTGTTTCGTTTGAGATAACGGTGACGCATGTGAAACCCCGATATTATTTAGAGGAGGGTTCTGTATAATATTTGAAAATACCTTTTTTTTTTTAGCTTAGAGCACAAGTGGTAAGCGAAACAATCAAAAGTGATTTTTTTTAGATTTACTTTGAATAATTTTTAGAATTGCCTACTGTAATGAATATATGGAAATATTAAGTGAAACAATTATGAAATTTGTTCATTTAATATTATAAGTTAACATTTTATCAACCATTCCTTTTTCTCTTTTGTAGATTTGTTTTACTTTCACCAGTTTCTTCTCAATCTAATAGATTTCAAGTTCTTTTATCATTGGGATAATCACTTCTTCGTGTCATTATTCAAGAGTTAGCGGTAACCATATATGGAGTTCCTAAAACCTTTCCGGGGGCTGGGGAGCCCAGTCGGTTAGGTATTCGCCTAGCATGCGAAAGGTCCCAGGTTCGGGTCGCCAAAATAGCTGCCGACCTATAAACGGCCCGTGCAGCCAAAAATGTCCGACGAATAATACCCCGTGTAAGGTATTAGGTAATAGGTTAAATATCCTTCAAAGTCCTAACGCTGCGTACGGTGTCGCCCTTAACGGTTACGTTATTGGGATCCCATTCAGGTGTCAGCTCGTCACTTGAGTGTGGTTTCTAAAATACAACGCCCGTCGCCAATAGCCCTCGTGTATCTCTGCACTCTTAAAACAAAAGAGTGAATCTCCTATAGGAGAAGTGCATTTTCGACACTTGAAAGGAGTGGAAATTAGCTCCTAAATCGCTCTTAATCGCCCTAAATCGCTCTTAATCGCCTTAAAGTAGCTCGTTTGTTGTTAAGATTGTTGGAGGTTTAACAAAACAATTGAGTGAAATCCACTCCAAAAGGGAAGTGCATTTTCGACACCGAAAGGAGTGAAAAGGAACTCAAACTGAGTTAAAATCACTCGTTTGCTTTAAGAGTGTAGTGCGACGATAATTCAAACATAACCTTACCTAAAAACCTTTCCACCACCGCTCTCTGTATCTCTAAGAAAGAGAGTGGTATAGCCGGGTCTCCAAACCTAAGTCTTCTCTCTGTGTTAATCAAATGGGGAAAATAAATTTGTAATATCCAAATTACACCAGCTGTAGTTAAGATTTTTGCGGACATTTATATGATAGATGTATCTGGCTTACAAAATATTATTTTTGAATTTTCAATAAGTAATTGTACAGCAAAATATTTGAAACAATTTCAAAAAGTGGTATTATAGAGATCGTTTATAAAAAAAATATTCCATAAAGCCTGAGTAAGTTTTCTTAGAATACAATATTTATTCCATTGCGATTACCACAGAGAAGCGACTTTAATTTGGAGATCCGGCTACCCCTTAGGGTGGGCCGAAAAAAAACTTTTTATTTTATTTCGGATCGCTATAGTGCGGGAAAGTTGCGATTGGTAAAGACATGAAAAATGCACCAATTATTATATTTTTATTACTTTATCTTCCGTTCGTGCAACGCCATCAAATTTGGGAAATTTTTTCAAAAAACGAATTTTTTCTTTTTTTTTTAAGCACTATGGAGGTTTTTAGTTGCGTTCCTATTCTTGCATTAACTACTAAAAGTACGTAAAATCTAAATATATGCACTTATCATGCATTTGTGTCAGATCTTCTGGCCACCCAACGAAGTATAAAATGAGGCAAAATTCTTGTTTTTTTGCAAAATTGACAGATCTGACGCAAATGTATGATAAGCGCATATATATTGATTTTTCGTACTTTTAGAAGTTAATTCATGATATAGGAATGCAACAAAAAACATCTATCGTGTGTACAAAAATATAAAAAAAATTAGTTTTTTGACAATTTTTTCCAACTTTGATGGCGTTGCGCGAACGGAATATAAAGTAATAAAAATATAATAATTAGGGCATTTTTCATGTCTTTACCAATGACAACTTTTCCGCACTATAGCGATGCGAAATAAAATAAAAAGTTTTTTTCGGAACACCCTATTACCCCTCCTTCCTCCTCCTCCCCCCTAAGCCTTTTCACACCATCTCCTGATCTCTCCAGAGGCATTTCATTTCTCCCTAAAGTGGCGGGGACCATCAGGCGAGGGACCAACTAATCCCGCTTCTATTGTAGAATCGATGTCTAAATCCTGCTAAGTAGCTACGAATAGTTTTTGTTTAGGTAGAAGAAAATAAGGTCGGGTTCTTTTTACCTGTTGTGTTGGAAGACAGGAAAATTTTGATTCAAATACAGCAAAAAAATTATATATTGTTGATGAGTTTCTTTTCGCTCCATGTAATCTGATTTTAATTGAAGAGCTTAGTGGAAGAACATGCTAAGTGACAAAAAGGTAAAAACGAGAAAGCTTTGTATTTTTCGTTTGTACTCAGATCTATTGAAAATACGGTACTTGTAAAGCGTAAAAAATTGTACTAAACTTAAATTTTATGAAAAATTAGAAGTTTTATATCGTTAAAAATTTTAGTCGTATGTTCATTGACACCAAAAATCTTTTATTTTTTCAAAAATGCCACTTATCACGTTTTTCCACTAAGCTCTTCAATCGTCGATGTTTCATCTTTAGAAAAAAAAGTAAACTTTGAAGTCCGAAATGCATGTTGTATCACTTATGGAAGGGGGAAAGTATACGAAAAATATGTGACAGATTTCTAATTTAAGGTATGTATATACCTTAGAAAACGAAAAAATTGATCAAAATATGTGTACTGATGTTTTTGCATTAAAATATTATCCGATTCTTTATCTTTCAAATGGTACAAGTAGATTTCATGTATTGTAAATAGTTTTTAATTAACAGGCAATCTTTTAAAGGGAATTCTATAATAATCAGTCTTACAATGAAAACCTTGAAAGCATTTTCTGAAGAACGAGTTTTTTCATAACATGATTGAGCTGCGAGCAAGATATTTCAAATTTTAAAGTTAGCCATTTCAAACTATCATAATTAAATAACTATTTTTCTGAGAGCTTAGATAAAGTATGATCACATGCCTGGATATTTACTGCTTTTCTTTCTGTAAAAATTATGTAAAACAAGTAATTTGAATAGTCATTAAGTTGCTCGCAGTTTGGCACAATTCGATTAATTAATTGATAATTAATTTATTAATATATTTTTTCTTGCCGTAAAGTATATTCATCTTAGTTTTTATGTGCCTGATCTTCTCACAAAGTTTTAAAATTCTATCTCAAAAATTAAAGAAAAAGTTGTCCAAGGTATATGCATACCTTAAGGAAATGCACCATGTAATTTTTCAGCTGTTACTATTTCTGTGAAAAAATACCTTTGTCGATTTAGGAATATTAAACGTGTTTGTCAATGTTGAAGCAAGAACTGTGATGCAATTGGTCATATGAAGATTACTTGTAAATCTAACGTTCTACAAAGTATAACTAAGATATAGGGTTCGGCTCGATCTTTGGCGACTTCCTCGAATTTAATATAATTTTAGCAATACTACAAATGACGTTTGTACTCTTACACGCATTTAATGACAAAAATCTATTGCTTCCAACTTTTGTCTGGAACACCTAAAAAAAAAATTGAAAATCGGTAAGTAAAACACTCTACACTAATATTTTATTAATGGAGATGAGTGTTACACCATTTGTTTAAATCTAAGTTGAATACTTTTTATGCTATATTTGTTTATTGGTCAATGGGAAGCTTTTTGCCGCTGAATGCGGTACTTTGGTCCAAGATGTAACTATTTCTTTCTGGAACTTCGCACTTTCAAATATGTATATAAAAGTGTATTCCGTTTAACTATTTCTGAAAGTCTTATTTTTATGATTATCCGTTTTTGAGATGATTTAAAAAAAAAAAACTAAACGATTTTAACCCTTAAAAAAGAAAGATAGAATGCAAGAAACGTAAAAAAATTCTAAATTGCTTTGTCGAAATGTAAACATTTTCAAATTCCTAATAACGAATATATTATTTTTTCCTTTGATAATAAAATCCTTTGCTTTTTATACAGATATTTATTATTAAATCTTGCTTTTAAAAATAAGTTCTTTTATCTTATTTAAGTGGAAGTTTATATTTTTTTAAGCAACTGACAATACTGGTATTCATAGTGTTATGTCATTCTACGATGCACTGCAATGTAAATATTTAGTTATATACCATTTTTAATAGCTATGTATCTTAGAACTTTGTTATTTCTATATTTAAACATTTTCATATTGCTATTCAATTGGATAACACAGCCTTTAAAGATGTTAAAAAGTATGTTTCTTATGTATTTCATGCTTGGATCAAAGTTACCCACCCGGATCCTAACAGTGTTCTAATTTTTTTAAACCAACAATTTTTTTTAATTAATTTATAAAATTTAACAAAAGTGTTTGGAAATTATTCCTAAAAGTGCAACACTTGGAATGCATAATGATTTTTAAGTTTTCAAATCGTTTTTGTAGATTAATTGTTCTGTAAAAAAAACTATGATTTTTGAGCAAAAAATATACCAGCACTGACGGCATATGAAAATTATGTACGGTAGTATTTGCATTCTTATTTAAATTCAAAACAAAAATTGAGTAAACAAAATAGAATTTTATTCTTTTTTAAGAAAAAAAGTTAGTTTGGAGGAATAATCCCGATGGTTAAGATATCTTTTAAGTTCAAGCAGATTTAACAACTGAAGAGTACACTAGAAGAACCGCTTGATTTATTAGGAGTCTTCCCGTAGCTGTGTCTGCTTGGCGGACATTGGCGACAGGAAACCGATTTTTCTTTTCGGTTCTTCATTTGCGGTACAAGCGTGTGACTCATGTCCACTGATCTCTGGTGTGAATCAGGGTTACAACAAAAGAAAAACAAAGCGAGTAACCCGTTTTTCTACAAAATCAAGCGGTTTTTCCCTTGTGCTCTTCAACTATTCTCAGAAAGGAGCAAAAAGCCTATTCCACCAGCAATTCTTCATTGTTGTTCAGAAAGGGAACCCGAAAGGGTTAGGGTTATTAAATAATTGCCTAACGCCGTGTTTGCTAAGGACTTTTGCTCATGTGTTAGAAAGAGTTGCCCCAAAGCGTTGGGTGGGGGGAAGGGGACTAAGTTGTGGGAATCCTAGGGATGGGGAGTTGTATAAAATCAATGCTTTTCTTTTGTTGGAGATGTGTTTACCATATAAAAGGATGACAGAACTTGCGGTAATAAGACAAAAGTACTTATTTCCTTTTATATATTTTTATGTTTTATATATGTTAAGGAGTTAACTATTTTCGCTGTGAATTTTTAAATCATACTTTATCAAAAGCGTGCGAAATGACAGTTTTAAATTTAAAATACTTCTTTAAATTATTCTTTGTCATACCAATATCTTTCGGAAGAGCTTAGTAAATAATTTAAATATCTTTCATGTTCAGGGCCTTACTATTTACCACAAATAAACGCTTCTTTATCATACATATTTAGCATCATCGTTCAAAAGTTCCTATAACACCTACAAATACAAAATATCATATCCAATAAATCAACCTGTTGATGATCTCCAAAAACCCATCCATTTTACATAAACGCACAACAAAAACCATTCCTATCCACAATTTTCATATTTTCTTTAGAACAAGCTTTTTTATTGTTAAATAAATATTTTTATTTACATAAAAGAAAATAACATCTGCATATAAAAAGTCCACCGTGTACTTCTTGTCGTAATCAGGCCCCGTGGAAGAAAACCTTAGTAGTGTCGCTGATGCAGGTTCAGAACTTTTTATTCTGCTAGGTCGGAGGAGTACCAACCCTTTACAATATTTCCATTCTCGAAAGCAGAGGGGTCTTTTGTGCTCCGGCTTCAGGACTCGAAATGAAACCATACGCAGTTTCTTTTCGGGATAGAAATGGATATCTGCATACGTGAGGGGGAATTCAGTTGGAAAAAAAATCCACCCTTTTGTGTACCCCTAGGATTTGTAGAGCCATTTTCATATGTCGCGAAATGAGTATAATCGAAACGAACGACAAGGGATTCTCGTTTTTGGAAAACGAAAGAAGCAAATGCGTATCAAAATTCCCTTAGTAGGACAAAGATGTAATTGACATTTGAGTGAAAATGATTTTTAAATTTGAATTATGATGAAAGCCAACGGGACTTGATTACCGAAAAGACCTGCGAATGTTAGTGTTCACCTTGCAAACATACGAGAGAAATCCGAATCTTCCCTCAGAAAAAAATATTTTGATTTAATTTAAATGTGTATATTTATTTATTCTGGCCGTCAACCTTTAACTAGTTCCAATGAATTATTCTATACTATTTTAATAAGTAATATAGTAAGACATCCTTTTTTGGGGGAACTTTGTACACTGAGGTTTTTAAAAAAAATGTATTAAAAGTCAAAAAAGGCAACGCTTTAAATTTCACGACAACTTAAATTAACTTGTATTTATTGGTCTGGTGGTCTAAGAGTATTATTGTGTCCCCTAAACATTTGTGTTACAAATATAATCTTCTCTTGTGTTAGATATATTTAATCCCCACGACTATATTGAGGTAGGGAGGTGTTCAACTTTAATTATTTATAATTTGCCTTGAACCTAACAAAAGTTAGATTGATGTTTAGTTATTATGTTTGAAAGTATCGATATAATTATTAAATTAGTTTTTACGAATATGACAATTACACTTTTTCCCAACCGTCACCAGAGAACAGCGCCTATATATCCAGGGAGAGTTTATAGTCGTATGAAAAAAAGGAAACTTTATATAAAAGATTCGGCCTAATTTGGTGTCTCGTGTGCGCCTTGACTACTGCAAACAACATAATGCAGCCCTGAGTGTAGCAGCTTCAACAATGGACCCAAAGCCTCCTTGTTAGCGAAGCTAGGGGCCATTGAAAAGAATGCCTTTTGAGAGCCTAATGGAAAATTCTACAAAAGAGAATTCTCTTTCTCGTTTGTATCAGGGGGTTTATATGCCTTTTGCTTGTGGGAGTGTGTGGATCTGACACAAAATATTCAATTTCTTGCGTATGGAAAATGGGAATATTAAAATGTTTGTTGTCGTTTTTGAGAGGGAATAATAGCTGCTCGAGGATCAGTTACAGATATATTACCTTGTATGAGGAGGTGCTTTTTTGCTGTTATTATTTTTCGATGGGGTATTTTTTGGGTGTTTCCTTCCAATGCGATGCGTGTGTCTTTTTCAGTGGGGGAAACCCTTTTCAATTTTCAGCTCGCACACAAAGGGAGAAAGAGGGATTTGTATTTAAATGATGATAATAATGCGGCCACTTTGTCGAGTACTGAACTGGAGGTGGTGGCCATTTTGGAATTCATTTGTGGGAAAGGGAGAAGTATTAAGTTTTAGTTTCAATTATCATCGCACTACCCCAGTTAAGTGGCGAGCCGACACCTGAGAAGGCACCCAACGCATTAAGGGCGACATCGTACGAAGTGTTTGGACTTTGGAGGATATTTAACTTGCACTAAGGGATAAGTATTATTTCGACATTAATACTATCTTATATTATGGTTGCATTCTTCGATAAATATAAAATTTAGTTGCTTTCTTTTTTTTACCCTTAGAGATAAGAGAGCTTAAATATTAAATTAAAAGAAGATTTAAGGAACAGCAAGTTTGCTTTTCAAGGCAATATTACTGTATGGAAAATGATTATTTATTAAAGTTTCAAATTCTTAACTATTTTTTTCTTCAGTTTTCTTTAAATTTTTTATAACTTTCTTCTTTTTCTTACTTCTTTTAATTCTTTCACTTTTTTGATAATCTTAACTTTGTAAACACTCAGTGTAATAAATAATTTAAATATAATTTGTAGCATTTTCTTAAATGTCGATAAAAAAAACTTGTTGGAATGTTGACTGCAAGGTGAGGTGCGATTTTTGTCGTTCTTGAGCAACTGAATTTATAGTATATTAATAAGTATTAGGTTACAGCAATATACCTAAACATGTATTGTGAGCCAACTGTGGATAAGAATTGTACAAATTTTTACTGAATGTTTTTGAACACAATTGAAATAATAGGTTGCATATTAATTCATGTTAAAACGCCCGAAATACGACAAATAAATGTTATCCCTTAAATTCCATTGTAGTTTAATCATAAATCTAGATTCCTTTGATATCAAATAAAATAGATTTTCACTTAACATATTTATTTAATTTTTTTGGATTGTCTGTCTTTTTATAATCTTTTAAAAAAGTTTTTGCTAGTTTAGTCTATCATACTTCTAGTGAATTGTAATATTTAAGAACAATTTTGCGATAAGTATCCCTACACAGATGATTTTTCTCACTTTAGTGAGAAAATTTATTTATATAGATTTATATTTTAAATGTTTTTATATAATTTAATAATATTACATGATTATAAAATGTTATTAATATAATTAAATAATTTAATTTTTTATGTAATTATATATTTTAATTTTTATATAAGTTCTATAATATAATTTATATTTTAATACATTGATGATGCAATAAAATATTTTCAATATTTAGAATTTTTTTTACATATATTTTATAAGAATCAATTGATTACATAATCCCAAACTTCAAATGAAAAATAACACTAAACCGAAAATGGACGCTCGAGGCCAAAAATGGCCTCCAATCGCACAGCCCCGCTAAATGATCTCGCTAATAGCACACAATAGGGCATGAGAAAGTATTCTTTTCTTAGCCCAATAAATGGGACGGAAAAACGGAGTCTTTTATGTCCCACTCCTTTTTCAGATGGCATCAGCGATAATGGGCGCGGGATAGAATCTAATGCACTTTGGCTTTTGTTTCCCCATTGTTGCGACCTAAAGAGTTTCCGCGGGCCAAAACCTATTTATTTGGCCGTTAATTCAAAATATTTGTCCTTTATTTCCCTAATTGAGCGTGCCAAATCCCCAGCGCGCTTGAGGAGGATAATTAGCTCGCGTCACGTTTCAATTTCCAATAAAGAAATTTGATTTTGGAAAACGCTTTGTTTTATGTTTGTTGCGTTTGGAGAAGCAGCGGTGTAAGTCACTGTTTTGGTTGGACAAAATTGCAATTGTATATTTTCGTCTAAAAGAATGTGTTTGATGCGAAAAAGAGTAGAATCACAAATTCGCATCAAAAATTAGTTTTAACTTCATTGCTCTTCAAAAATTCATTTTTTTTTTCAAAAATTATTATTTTTTTTGCAAAAATTGCAATTGACATGTTCAGATCTTGGGAGGCAACAAAAATGCCATTCGAACTAATTTTTAAAAAAGGAACTCTTGAGTCATTTTAGCCAGCTACATTTATCATATATAACAGACAAATTTTAAACATATTCAATGCAACTGGAGTAATCAAGCTCTAAAAGAATATTCTACATCTTAATGTCACTACAATATAGGGAGGACGATAAAGTGCTTTGCTATGAAATATCTTTTACAACTTTGTCCAATTCAACTAAATCGAAATCTCATAGTTTGATAAAGCGATGCTTGAGGTAACTAATAACATAAATGATTTTCTTTTGTGAGAATTTTATTTTTATGGCATTGTCTGTGTTTCGAAAAGTGCTTGTAATAAAACAAAGCGATCTCGATGTCGATCTTTTGTTTAAGAGCAATTTCTGAATTTAAAGTACTTTTTAATTGTTCGTGTATTTAATCATTGAAATAGCCTTGCATTTGTTATTCAGTATTTGCCTTTTTTATCGGGCATTCATAATTTGTAAAGGGATAATGCGTTTCAATTTTTAATTTTACAATTGTATATAGCATTCTATTATTTAAAACTCAATTCTCAAAGATAATTTTGTTTGAAATATGGAATCATTATTAGAAACGTAATATTCTTTGGGCTATTTTTCATTTGTACTTTTTGTTCTATTCATTAAATTGCATTAACAGACCTTAAATTACCGACATTAAGTATTTTTTAAAGTTTGTATAAACTTGCAAACAATGCTCTGCAATATCAAATCTACAACCGCTGTATGAAACTACATTTGTTTTTGTATTTCGATCAATATAAATATTTATGAAGTTAAGTCTAATTATATTTAAATTAGAGATATAATATAGGGTATCAAATTTATAATATTCAAGTTTAGAGTTTTCTAAGACAAAAATATATAGCTGATGTATTAAAATAATTCAAACATGTTAAGATTTGTAAATGCAAGAAATTAGTTTCCTGTAAGATTGTTAGATACTTATAAATAAAATGTTTGTTATACCTTCAAAATATCACAAGGATCTCCTAAATTTCAAAAGATGAAGTTCAATTCACTCAAGGAAGTTGAGTATTTCTCTTAAAATAATATATTGTAATTATTTATTTTATTTCTTTAGAAAATAACTATAACTTGCTTTTAGAGGATGTTATAGCTGCTATTTTAATGTCTAAAAAAACTAACTAACTTTACTAAAAAATATTATATCAAACAAAAAAATCTAGGTAAAAACTATTATTTTATCAAATTGTCTATTAAGGATCTGATTTTTCTTTAAAAAAATATTTTAGGATAGTTACTGTCTTGAATATATAATAAACCTCATTTTCTTCATAAAAATAAAAAAATTATATGATATTGATTTTTCATCTTTTCTCCAGTTACGTACATGCTAATATAGATATTTACTTTTGGTTTACTAAACAATGAAGCGTAACGAAATGGGTTTTCATATCGCATCAAGAATTTATTGTATACAATTGTTCGTATTTGCAAACGTCATATGCTAGTTATATTCAACGTGGTTTTTTTAATACAAATATGATGTAGTATATTTTTATAGAAATGTGGCGGTATTAGGCTTTCGCAAACAATTTCATACATTTAAAATATTGTTTTCCTTTGAATTCTCTCTGTTATGAAGTTTAATAGGCTGTCAGACTGATAATAAACTTCAATATTTAAATTTTTTGAGATTAAGTATATTCAAATAATACATTTTATGAAATATTGTGAAAATATTACATTCATCATTGATAGTTATTAACTAACGAAAAAAGTTTTTCCCAGAAAATTGAATCATTATATGTCGATTCTTAAATATAAAAAAACCTATAAAACTCACTTCGATCATTAAAGGTCGTTATCTTTGAATAGAATTTATAATATTATGCAGTCTAATCAAAATCAATGATTTATTTCAGAGTGAAACAGGGTTTTTTTTAATAAAAAATAATTTTATCGAGTTTTGCGATAATTTAATGAGAAATATACACTGTTGAAAATGGGTTCTAAATTTTGAGGACAATGTTATCATTTTTAAGTACGTCATAGGTTCATAACAGCTCCGAATACATTGTTCTCAAATTTGAGAATATGCGTTATTCGAATATGGAGCTCATGCATGTTCTCGTTTTTGAGAATTTATGTACTCGTTTCTGAGAATGAATGTACTTGTACTGGAAAACTCATGTTCTTATTTTTGAGAAAGCATGTTCTCGTTTTTAGCTTAAAAAACGAATTTATGGCCTAATAAGATACAGATGAGATCTTCATTGCTCATAAATATTCATAAATCAGACGTATTTGAGAAATGGTAAACATATTGATTTTTAAGAACATGTATGATCTCAAATATCGAGATTGCAACATATTCGCTTTTGACAATATTGTTCTCATAATGAAAGGAGAACATCCAAGTTCCCATTTTTGATAATTTCATTTTTAACAGTGTAGTAACTTCAAAAAAGAGGAAACATTTTATTTACGCTCCAGAACTGTGTTTTCACGCATTCTGCATATTCATTAAGTAACTTTTTTTCCTGTTTGATAAACGTATATGATTGTCCGTTCAAATAAGTAATGTTAGGAAATATTTGTATGGTTCAAAATCACTGGGGAGTCACTTAAATGTGGTTCTAAAATACGATGCACATAGCCAGTAGCCCTCATGTAGCTCTAGTGAGACGATAATTCAAACTTAACTTTACTTCACTTCGCTTCCCACCTTTTTTCTCATCAATTACATTCGCTTTTCTTAAACAATGGGACTCAACTCGAAGAGGCAATACCATACCTTCTAATGTCATTTTTTAACAACGTCAACGCTGAAACAAAACCCTTTTATGCTCCCCATTTTCGTTTCTTTTTGTTCGCGATCCGTTCCCATCGAAAAGCCATTTAAAACACACAAGCCCGTCTGTTTGACAAAAATGTAACTGTCATTTGTAGTGTTTGAGTAAAATTTAAAAAGGTTAGGATCAAATTGCCTGGTAACAAAGTATCAACGTCTGAAATTCGATGTTGATGTACCCAAATAAATAAATTAATGTGCTTTTTTGAATTGTTAGGTTGTATCTCATCAACTGGTCCCTTAAAAAAATATTAAAGAAAATATTCAATCATGTGAAGCTTCAGTCTTATGATTTTCCAGAATGGAACATTAAACATTACTATAAAAATATTAAGCTAAAAATGTCCGACGAATAAATACCATGTGTAGGTAGTGTTACGTTAACTCTTTCAGTCCTATAGTGATGCCATTTGGCATCATCATGATCGTAATCACAATTTAAAAATTAATAATGGGGCTGACATGTATTGGGAATAATAAAAAATATTTTCTAATCGAAAAAAGTTTGAAGAATCGAGTAATGTGCTCTTTGATATCATAAATGGCTATAGGCGATCAGAAATTTTTTCTAAGATGATGATGCCAAATAGTCATTGGGACTGAAAAGGTTAAATATGCTCCAAAGTCTCAATGCTGCGGACAATGTCACCCTTAACGGTTCCGTTGGTGCCTACTCAGGTGCATTCTCGTCACTTGACTGTGGTTCTAAATAACAACGCCCATCGCCAAAAGCCCTCGAGTAGCTCTAGGGAGACGGTAATTCAAGCTAAACAAACCTATAAAAGCTTAAATTACTTCTCTTACTTTTAGCAAATGAACGAAATGATCCTGAAAATTTGAATATAAATCAAAGAATAATTTCAAAATAAAAGTTTTTATGTACGATGTACCTGATACTAGTTTTTAAAGGAAATTAAAAAAAAAGGTTGTTTAATATTAGAAAATCAAATCTCATTAATTTTTAACAATAATGGCATTTACAATTTTACCACGCCAAAAGTGTAACAAAGAAAAGAGACGGGCGATTATATTTTCATTACCATTAATTAAAAGGTTCAACAAGGGTCTCTAAGAGGTCTTCAATGTAAATTTTAGCCCCCAGAGTCAAAAATTTCCTTCGAAAGTAAACTAATTAAGGATTCTTCTCGGAAGAAAATATAGGGATCCATTGCTTTTGTATTAAAATGTGAATATAAAGGTTTACTTTCGATGTGCTTTTGTGAAGGAATAATCCATATTCTTTGTTCTATGATTCGCTTTATAATCCACATTAAGAAAGTACGATTGGTACCCATTAATGATTTTTAGTTCTTAGAATGAAACACCGTAGGGTGTTTTGTTGTTTATGATTTAATATACAATTAAGTTGTTTTGATACGTTATTATGTAAGAATGAAAGTGCCGTAGATAATGCCTGTAATTGAGGTATTGTATGGATCGTTGTCTTAGATAGGGTATAAAGAAACTTGGATTATGCTTTGGAATGTTTTGATCGCAAGAAGATTTTTATGAAACTAATTAGGTGAATCTTTAGACCTAATCACTTTATTATACTTTTGTATGATATAATAAAAGTAATTCGAATGATATAGACAAGGTATTACTTTTACTAATGTGTTAAAAAGCATTCTCTAAGTAATTAGTCCTCTTTAAACATATTAGTAAAACTCATTTTAAGTGCTACTACATTCTGAGCAGTTGTATTTTCCATGAATTAACTTGTGGGATAAAATGCTTTTTACTAGCTACGTCACTGTTAATTCGCTTTACAAAAGAGGGCTTTTCAGTTTTTCAAAAGAACTGGAAACTTCCAAATGCTTTCAAAACAAGTTTATATAAAATTTTTAATAAAAATATGTTTAAAAAAAGAGGCAGCAGTTTTATCAAATATTGCCTTAAAATAAAATAATACATTTTTCTTTTATTGAAAGAAGTACCTATAAATGTAGTACAGTTATTCCGTAAAATATTATAAATTAACTAGATTAAGTTTTACTGTTCAAAGCTTTCTTTTATTATTATCTCACAAATGTTCTTAAATATAAGTATTAGTAATCTAATACTTTGTGAGCCTATCGTTAACATCATATGTTATAACTTTGATACAGTAAATAATGTAGTAGAAGATAGGTCTTTAGTTAGAAATCAGCTAATATAGAGAAAAACTCAAATAGCATAGCAGATAAATAGCACAAACCTATATCATTCCAAAATAGTGTTTCTTCGGTAAATCTGTTCCACTAATCTTGTGCAACCACACATTTGTGACCAAGACTTCAACAACCTTTTAACGGCTTATGCCCCAACCCTGAGGATTAGACATAAAAGACTACTGTCCAGGCTGGATAAAAACTTCGAAACATAAGACGGACAGAGACTATAGGCAATATTATTTATACGCTATGGTATCTTGGAGATTAATTAAACCAAATAGAATAAATAGTTGATAGTTTTGTGAAGTATTGACATTGATTTGGCAGTTGTGTTTGAGATTTATTTTTGTGAATTGGTGAGTGTATATATTAGCTGAAGTAAGTTGGATATATTTGAAGTTACGTCTAATGAAGAAAAAAGGCAATTTGTGTTCAAAAGAAAGTTTATAAGTTCTTATATAGCTTACCGAAATAGATGATTTTGCTACTTTGTAAAAATATTTTCATTTCTAATACATTATTTTATTTTCTTATAAGTTCTAAAAGTTTCTGAGTATGATCCGGTTGCCAAAAATATTTAACTTTTATCTTGAAGTTAAACATTTGTATTATATTTTGAAAGTGGTACTCAAATGCTCAATGATTTTAGTAAACAAAAGCGAAAGCAAACAAAATGTCAATGATTAAATAACACAATTTTGACATGATTACAAAATTATTTCGCATTTCAAATTAAGATCATCACTATACTCTTTTTCTACATCTTGCATGAAATTTTAAGCTTAGTTATGAAATCATTAAAAATAGCCGGAAACTTGGTGAAATCAAAAACGACTTTCAATTGTAATGGCTTATTTAGTGTCAGTGACTGTTATTTCGCATACCCAACTTAACCAATACAAATATATTTTGTTGACATATTTTTCAAATAAAAAAAACGATTTGCTTGCGAATCATGACACTATCTGTGTCACTTGACTGAATATCAAAGTGACTAGCTGTTTCAGATTGATATCGAAACTAAAGCTATTTTAAAATTTAATTTAAAAATGAAAAAGGTCTTAAAAATTGTGAAAATGAGAGCGTTTTTTTTTTTTTTTTTTTTTTTTTTAAATTTAGGACTAAGCAGTCTATTTAAAGCAAGAAAGGATGCTACAATTCCCTACTGAATTTATTTTTTATTTAAATTTTGCAACACTAATAAACTAACCAACTCATTCAGCATAAAACCCATGCACATTCAATTCCCACTCACGACAGTAACATAACCCTTACTTATATTTCCGCAATGCTCAGAATTCAACATTGTCAATTCGATGGACTGGTGCAACCGAAATTTCCCACGGCTCCTTGATGGATCACCTATTCCCCAAAATGGCCGCAAGGGGGTAATTCCGAACACTCCATTACGACTTAATTACTTCCTAATTTGCTCGCGAGAAGACAATGGCAGCACTGAAGTAACGGGTCACGTGTGCACCCGGTGGCCGCTGGGTACGGTTCTTTTGGGATTCGCCGATTGGAGCATGGGACATAATGAAATAAATGGGGCTATTAATGGGGAGTTGTTTCACAGTGTTGTGTTCTGGGAATACAACGTCAGGGGAGGTCTGGTTTGCATTGTATGAGAAAAATAAACGGATCGAATGGGTTAAGTGGAGTTTTGATTGTCATGCTTGATTAACTTATCTATGATGCGGGGCTGGACAGCCCAGTCGGTCAGGCGAGCGATTACCTTGAATCCGCTAGGTCCTTGGTTCGGACTCGGGCTTTACAAAATGACTGCTGACTTATAAATTATATGTGCATCCAAATTAGTGCAACTAATACTAATTAATACCTTGGGTAAAGAGAATACACTTCAAATAGGCTTCAAAGTCCCGATTGCCCGTACGATGTCGCCTTTAAAAATTGCGATGTCAAGTGTCGGCTCGACACTTGTCTATAGTTCAAAATTGTGACGCCCGTCGCTAATAGCTAAATCGTGTAGCTCTAGTGAGAGGAATTTCAACCCAACCTTTATCTATTATGTATATAAGGTGTTTCGTTTGAAATGAGGGCAATACTGTTTTAAAAAAATAAGCCTAAACTTTTATTTAAAATAAATATATTTGACTGTTAATATTTTTCTTGGTCAAAACTTTTATTTCATCCATTTAAAACATTGGGTTAACATCATTGCATTTTTCGACGAGTATTTTGTTTAAAATTAAAATTTAGCTGAATAATTGAAAATAAGTGCAGTCTCATCCATTGACTTAAGGAAACTGATGTCTGTGAGAATGAAATTTCTTTACGGGTGTTAGGACTAGGGTGGAACTGATAGTTGACCTTTTTTTAAAGTATGCTTTATTATGTTTTACATTTTTATTTATTTTTATATAAATTTCATTGTTATACAATTTCGTAAATCAAAGTATTTAGGAGTTTTTTTAATAAAACAATTTAATCCAGAAATACAATTTTTAAAATATATAACTATTAGTAAGTTGAAAATTTAAATTGAAACATTATGCAGTTTAAACAAATGTACATTTTTGCCATTTTCGTTTCCCTCAGAATATTAAAACACATTTCACAAAGATGATTAGCTCCAGAAGTTATTACTTAAAAAACACTCAGTTCTCTTCTATTAGAAAAAAAACCCTATATTTAGGTTTTGATTGTTTTTTTCTGACTTTAACTTATTTACGCTATGTCTAAAACATTTGCTTTGTAATCTAAGCTTCTGGATAAAAGAGATAGATAACTATAAAAGTTTTGCTTGGCTTTGAAAAACCGTCTTACTCTTTCAATGATAAGAATATTTGAAATTTTAGGATTACCTTCTGCTTTGGTTTATACAAAATTTTTATGGTGTTGAGATAATAGGATTTTAAATCGATGATCTATAATTAATTTCAATTAGGATAAACATATCTTTTTTTACAAGCATTTATAAAAAGTATTTACCATCATTTTATTTCAAATAATATATAAGAAACACGATAAAACATATTATTCTAAACAGCATTTATGATCCTACTTTAAAATCCCACTTATGAGTAAAAGTCAACTAGAAAAATTTATAAAATAATGTTTTTCAATTGCTTCACTTAGTTTTTTTCGATGTCTTTTCATTCTTTCCAGCTCGCTCATTTAACCCAAGGTAATACTAATTTGCATTCATTTTTCTATCAAATGGTACACTATCAAAAAACTAAATTGAATTCACAAATGGGACAACAATGAATTTTTTTATCCCGCACTACAAATCATTTCCTACCAGGGCAAGGTCGTCTGTGTTTCAATCCCAATTGTGTGTCTCTTTGTTCTCTTCTTTGTTATTGTATTTTCATTACCGTTCGGCGACAGATTGCCCTTTGGCAATTAAAATTAGTTACGGGGAAATAATAATGGCCGCCGGACCTTTGTTACCTTGCTGATATGTATCGCGGACTGAGCTGTTTCGGAAACAATGACACCAAAAAGCTTCGATGATTAAATCTCGATTTCCCATGACTTTCACTACTCTGATTGTCTAATATTTAATGGGCGATTGAGTTGATAAAATGTAATTGGTGTTGCGTCAGAATATTTTTTATCCCATGAGTGTCCATTCAAACGTTTCCAAAAAGCTTATTAAAAATACAAATAATTAATTTAATTTTTAATTTTTTATGTTTAATTTTTTAGCGAAATATTTTACTGCCGATAATGTATCGTTGTCAATGTTGTAATGAAAAAGTTCTAGTACAACTGTAAAAAAAATCCTATTGCAGAAAATATCTGGCAGTAAAGTTGCCGGAAAATCTCCGTAGTTACGCAAAATATTTTGACATAAGTTTACTGTAGCAAAGCAATGCAGGAAATATATTCGGATTGAGTAATGATTTTTTTAATTTGTGAAAGAAAGGTTTACTTCAACTATCAGTTGGTAACTATCGGTGTCATTTTGCTTTAATAAGTTGGTAACTTTTAATTTATATGGTCGATTGAGATTATGCGATTTGGTTTATATTGTGTGTCGATAGTTTAAGTGTGGGTAAAATTCACTTAATTATAAAACCTTACCTTGAATAAATAATACAACCTCGACTTTGTGAATTTTATCTTTCTAACGTATTTAAATGCGCACAAAATCCAATTTCGGAAAGTTAAGTTTAAATGTATCCGAATGCACAGATGCCAAGCAGGATTTTTTTCAACGTCCTGTAACTGTTAACTTTCTTTGAAAAATTAGAATTTAAAAATAGACACATGAACCAATATTGTAAACATGTTTTTATAATTAAAACTTATAATTCTAGCCTAAATTTACAAGGAGTAATTATAATACAATAAGTAATATGAAAAAGCAATTAAAGAAGAGAAAATCAATCTTGTTACATGTAAAATAAAATCTTTCTTATCTTCCGGCTATAATAGTGCACAAGGAACTAGATAAAATAAAGTTATTTTTAGTGAATTAGGCTACATTAAATAAATTCTTTACAACCATAAAAATAACGAAGAAAATTTTTTACCATCTCTACGTATTATAAGAGTTCGGAAAATGTTTAATACTAAGCATTTCTATACTTTTAAATCTAAGAACTACAATCATCATGATTTATATTATTTTTAAAATTGTTATAATTTTGATCAATTTCATAAAGGCTATTTAATTGCCCTGTTTCTTGTGTTTCGCACTAGATGGCAGCACAAGTACCACTCGTATAAACTTGAATAAAATTCGAACGGGTTTATTTCTTGAAAGCTTGCTAGTTTTTAATTAAGCTAATTGGAAAATGTTTCTTTAATTAATGATACACACTTAACATGCTTTAAAAAATTAGATTATTACGCATATTGGGAGCGATAAATTAATGAAAAAGTAAATACTCTTTTACTAACATAAATTTATACTTAACAAATATGTGTCATTTATAAAAATTATAATTAAATGTTTGTATTTGTTCTGTATTTTATTTAATTTGATGTTCCAATTTATTGTACACATATTATTAAAAAGATATGAGTTTTGTAATTGTAATTGATAAAGATGTTAGTTTTGTATTTAATAAAGATTACCAATATAGGGTGTTTTGTTTATATTAATATAAACTAGTTACTTATCATCCTTTAACTTGTTTTAATTTCCAATCTATGTGTTAAGTTTTAAATCATTCTGTATTTTTTAGGTTTCCTAACAAGATAAGAAGAAAAACGAAAACTAAAGAAGACAAGTAGCTACTCATCATGGCATCCGAAAAGGTAACATTTAATTCTTAGATGCACCAAACTATACATTTGGCAATGCAAAACAGAAAAAAAACCCGATAAGTTATAGGTTACAATTTTGTATCAAAATGGCTGACAACTATGCGCATGCGCCGTTCAACCTGTAGAACTTGTTTCTCTGCGGTACTAGGCACCTTGCAGTTGAAGCGCCTTTAAAAGAATTCGGGGTAATTATTTCACATTATTAAAACTGAGTGCTTATTCTTTGTCATGTTACAAAAAACACAATTTTACTGTTTGTTAATCTTTGTTTATTTTGGAAACGAACAGTTTATTCGTAATTGAGCAACACTTAGTTTATTTTTGACGGAAGTTTCTCTAGCCATTTTAGATATTCATTCTCGTTTGTTTACCATTCTATTAAATAAGGAATAGTACGTACAACAGGAGATATTTTAGTTATCAATGCAGATTTTTAAGCTTTTATTTATGGCAGGCTTCTGGATGAGGTCAGTGTGTCTGATGGGTAAAAAGCCACGGGGAACACCTTCAAAGATTTTATCCTCTTCTTACAAACTATAATTATTTATTAGTTAATTTTATAAAATGTAACATTTATTACTTGATTATTGGAATGTGCTTGAAATGTAGATAGTTTAAAATTTATTCAGATTACCTCATGTGTTATATTAAAAGTCTGCGATTCACTCAAACATATTTTCTAAAGCTTGGTTTACATGAATTAATGCATACAAAATACTTCTATTGAAGTATTTGTGACGGAGTATTGAAATTAAAGATAAAGTAAAGATGCCAAAGATGATTTAGTTGAATTAATGTTGCAATAGAACTATAGGAGGGTTATTGGCAACGAGCCTCCAAGCTGCAGTCATGTTACGAAATATTAATGAATTATACAAATTTTAATAACACGTATCTTAATACCATTCTCGGACCAATAACATATCTTACACCCGTCTATCTAATCCGTTTTTAATGCACATTCTCTACCAAGAACAAAAAAAACTTTTTTTCCTAAGCAGAACCAACCAATTGCAATTTTTTTTTTAACTCTTCAAATACCCCAACAAATTCCACCAAAAATCTAATGACAATAGTATATTTTTAATTTATGTATTTGCATCCAATCTAGTCTTTTCCAAGCGAATCCTGAAAATCAATTATCCAACGAAACCCAACAAACAATCGCCCTTTGTCTTGTAACACAGCACCAAAATATATCTGTTTGCCCGGAATGTCCCTTGATGAAATTTGGTTTGTCGGACAATGCCTGATTATCGATTGATGATTTTGGGATGGAGTATTAAAACTTAAAGCTAACGCAAAAATATTAACAACGATTTGATAGAATTAATGTTGCATTTAAAATTACTAGAGTGTTATTCAGATGTCGGCTCGTCATTTGATTGCGGTTCTATATTATGACGCCCGTCGCAAATAGATCTCGTGTAGCTCTAGTGTGACGATGACTAAAGCTAACCTAACCCAACAGGAGGGTTATTGGCTACGATCCTCTTAACTTTAGTCATCAAGTGACGAATCTCAAGTGACGAAAAAATTAAATTAAGAATCGTACAGATTTTAATATGCGTATCGAAATGCTTATCTAAAACCAATGAAACAGATTTTGCATTTTTCAACCTAATCCAATTTTTTAATGAAAATACGTCACCAATTAAATGCTTTTTAGACCCCAAAATATACCCCGCCAAAGTCTACCGTAAACCAAAAGTAAAGACAATTAAAAACTGAATGGCATAAATATTAAATTGATATATTTACATAAAATCTAAACCTCGTTCCAAGCGAATCCCTAAAAAGAATTGTTCACCAATTACAAAACGCTCTAACCAGTCCACCGAAACCCAACAAACAATCTGCCCTTTGTCTCCCAACACAACCCAAAAGAGAGCTGTTAGCCCGGAATGTCCCGTGACGAAGTTTGGTCTGTTTAGTTGGACAATGCCAGTTGTCGCCTGCCGGAGAATGGATGAGGCATAAATAGCGGGGACAACGGCGTTGCTGATAGCTCCCTCAACACGTAACACAATGGGTTGTAAACAGAAGAAGGATTTAGGGTCGAAACACCTTGTTTTGTGTTCAGGCGGAACGGCTTGTTTTCCTTGTAGCGATTTGTCACAACCGCGGAGTTTGGTTTGGTAGGGTTGTTAGGAGACGATTCAGTCGGGAATGGGATTTTACTGTGTAACATAACAAGGTGCTCCTTAACCCTTTTCGCTACGAAGGATTTTTGTTTCCTCGTAATATGTGATAGGAATATCATTATCGAATCCTTACTCGGACGGCCATCGTGGGCCGTTTCTGTAATGAAAGGGTTAAACGATAAAAGTGTACGCATAGAATGGCAAAAACATGTTTAGGGTCCATTTACTCGACTTGTGAATCATTGAAAGGTGATGATGATATAGGAAAGTATCAATGTCATTATTGCATGCCGACCCCCTCCCCCCATACGTGGATTTTGCTTTAAAACTGCATATTGCACTGTCTTATCGACAACTCTTATTTTTGAAGATCTTTCACTCAGAACCAGCCAGGTTCTGTTGTAAACTTACAATTTTGTTAAACGAACAAACTTGTTGACAATGCTTTAGTTCGGATAGGAACAGGAGACAAAGTGTGAACTGTTGAAAATGGGAAATGGCGCAATAAATTAAGAAGTGTGAAGTTTTAACGAAAATGTATTGTTATTTCGAGTATGTAAAGTTGTAATAGTAAAAGAGTAAAGTGAGTACGTAAGATAAATCGACAAACTACAGATTTTTTTACGTTCACTGACACTATTTTATTTCTGAAAAAGAATGTATTAATTGTACTTAATTTCATTTATATTAATGAATAGTCGTTTCTATTAAAAAAAAAAAAACAATTACATTTTAACACTTTCGGTCCCAATGAAAATTTGGCATCATTTTAGAACTTTTTTTCTGAACGTCTATAGCCAGCCATTTATGGTATCAAAAACCACATCATTCGATTCTTCACACTTTTTCTTTTTGGAAAATATTTTTATTAGTCCCAATAGATGGCAGCCCTATTATTTTTTTAAAATTATGATCAAAAACATGATGATGCCAAATGGCATCACTGGGACTGAAAGGGTTAAACTTATAATGAGATTGTTTCCCTTCGTAGATTTCAACAGCTCCAACGGTTTGCTGTCATTTGTTGCCTAGAATTACTTTGGTTTTGGTATTCAAAAATGATATTAAGAACATTTTACTATTAATTTTTTTAAATGTCAACTTTGCGTTTTGTTGATTGTTTGATACATTTCTTAAAGCAAGCTTGCAAAAGGAAAGAAGAGTTTCATTTAATCTATATCGGACATTTTGGAGAGTGAAGCTGAAGCAACTAGCGAAATCGCATAACGGTTGAAAAATAAAAACAAGAGAGCATGAAACATTAACATTGCATGATTAACCGTTGGTTCGAACATTAATTTAACAATTTAAACACACAAAAAAAATTGCTACCGTTTCTCTACAACAATGCGCGGAAACTTAAAAAGTTCTTGATTTTGGTTTTGAACTGATAAGATAAAAGTTGCTTCTGCAAACACTTAATGTGCGATAATACGAGTTATCTATTTCTAAAATTTACTGCTGTGGTAAATGAAGCAAAGGCTTGACAGTGCTTTATTTTACACTTTCCCCATTGTCTAAAGGCAATAACAAAGGATTCTAAATTGTGTTATTCGCCCATTTTATCTCTTTTAAAGATGTTCTCATTCAAGGATGTTTATTGTTTTATCAGAAGTCAGTCAGACACACAGAGAGAGAACAATTATTTTCGTTTTCACGCGCGCGCACTTGACTTTTTCCGTTTGTTGAGTGGCACTTGGGCGAAATAATCTGTGAAATTTGGAATCGATATTGTTAAGAGTTAAAATAAAATTAGTCATCCATCCGAGCGTTAGCCCCGTATTTTTTTTTTTTGTATCAGTCTTTCTTACAATAGCCTAAAATTTTAGAATTTGATAAACAATAAATTTTTATTCATAATGTATTTTGTTCATTTGGAAAAGATTTTACGATCATCTCTTAAAAAAACTAAAACTAATTCTTATTTTTGAAAACAAATACTTTATTTGAAAAAACTCTAATTAAAATTGGTGCAGTGAAAACAATCAGACATTTTTGCCCGTTTCCAGGCTGTTCGGGAGGCTTTGACTGCTGTAATGTCTTTTCTAGAAAGGGTTAAGATGTAACAAGAAAACCCTGCTCATATATTACGTTTATTTTGTGCTTCTGTATAACGTAAGTAGAAAGAGTCGTGAAAACTTGACACCGATTTGAAATCTCTTTAACATAGGTCATTAGTCTGGTGAGTACATGGCTGGAACGTTTATGGCCTATATTACTCAAATTGCCTTGGTTTATTTGTGATTGTGAAAACGTTTGTCAACTCTCAAGGAAATTTTAAGTCGTCGCTTTTGTGCATGTATTAGTAAGAGTCAATTTTGAGTGACGCAAACACAAACTTTAAATAAAATTGGATGATACTATCTGGTATTTTATTCTGCCCATAGTTTTGTTTTGTAATACTAAGATAAAAAAAAGGGCAAGAAAAAATGCCTACTTGGTCTCATTAACTATTTAACCTATCATTAAAATATACTTTTATTTCGTTAACTTAACTCATTACAGTTGTAATTGATGCTCTCCCCTTTTTTGTGTGAACATAATTTGGATTCAATATGTTTTGACTTATGGGAAATTATTGTACTTTAAGATACTTTTTATGGTGGGGGAGAATTATGTATTGTATTTATAACATATACATTTTTTATTTATGTAGTGATATGTGGGAGTTTATTTGCATATTTTTGAACTGATTTGCTATTTAATTCTTTGTAATTGGCCAAGAATAAATTAATTTAATTTTCATCATTTAGTTTTTTCACCTTATTTCAAAAACATTTGCCAATATTATATTTGTACACTGTAACTTTAAACTTTTAACATTTAAACACACTATTTATGTTTTTGTTCTGCGGTACAAATTCATGATTCATGCTCAGGACATTGAACTTGTTCCCTATAAACATTTTGACTAACTATTTTTACATCGATAACAATTATAGATTTTCCGTTCCATTAACAAGAAAATTCTCAACACACTCCAATTTAACGGTATTCAAAAGATCCCTTACAACCTTTGTTCTACAATAGATACCTTCAGTATTCCATTGTTTCTTAAGGTGTGGTACTTATGCAAATCACCAGAAGATATGAATTATCACTTTTATATATTGAGAATATAAAGAATTTTAAGAGGACTATTTTAGTTTCGATGTAACCCTTATCAATTCCCATTGTTATTTCAAAAGATTGTTCCCTCATTGATAAAGCTGGCAGCTGCAATAGCTCTCAAACCTCCGTCACCGATTATTTCTGGACAATACACGTATTTTTCATTGTATTTTCATTTGTGTTTTTGTTCATGGACTTTATCGAAGAGAAAATTTAATTTTAAAACACCACTGTGAACAATTTGTAAAGTTCATCGGACCTGTTTGGATTCTTATTGGCACTATATGGATATTTGATTATCTTTTATGAAAATTCTTCATTTGTCTTGATTTCATTCAGAAATAACAATGGATTACGAAACAGGTAAAATTCTTAAACTGCATTAATAATTTGAATTAAAAAAAATTATCTGCTTGAATTTTTTTAATGTAATAATTTTAGCAAACGAGTTTCATTGTACTGAATTTGTAAAAATTAAGACATACTGTAGTTAACTTTTTTTCACGCATCATTTTAAATAAATTTTGGAACGTAACCTGGTAGGATTTTCTATAGCGCATAATTTAATACACATTTCTTTTGTTTACTTGACATTTGGATTTTTTAGAGCCTCATCAGTTACTAGGTCGATGAATACTGAATTTAGTTAAAAGGCATTAAATTTGTCAATTCATTAAAATTTTCCTCTTGCTACCTACTGAAGTTCTTATACAAAATTTGCCTTGTTTCATTAAAATTCTTGATCCGCTTCCACACAAAATTTATAAACCTTGAAAAAAAATCGCCAAACACAGAATTGAGTTGCAGTTTAAACTTTTTAATGCTCAAAATTAGCAATTATCCTTAATTTTCCTTCGCAAATTAAGTTATTAATCTTTATTGTTTGCTGAATTTTCAGTTCAAAGAATAATAAAAAAATTGCTTCGGTCAAATCCTAGCATCCATTCCGGTGACATTTGGCGCTTTTGAAAACAACGCCAACGTGTTATATGACGCACCAGCTTATTATTCTTAAATAACTATAATTGTAAATTTTTTCGTAAAATCTAGATAGTTTTTTTTATATTTAGCAATAACAGAACAAGGAGCAATTCCAAATTGCATTAATAATTGAAGAAACTTAATTAAGTTATCTAAAACTGATGTAATAAACTTTCCCTAAAATTTTAAAATTAAAAAAAAATCGACAGCGTGCCATCTTAGACAATATCTTTTGTTTTGGCACCTTAAACGGAAAATAATGGCTTCCCATCCATACAATACTAATTTATGACTCCAGGGATTAAACGAAAGTAAGACGTCTATTCTTTTGGCTAGTTAATTCTCGTAAATCTAAACTTTTTTCGCCACTGTAATCTCAACCAAGGGATCTTTATCATTATTTATCACAAGCTCGTTTACCAACAATCATCATAAAGCAGGGATTAACCGCTTGATGCAAATGCTGTGTAGATGCGGTTTTATAATCATCTTTAATAGTGACGTTATAGATTTGTTTTAAGATATAATTGAGAATATAGTAGGTGTTTTTTTTATTATATCGAGTCAGGATTTGATAAAGAGTATGCTACGTGTCAATTGTATGCAAGTGGCATTTTTTGCAAAGCTATTATTGATATTTTAATTTCATAGAGATTATAAATATTAATTATTGAGTTTGTATTTTTCCGATTGATTGCCTACAATAGGAAATATATATTTTTCGCTCTTTTAACAGTAGTCCGTAAATGGTGATAACAATTTGTCGAGTACAACAACTTTTACATAATTGTTAAAGTATATCTTCTCATAAAATGAGCTCGTATTAATAGATATTTATGCATAAAACGCATTTATAAAATCTAAAATTCAATTTTCTTTCAAGTAACTCTTTTAAATGAAAATTGAATTTTTTCATCTTGGATTCCAACCATATTAACAACGCATTTCTCTAAAATAGCGTAAAAATTTTTACATTAAAGCAATGTTTTGATAGATTTTTTTTACTATGGATGTGTGTTTTCCTACTTTTTACTCTCAAATTCTATAACTTCATAAAAACGAATCTTTTTAACCAGAAAACGTGATAAATGAAATGACAACACATTTACCAGCACTTATAAATTTCAGTTCAGTTTCTCAGCGTTTTTTTTATAGTAGTATTTTGAGCACAAGCACTGCTTTGTTGGACTACGAAATCACCAAACCATTTTAATTATAGAGATAAAAACCATTACCAGCCCAAAATAAACAGCAAGCCATGATTTTGTTGAATGATTTTACTTCATTTTCTTCCATATTAAAAACACTCATCTCAAAGCTAGGCTTTCACCCATAGCCGAACGACTATTTTTACCATCGACTATGGTAGGCTTAATTGGGCAGTCAACTTCGAGCAAAAAAGATAACAGCTCAAAAAATACATCTCTTTGGAGCCTCCGATGTTGTACATCGTTGTCTCTTCTTCCCTTTTGAAGATAGATTTAGTTTTCCCTTCTATCGCGAGGGCTTTCAACAACGAAGAAGGGCTTTCGAGGCAGTCTCTCAACACACTTCGAATCTTAGTATCCTAAGTTTTGATGGTGACATAAAAATGAAAGTGCTGTCTGTCCTTCAGCTTGTTCCCCTTTTAACATGTTTTGTTTAAAAAAAGTAATTTCTTCTTGTGTGAGGAATTTGATATTTTTTGCAGGCCCGTATTTTGTAAAAATAGGGTGATGAGCAAGAACGCAATTGAAAAGGGTGAAAATCATTCGATTTAACATACTTAAGATATTTCACTTCTTTCTTGCTACAGCACCTTATATTCGATTGAATTTTTAGCGTTATTCCACCATTTCTCTTATTCTCTTAGTTAAACAAACTGCCATCTCTATACATTGTCTTTTAGAATTTAAGTCATTCATGAATTAAATTTTAACAAGACTGTTTTTATTGATACTGTTTTTATAATTTTATGACTGTTTTTATTGATACTGTTTTTATTATTTTGTGACTGTTTTTAATAATTTACATCAGTTTAAAATCAGAACATTAATCATAATCAAAATGCATTTTAACACTACTAGACAAGCCGTCACTTCTAATGGAGAAATTAGTGTTCTTCCACATAATTTTTTTAAAAAAAGAATCAATTTTATATGGAATTGGTAAAAACTTCAAAAATTCCGGGACGTGCTTCATCATGCAAGGCGTCATTCACGAAAGTTGATGTTGCTTCCAGCTGATTAAACAATACCCAGGTATTTTTGCCTTGCTATCGATTTTTTTTAATATCAGAACCACAGTGTAATTTTCATTTAATGTTCCGAACTAATAGTAGAATTCCCTTACGTTAAAGTTAATGACAAAAATATCCTATTCTTTCCATGCCGACCAGGCAGCACAACGGTTAGACAAGACACATTAAGCTCTTGGGTTCGGGTTGGAATCAAATTCGTAAGGCATGGATGTTTGTGCTTGTAAATAATTTTTGTTATTTGTCTGTGTTTGTGTCGTCCTTTCCTATGTGTGTCTCTTATGTCTGTGTCACTTCTGGCGAGTAGGGTAACGGTCTATGTCTATATACCCTATGCTCTTCCCTTCGGCGCATTCCATGTAATTTGACATTTTTTTTCCATGCACAAACTTATTCTTTTCGCGCAAAACTAAGGTTATCTTCGTATCAATCTTCTTCCAGCGCGAAAATCCAAGACAAAATTATCCATTGTAAACAAACAAAGCCCACCATCCTAACGGAAATATCCTCTCCCACGTGCTATTTATGTCCCTCGACCACAGGAATCTGTTGTGAATTTCCAAATTGACCCTCCAAACCCCTTTAGTCACCCTCGACGCGATCCAAATTGGCATGAATCCTCCTGGGTTTGACGTCCGTACCACGTCACGGGAAATGTCGAGAATTGTTGCATTTTGTGTTACAGAAGTCGCATTTGTTGAAGCATAGCAGTTAGGGTGTTTTCTGTCTTGCTGTTATAATAGTCAAACTTTTATTTATAGTCAAAGACAATGAAGAAGAATTATAAGGCTTCATGGAGAATTCTCATGAGGAAATCAAGAATAGGTGGTTACATAATATAGTACTTCTTAATCTTAAGAGGACTCCACTTGGACGCTCCAAGTCAGCCTTCTAGATTTGCCGAAATCCAGGTGGACCACAATCTGCACTTTATCGCCTTTCGCTGTCATGAATACGATTGATCTTGCCCATTCAAACAAAATGGCCCCCCACTGTGACCACATGTCCCCCCCCCCACTATGCCTAGGGGGCTGATCAGGGAACAGTGAAACGGGCCTTTTGGTGGTTTTAGATGGGTTTCTGGTGTTGCGTTTTATGTTGTGCTCGGCCGTTGCCTCGATAAAAATCCTATGTCTATTGTTTATTTAAACGAAAATTTTGCTCTCTCTTCCTTTTTTTTTCTTCTTAATTATCATTTTAGAATTAATAGTAATATTTATTTAAATTGAGTTTTTAAAAAAATGAAGTTATAAAGGTTATTCTAAAGCAAAAAAAATATTCTAAGAAGGCGTTGTATTATAGTTAATTATCAAGCTATAGACATTTTAAATTTCATTTGAAAATTCGTGCATAAAAGTTTATTTTATCATTAAAAAAGCCTTTCACATATTCATGAAACTAATTACTTACTACTATTAACTAGTATTAAACTTTAGATAATTTAAATATTGCAATGAGGTCGAAAATCCGAAATAGATATTTTGGGTTTTCGACGCGTGTTGGAGAAAGCCGATTCCAAAATGTGGTTTTGAACTTTGGGTCCGTCTGTCCTCAGTCATTCTGTGTGTCTGAAACTCGAACTAAAAGAGACCCAAATTTAAAATTTGGTACACGAAATCCTATCACCTGTTGGATTTCATAATTATCAATGTTTATTAAAATTGAGTTTAAAAAAAACAACAACAACCAGGAAGTTGGTTATTCTGAAACAAAAGAAAAATGGTTCTATGGGGCCATTTGGAAGCTGCAAGGCCCATTTGCTTTGTCTAAATGGTAATCTGGCCTTGTGTGTTTCTTATTATATTGTTTAATTTATCAGTAAACTACTTTTCTTAATATTGGATACAAGAATTTATCAGTAAACCCCTTTTTCAACTTGGTATTGGCGACAGCAAATATTTCTTACTCTAAATAAAAATTAGCACTCACAATAAAAAACATTAAAGTGATTGTTTGAAAACATCGATAACAAATTGGTAGGCACCCTAAAAACTAAAATGTATACAGGAGAAAAACAAAAGTGGTTTGCACTAATATTAATAAATAATGCATATAGACAAATAAATTTACACAAGTAATTATGCATAAATTTAGACAAATATTTTTTTATTAAAAACAATAATCAGATAATTGCGCTTCAATGAAAGGGGGTTTGAGAAGTTGAATGGCACAAAGATAGTTACGGGCGAACTCGCACTTGGGGGGGGGGGGGGGGGGGGGAGTCCAGGAAAGAAATTTCGCTGATGTAACCAGTCTATTTTACATTGTGTTGTTTTTATATGTATGGTAGATAGTTGGGGTGATTTAGAGAAAATAGTTCTCTTGGGGGGGGGGGGTAATTATACCTACTTTTGTTGGAGTAAAATGTGTTGGATGCTTAGATATTACTAAGGACTAATACTCAAATGTTGAATTAACTGTCATGAAAATATTTTAATCTAATTTCTATAATAAATATACATTGAATCTCGGAAATAAAAGCACAGGAAAAAAAAATATGGAAATAAAAGCAACGGATAAAAAGCACGCGGGGAAAAAAAAAGCATTACTATAGAAAAACTCATTTTTTGTTTTTGTTTTTATAAAGTTATAATGTTAAAAGAAAGATTCCCGTGCGTCACAACTAGCCATTTCTTCCATTGGTCTTTTTAATTATGCTTTTTTTGGTGTAGTAGGCGCTGAAGATAATGCTTCTTTACTTTTAAATATTTTTCTTCTACATTAATTTAGCAAACTATATGTTTTTTCCAACTATTATCCTGTTATTCCTTCTGCTCTATGCTAACCATTATTCGAATGTAAAATGCCTAATATAAAATTCTTAAAAAATATACGGATTTAATTAGTTATTAATTAATTTTTTTGTTTTAAGACGTTTGTTACTTGTACACAAAACAAACACAAAGAACGTAAAACAGTTCATCTTCTCCGAATTATATAAAAAAAAATTAAATCTTTCAAACAAACAGTTTGTACTTGCTATTGCAATATTAAAACTACGTCAAGTAAAAACGTTATATCAATCAAATACATTTTTATAACAACGTGCAAAAAAGTTCACTTTTTTATATCATATTCTTTCAGAAATTGTTGCGAAAATGACACTTTACGTGCTTACGTCGCAGACAGTGCCGAAAGTGGGACTTTCGGCACTAGTGCGGTAAAGTAAATAAGAGTATCTGATTGGTAGAAAAACAAAATGATGTCATGAATATCTCCATTGAAACTAAATGGTCATGAAACTCACTTATTTCTGTTAGTTCATTACTTTTGCATTTTCTAATATTTCCATGGAAACTACAAGTATTTGAAAAATTATTAAAGGAAATTAAATAAGGCAAAAGTAAGAACACGAATTTCAAGCTTTTGCACGTTATTATAAAAAATATTGTAAGCAAACACGAGCCAAATAATACTTTATCTCTTGTCATTATTTCACTCGACCAACGGTCGCGTGAAATAAAAGCCACTCGCTTAATAAAGTGATATTTTCGGCACTAGTTGCTTAAATAACTATTTATGCATATTAAATAACTTTCCATTACAACATTTAATAATAAAAAAATATTAAATAAAAATCAATTAACTTAACCCTAAATATTTAATTTATTTTATATGATAGTATAAACCACAAACTCATATCAAAAAGGTTGCAATTTTAAGTATGATGTTTATTATTAATTAATATTAATTATGTTTATTAATTGCCATTAAATTGAGTGTAAAGTAATTACCAGTGTATTTATTTAATAACTAATACGAACGAGCTATTTCTTTGATGGGAATTTATAAATTAACTTTAATAATAAATTAAGATATTAATTTGCAGTCAGCATTTTTAAATACGATTTTTTTTCTAATTTTCATTAATTTCTTCCAATGAAATTTTTGACACCCCCTGTAATTTTATTCTGGATCCGCCCCCGGTTTGGTATATAAATACTACTGTGAAATCCTCCTGTAAACCAAATCAGAGATTATATTAGTCTACCGCCTATAGCCAGCCGCTTATAGCCAGCCACCGAATGCGTGTCTTCAGAAGTATTTTCGTGATACAGGATCTCCTGCCTAACCCAGTCGAGCTAAGTCGAGCTCATTGACAAAATGCAAAAATCTAGGCCCGAGGATTCAAGAAGCTCCCTGCCCCCAAACCAGATGTTTCTACTATTATCACCCAACAGCTAATTGACCCCCTGCAGAGGGCAGATAACAGGATCATTAGGCCATTTAGGGTTGTTGTACATGTACTTCCATTTCTGTGTAACTTTTCTTTGAAAATTTCTAAAAAATACAAGTTTTTACATTAAAATTTTTTAAACAGTTTAATTCGATGTGGAAAAGTCTATTCTAAGGCCGAAAGGAAGAATTTTTGCTCTATCTTTATTCGTTAGATAGTTATAATACTATAAAGTTAGAACTTAAAGTAAACTCCATTTTCTACTACTTTCAAAAAATTATTAAAAATACTAAATGTGTGATTTTCACAAAACAAATTGTTAAGAGCCCATCTACTCCTTCCGTTCTTCACAATGACACAAAAAATTAGTAACCTTTTATTAAAATTGTGGTGGAAATCGGCTACCGAATATTCTCCATAGGAATAACATTACGATTTTCAAGATGTGAAATTCCGAAGGGAGTCCTCTTAATTGGTTAGCTTAGTGAAAAAACTGCTGTGTTACAAAGAGTTGAAATCCAAAAAATAAGCTTTAAATTTTTTATTTTGTATTTAGATACGTTAAAAACCGTACTTGTAAGATATAAAAAAAATATACTTATATTTTTTTACACTATACTTCTTTTCATAATATATAACCTCTTGAATAGTAAACTTTTCATTTTACGAAATTATACTGATGATAATTTATATTATATTTCAAAAAAAACCTAGCTTGATCGCTCTTCACTCATAAATCAATTTTATCTCTCGGTGGCTTAAGTTTGCTGTGAAAAATGTCCATCTATTAAAAGTAACGAGTTTTTTTTACAAACCAATTATTGCGTTATCATACATAAATTTAAAACTTTCAATTTCTTTTACTCATTAGTATTTGCTATAAGGTGATTTCCCTCCGATAAAAACTAATAGGCTTAAAACAGACCACTATGGAAAAATAATAGTGCAATGCCAATAAAAACAAAATCGTTTACTCATTATAATGACCTACACTTTAAAAATAAACTTTTGAAAGAGATAATATTTGTTTTCGCACAGAATTATTTTGTTTTCCCCGCAAAGATTTTAGAAAGTTACTGTTAATTTGCACCTCGATTTATCAAAAGACACACTTTAGAACACGCTGCAAACTTAATAAATATGTATAAATATGATAAAGTGTTGCACTTGTTAATAACAAATTTGTTTCTGTTTTATTATAAAAAGGAAAATTAAAATATGAAATCTTCATGCGTCTCCTTTTTGGTGTAGTGGTCAAATTGCGTGGCTCTTATGCCATCTATGCAAAATTGCACAACTGCTAAGCAGGACACTTTTTTTTTTAACGTACTCTGCCAAGCAATACCGAAAATATGTTGTGCACGACTATTTTCTGTACTGCTTTGTTATGGAAGAATTCTGTCAACTTATTTTTCCATACACTCTTAAAACAAACGAGCGATTTTAACTCAGTCTGAGTTAACTTTCACTCCTTTCGGAGTCGAAAATGCACTTCCCCTATAGGAGTGGATTTCACTTTTTTTAAAGAGTGTAGAGTTACGAATATTTCCTGGCAACTTTTCTGCAAATTTTTTGCTGTAATATAACACTGAAAAATTCCGGTTTACACAATATTCTTTTTCATATTAAATGACCCCTCGTCAATTATTTTTCATATTACGAATGTATTTAATTTTACGACTTTACAAACGCAATCTTACTTTATTTCGTTACACACAAACAGCTTTATTATATGCCTGTTAACTCTTTCTCTACCTCGAGTGTTCCTGCGTCCATTCGAATGTTCTATAAATAAGCAAGAACGAGACGCATGCGATCGACTCGTGCAAGTATCGCCCCCCCCCCCTCTTTTTTCTCTCTCTCTGATACCTCCTTGATACTACTCTTCCATCCTCTTTGGGATGATGTGATACGGACGGATTGGTTTGTGTTATTTATAAGAGGTAGGGGTTTTTCCGTTCCTGTTATTTCTTGTAGTACTATGATAGTCATGGAAATAATCAATTTGCAAAGGTGTTGGCGTTGAAAGAAAATTAATAAATTTAAAGTTGTGAAAAATAGTTTAAAAACATAAGTTTTATTTTATTTATATAGCTGAACTAAGAAAAAAAATTAATTTAATTTAACATTTATTCATGTATTTTGCCAATATAATTGCAACTAATGTCTTCAATAGTATTTCTGTACCTGTTTAAAGAGAAGTTTTTTTCTTTGATTTTCTCTTTGGTTTTGTAATGAAAATTAAGAATGTTAGAGTAATGTAAAACACGGCACGCGTGATATAATGCAAGACAAAACCTATTTTGCTGACCTTAAGGATTTTTTTGGAAAAAATTGCATGAATCAATGAATATATGTACTATAATTTTTTTCTTTACAAGAACATTTTATTTCTCCTTCTCTTTAGCAGAGTTATAGTTACAAACTTTTTTGTTTTAAAAGTTCTTGCTCTTTATCAAAAGTTTTATATTGTTACTAAAATTAAAAACAGGTGTCTCATTACAAATCTTGAATTCATTCTCCTCCCGATAGAAAGGATTTTGCACGTTCTATCGGTGACAGTTCTATTTTCAGGGATATTTGAGGGGATCGAAGGAGTTCTCTCGGATGAGTGGAGTTCTTTCAAAGTTCACTTGCCTCATACATTTCATTTGAGGTACTTGTGATGTGCAAGTTCAATTGACCTCCACACTCCTGAAAAAAAAAGTAATTATTTTTATATAAACATATTTTTCAAATAAATACATGTAAAATAAGTCGACCGGGAAACTTTTGAGAAGTTGAGTCTTTTTTATTTAACAGTAATACATTGGGAGATGATAGATTGGTCGTCTTAAGTCGACGGGAGAGTGTGACGGAATGGTCCACAAAAATGGCATGTCCAGCTCTCCTCCACTGACCAATCAACTTTAAGATTTTTCGTGTGAAAAAGTGTAAGGTCAAGATGACTCAGCAAAGTTTCTGTGAGAACTATTGATCTAGGCTAATGTTTGTCGCCGACAGGGTGTGGTAGGAATGTTAAAATACTAAGTGATATTAAGAATATGTGAAAAAGGTAACTTAAGTAAAGTTTAATTGGGAGTTAAAAATAGTATACGATTTTGAGGGGTTAAAATTATAATCTGCCATACATATTTAAAAGTATGTTTTGCAAGTAATTGTTAAAAAAATACCTATTGTAAGTGCCATTTTTAACGTATCTAAGTGCAAATGAAGAATTTTAAAGCTCATTTTCTCGTTTTCACCTTTTTGTCACTTAGCACGTTTTCCATTAAATTCTTCATTTGACGTTGGTATCCTATTGAAAAATTTTCACTGCATAAGGGTTCAAATAGGTAGATCATGCTAAGCAAGAACATAAAATCCCACTAATAAATGGTTCCATTTGCTGTGTGGTGCTCATTACATCTACCGTGGTCCAAAATCCTGACCAGAGTCGTACGGTGTCGTTATAACGTTATGTTGGGTGTCGGAATATTGTGAGCTTCTTCACTTGTGCAGCCAAATTGTGTGCTTCTTCACAGTTCAACCAAACTAAATTTCTAAAGGAGAATGTAAAGAAAAAAAAATCAAACGTTACATCCTCGGTGTACAAAGGGTGGTACAGTATAAATCCGTCGTAGTGTAATCTAGAGACGGAGAGTATACGATGTCACTAAATAGTTGCGTGGTGTTTCACCAGCAAGTTAGTCATTTCCTTCAAGATAGGTCTTAAGTATTCAGTTTCGTTCAAAATAAGTAAAATTTTTTTTTGAAGTCATAATTTATTACCTTACTAAATTAAAAAAAATTAATTATTTAATCAAGAAGATTTTCGATGTGTTTGTTTTTTAAAAAAATGTTTTCTCCGACTCCGAAAATTTATTCTGGGTTTGATTCTTTTATTATCTTGCATTGCTTTATTATTTCCTTCTATTCATAGTAAATCTAAAAGAAATAGATTTTGGTTAATTAAAGTGTCCTCGGTAACTAAATAAAACAGTTATTAAATAATACAAATAAAAAAAATTTAGTTTTTAACTCTTTAGAGTTATACGAAACTATTTCGAGCCACCATGGGTGGCAAATACTTGGAAGACATGGTTAAAAATTAAGGCTAGATTTATGGGACGTTTTTACAGGTACATAAATTACAAAAGAAGCAACAATTAAAATGATCAATTATCTAAGAAAGAGCATTATCGCCTATTTTAGTGTATTTATTTGTAAAAGAGAAGGTGGCATCATTGAACCGAAGAACCCCGACTGGTGTAATTGCCAATTAGAAAGCTTCCAGGGATTATGCCTTTGAATGCTGTAAATTACGAAAAGAACGCCCGAAACACGTGGCAAGAATTTAGTTGTTTTCCCTCACTTCAACAATAAATTACGCAAGGTGCGACATAAATAAAGAGAATGGGTTTTCCAAAACAAAAGTGCGCTGAAGGAAGCCGAATGGATGGGTACCCCACTCACTCAATGTGCCCATTGTGCTGCTGGGGGTTTGGTTTGTAATTTAGGATGCCCAAAGTAAGATGGCGGTCGGAAATAAGTCCTGGAATAATGCAAGTCGAGGATCGTCCATTTTATAACTCTTGTCCCAAAATGCACCGAGGATATATTTATAACTTTCCATCCACTTTCGAATGTTTATTTTGGCGCTAGAACCTTTTTTTCTTTGGATGTTTGTTTTTACATTTTCATCGCACACACACAGGAAACACGCACGATGTACAACGGTTTTTTAGTGGGGGGATTTATTAATAAGATGAGAAATATCGCTTGCAGCCTCGCAGAATGTTTAGAAATATGGAAAAGAAGAATTTTTTTCTTGCTGTGTCTTTTCTGGTGACAGAATGGTGAGTCAAGGAAAGGCGCCTGCATAATGACATTTTAAAATAAAGCGGAGTTTTCTCTTTTGACGTTGTTGTCGGCCATGTACTACATTTCGTTGTTTAGAATCTAAAATTAAGTTATGTATCTTTTCAAGAAAGTTATGCTATTTGTGGCAGAGATTTGTTTTTGTAGGTGTGGTAAAAATGATTTAGGTTTTGGATGAGGCTATAAAGAGTCCGGGAATGTGCAATCTACCGGGTGGGCTGAAAGTGTGGAACATAGTTCTGTGCAGTGTAGTGCAAAATCCAACAATTGTTGTATTGGAATGGGGTTATCACAAACTTTCCATATAAAAGCCTTTGTTTCTAAAGTTATCACTTATTTAAACTAAAAGTAAATGCAAAAAATTATAAAAGAATTAATGTTATAATGGAATTAATTCTTTAAAAACACTTCCGACACGGAATAAAAAAAAACAAGTTGACATGAGAATCAATAACAAGTTGTTGGTATATAAAGGGTGAAGTTGCAGAACTCGTATTCTCTAAAATATAAATTATACATAGAGTTTAAAACGTTGATTGGCGGCTTTTTTTAATTAACAATCGTCAAAAGTCGAAAATGAATAGGTCGAACCATATATCCTAGTTTTACCTTGGTTAATGTGAGTTCCTAGTTTTTCTAAAAAGTACAATAAATATTTATAAGACACTTATAGGGTGTAGTGTCAAAACACATTACCCAAGTTAAGAAAAGAAATCTGTAACACTAATATAAAGTATATCCATTAAAAATAACTGTATATTGCTCTTAAATGTTACTACACTCTTAAAAAAAAAGAGTGAAATCCACTCCAGTTGGAGAAGTGCATTTTCGACACCGTAAAGGCATGCATATTTACTCACACTGAGTTAAAATCACTCGTTCGGAGTGATCCTGTCGGAGGTTTAACACACAAAGGATCCACTCCAAAAGGAGAAGTGCATTTTCCAGTCTGGAGGAGTGAAATCCACTCAGACTGAGTTAAATCAGGAGTGTTTGTTTTAAGAGTGTATGGAATACACGCATTATATTTTAATAAAGGTTACTTAACTTTATTTGCTAAAATTTCAATGCCAGTTTACTTTATCATAGTTACATTAAAATTTGTTTAAGAAGTATATAACGCAAAGTAAACTTATCTGCTACTAAATAATTTTTACATATGAAGAACAGGAAAAGAAATTCACCATTTCCGTAATTATTAAAAAACTATACATTTAAGACAAGTCTCGACACATATTGTAGAATAGTCCATTTTCGTTGGTCGCTCGTTCAAGTGAGGTCCCTCAATCATTTTTGCGGTTGTAAATAATTTGTCGTGTTGGAAGTTTTAAGTGCCGGTTGACAGAAATGTTTCTGCCGAGGAACTTTCCCACTTTGACAGGGCAATTTGTTACCTACCCTGATAAAACCTTCCCTCCTTGTAAGAGAAGAATAACCCACGATTCTTTTAGTTGTGTGTCATAAAAGTCTGTTCGAGGACAGATAGTCACGATGAATTGTAGACGGTTTAAACTCTGGTTAGGGAATTGGGGGGAATACGAATAGGTTCAATTCTGTTGCGTGGTTGGTAAAATGTTGAAGTGTCACCAATGTCTATCAAAGTATTTTTCCTCAATTCCTCCTTTATTTTAAAGTATTTTTCTTTGTCAAACCTGAACTTTTCGACCATAAACCATGTAGAGTATGATGCATGGTATTTGTACCATACTTGGGTAATTTGGGTGATAAACAATGCGAAAATTACTTTTTAAAAATTATCAGTTAACACACACAACAAAACCGATTACATGAATACCTATTTTTTTAAAGAAATTAATATTTAATGTTTTTTTTTAAGTATCATTATAATTAATCTATAAAGTGTTTTAATACCCTTTATTATTTAAAACTTATTTTTATTAGTCATTTGAAAATCACAAATTTGTATGAATAATTTATTAAAAGTATAAAGTTTAAAGTAGACATTAGATGAACGAAATTTTTTACTAAGTGCATGTACAGCTGTGGAAATAAAAAAGTACCCACTTGAGGTTATTTCATCCGTTAGTCACCCTATATAATCGGACCTTTTTGAGATTGTGTACAATTAACATTCTGATTTAATTGCACGATGCAAATTTTACATAAGGGGCCGTCTTCATATTAAAAATATTACGAACTTTGAAATTTCCAATGGCAACACCCAATTTTAATAACTTAGAAATGTTAAGCACTCTTGAAAACCCTTAAATCTAAGTTTTTGTTACATTTGGATGAATATTTGACGAGTTATTCAATCGAATCACTTGTGGACCTTTTGGGGACCATCTCTAAAATGACAAGCAAGCATGCATGCAAAGCCGTCTTCATTTATCAATTACACACGTAATCTTATACACAGTCCCCTAAAGGGTAATTAAAAGGTATTTTGTGATTTACTCAGCAAATTATGAATAAAAATTTTAAAAATTGGGATTTCGCTTAAACTTCTTGTCTTAAATTTATTTCTTTAAAAATATTAAGGGGTTTCTATTCATATTTTTTAAAAAAATTAACATAATAATTATTTAAAAATATAAAAATTGTTTAAAATACCCCAATATTGAATGCATTTTGTTTGGGTTATTATAATTTCTTTTCATTAAAAAATTCGTTTCATTATCTTAATTATTTATGGATCGGGATAGTTTTTTATGTGCAACTCATTTAACATTATGGGACCTAAACTTTGCACGTCTCTAACTCCTCTAATAATGCTTAAAAACTAACAAAATTTGGCATTTCGTATTAACATAGGTCAGAGATTCGAAATATGGATTCAAAAAGGGGTGTTGCCATTGGAAATTTCAAAGATCGTAATATTTTTAATATGAAGATGGCCCCTTATGCAAATTTTGTGTCATGCAATTAACTCAGAATGTTAATTGTTCACAATGTCAAAAAGGTCCGATTATATAGGATGACAAACGGCCAAAATAACCTCAAGTGGGTACTTTTTTATTTCCACAGCTGTACCTATAATTATAAGGCATTCAATTTCGAATTTAAATCCTCATCCATATCTATGTACTAATTAATATACATGATTATCGACGCCTAACCATTCAAAAGAATAATAAAACCAAACTGCATGCATATCCAGTGAAATTCTATACAATCCACTGCATGCAACACAGACGTGTTTCACCCATCAAAACTTAAAAACGAACCTGACAATATAATCGCTCTATTTTGAAGTCATCACAGAGAAGGTATTAGCAATTAACGAACGTCCAACGGTTGTCTACCTTCTAAACGAAACTACAAAACATCCTAAAATCTGGACATCCTCGTTTGTACCAACAGTCTAAACAGAACACACACAACAGACAAAAGAAGCAACCACATTCGGTTAGATCAAACACGCTTATTTCAATCCGTCTTTGTAACAAAGGATTATCTTGGGTTTTTGTTATTATTTCACTACAAAGCGATAAAGTTCATTAGAGATCAAGCAAGACATCACTTTTTGACAACAAAAAAGGAGGTTCGTGCTGTAAAAGCACGGCAGAAATAGCTAAAACATTTAAATCCCACTTTTGAAATCTTTGGGAACATTATTTTTTAATTAAAAATATCATTCAATTCCAGATTTTTAAAAGTTTCAAAAATTTTTTAGTTGATCATCCTGCCATTTGGAGAATCATGAATTCACTTTAATTTCTTGCAGTAATTCATTTGGTAAACCATAATGAATTCATTTGAACAGCTATCATAAATTCATTTGGGCAACTATTTATAATTTTTTTGGTCATTCGTATTTTTTTTAATAATTCATTAATTAAATTTTTTTATATAATTATTACTCAAATAGTTACATTTAGTTTTTTTTTTGTGTAAAATTTTATATTGAAGAAAAGAACAACTTTGCGACAAAGTTTGCAAATTTAAACAACATGGGTACATTTTTGGACATTCTAAAGTCAACCATCATACAGTTAGCAAACCTTTTTGGAATTTGTTTATTTTGGTTTTCCTCACTATTCCTTACCTCTAAAGCCTCCAAGGGAAATTTAACACAATATTTTTAATTTATATCCGCCTGCATGGGCGGGCATAGGATATCAGCCTGCATCTTGCTTTTAAATACTTGTACTTATCATATAATATTTTTTTGGTCTCTGATTTGGTTTGGTTGAAATAACGTCGCACTAGACACGATGGCAATTTTGATTGATCTTTGATATAAACCCTTTGCGTTCTATGGTGGATTTGGCCTTCAAAGTAATTGCCCATAATTCGGGGCCAAGAATTTTTTGTACGATTGTAACTCTTTTCAAGATGGCGTTCCAGTTCCATACCAGACACTTTTCTTCCTTTTTCCATTGTAATTATTCATACGGGCTCTCAGATTTCCTCCAATTTTTTCTTCTTCTAATGAAAAGTTATCATTCACTTCCTGAATGTCATCAGGAAAGAAGAAGGCTGCTGTCACAAAGTTGAAGATTCGGCGAGGAATTATTGTTTGCCTTTTCCTGGACGGAACAATAAACTTCTTTTGTGTTGCGCTATGTTTGTTTTAATGTGGGTTTATTTTATTAGTAAATTGTCTCTCTATGTGGCGAACTTGGGTTTTCTATTTCCTGCCCATTTGTAATTATTTGTGTTGTTTTCTGAAAGCTAATCCATTAGTTTAGCTTGTAACTTCATTTCCTGAACATTCTCATTCGTGCTTCAAAGGTCGAATACAGTGAGTGTAGTAACGCGTTACTTGTAAAAGTTACTTTTTTTTGGTAGCGCCGAGTAACGCTGTTAAAATTTTCAGAAAGCAATTGTAACTTAGTTACTTTTTGGGGGTAGCGAAGTAACGAAAAACTTCGTTAGTTTTGAATAATTCCCATGGTACTCTTCAAAAATATTATAGGCAGTTCGGAGTTTGGCTTAAATTTTGTTATTTTAAATTTAAATCTTTATCGTTCTTATCGTTATTTTCGTTCTTATTTTGTTCCCGATGGAAGATATTTCTTTCATATTGGCTCTCTTGAAAAAACTGTGAAAAGGTTAAATTTCGAATTTTCTTATAAATTGAAAATTTTAAAAGTAACTGTAATTGGTTACTATCCGATTAAGTAACTGTAATTAAGTTAATTTTAAAACTTTCCAAGAAGAAATAACGTTTAGTTAACCACTTGCTTTTTACGCATTGGTTTATATTTTGGAAACATTAAAATACGGTATAAAACAAATTTTATTCATTCTTCATTGAGAAAAATATATATTAATTTTCAAATTGCCTTATAAATAGAAAGAATTTTTTTTTTGTTTCCTTCTTTATTATTTAATTTCTTTTCTAATATTATATAAACCCTTATTTTTCTAAAACAAATTCAGTTAAAGACTTTACAAATACTGACATTGTCTAAAACCTTAAAAACATTTTCTGACTAAATAAATACATATAATTAATTTTAATGGTGATATTACTAGTCCTATGAAATGCTTTTGCCTTGAGTTTTCCCCCTATTGTGTTGTGGTTAAATGTAACAGGTTGACAAGTTAAGATAGAATATAACACATTTAATTCAGCTTTTGAAGGTTATTTTTTTATCACAATATATTTTATGAAGATTAATATCTTCGACGTGGTTAGTTTTGAATAAAAGAATACAATAATATGTTTTGATAAATAATTTACCTTAGTAGTTGAGTTTTAGTGTTAGTATTTTTCGAGTTTTTTTATGAAGTTAATATTAAGTTATGATAGCTGTAACACATTTTGTTATGATCTGTTAGATGCTTTTGAAATCATTACTTCTTTACTCTTATTAAATATTATCTAAAATTGCTTTTTTATATATTTACTACAAACTTCTCAAACTCGGGAAGTTCTTCTACGGCAAACCTATGCCATGCATTCTTTATTTTACAATAAATTGTTTAAATTTGAACAAGCTATGCATTTTCAATTTATTTGCATCCAACCCAGAATTTATTATTTCCTACACAATTCGTAACTTGCAAAATAAGAGTAAAAAACAAATTATAAATTTTAAATAATCTTAAATTTTAATTTATGACATTTAACGTTCAAGCAAAATTCCCAACAAATCTCCTCCAAAACATTTCCCCCACAAAACCCTCTTTAAAAAACGTGCAAACGATCCACTATTTCGAACAATTAAATATTCACTAGCAACTTCGATTCCGGCGCTTTTTAACGGGGACCGCAACTGTTAATTATGCCTTTAGATCTCCGGATTATGATTCCGGCACGATTCCCTTTTATAGGCAACAAGAAAAGCCATTTACGAAGGTATTCAAGAAGAAAAAAGCAGTTCTTTTTTAACTGCTCTCTTTGCTAAATTTTACAAAAAAATCATAACTTTAAATAATTACAATTTCATGTTATTCGTTATTCGTTTATTTTGTAGCATTTTTATAGTATGCTTATTTGTTTTTTTCTAAGCCAATCATTTAAAAGTACATAATACAGTTTCTTATACAGATACAGCAGTAACTCTTCTGTAAGCTATGCATAATTTTATTTTTAATGTAGTTTAAACGCAACCCAGTTTTTGTTCTGCACAGAAACTAGGATTTAATATCTTCAGGGAATTGGTAAAAAAATTAAATAGAGTACGTTTTAGTAGGTTTCAATTGCAAAATTGTTCTATTAGTTCGTTGATTATGGCAGATAGTGAAATTTCTAAATACGTAGTACGAAATGTTATCCGTCGAACTTTTTTACTGCACACAATATTTATGGGGAAGTTATTTTGGCAATGATTGGACTCGAACCTTCGGCCCTTCACGAAAGGCGAGTGCCTTACCGACTGGGATCCCCCCCCCCCCCCCTTAACTAACAAGAAAAAGTTCATAATGTAGAAACGAAGAATTTTTAGTGTTCAAAGTTGTTCTTGGGTTCTGTTGATGCTAGAAGATAATCACCTACTGATCTAAAGTCTGTCTGAAAAGACGTTCTCCCCCCATATCTTCGCTTGGTTTTCTAGGAAGCGGGGAAGCATAGCTTTTCTAAACCTAAGACGTTTGAAGTTCTGTTGTGAGGTTAACAATCCAAACAGTTTTGACCCAAGTAGGGTGGGGAGAAAAACACGCTCCCACCGTTTCGAAGAAAACCACATGCGGAGATGGGGGAGGGAAATGCTTTCCAGGCTCGCATTTTAGATAGACAAGGAATAGATACTAATAAACATATTACATACTACCATGTTTTACAATCTTCCAGCAATCGGAGCTGGGAAAACACTCATTAAAAAACGTATTACCAAAAAATAACCAAAACGATCCCTAGTTGCACATCCACCCATTTCTATCCTCCACTTTCCACCGAAATAATGACAATAAAGTGCCACAGAGAAAACACGACAGGATCAGCGGAAAAAAATAAAAATCGCGGAAAATTTATAAAAGCGTGCGTGTGTCTCCTTTTGTTATGACTTCCTGCATCTTGAGAGAAGCTCGTAAAGGAAGAATGGAGCGGGCGCCAGTGTCACTCACTGCACGGCGTTGGGTGAGTTACGGCATCGTAAAGTTCGGAAAAAGGTGGGTGGAAGAATGGAACACTTTCTGCTCCGAGATAAGGATATCGCTGCTGTTAAAAAGGGGGGGGGGAGGTGTTAGTGGGGGGGATGTTAACACTCAGACCGATGCTGAAGTACTTCGGCATAAAGTGTTTTGAGGATAATATATTTTAAAAACTGTTAATCTGTTATAAATTTTAATTTGATTTTTTTTATTTCCTTGCATTTATTTAGAGAGGAAATGCTATTTAACTGAATTTTAAGTGAATGACGGTTACAAACTATTTATCCCTTTATTCATCTGTTGGTAAACTTAAAAGGGCTGCTATTTATTTAAAGTGGTTAATACTTATTTTAAAAAATAACATTATTTGAAATTCACTAAAAATTGCTAAAAATAAATTGTATGATGAATTAATTATTTGCTAAATTGTACTAAATTTAATGTAAATATATTTTGAAAAAAAAAATTATTGCAACCCCGCATTTCCTAAACAGGCAACAATTGAGTTATTTCTGTGACGATCTTTAACCCAAAAAATCACATATATTACTAACTAACTAATTATTAATTAAATACTAACCATTAATAGTTCAAGGCTCATTTCGTCGCATAAAGTTGTCCCTTGATTAATTATAGTACGATGTAGTTAGTGTATCTTTTATGATGAAACATTGTATGCATAACCAATTTATTGCATTCATTTAATCAAGATAACTGCTGTTTATGACAACTAAAGAATCATCACTATAAATATATTTTCCCAAAACGCACAACAACTATAACTCTTATTATTAGAAGGCTAGTAAAAGTCGTTAATGTCCCAAAAGGTTAGTAAGAAAGAAAATGTATTTTTATTGCTTTGAATTCAATAGCTGAAAATTATCCAACTAAAATGATCAGTTAAGATTTTTTTGTATTTGTTTGACGTTCTACTTTACCACTAATTTACGCAATATAAATTCATAGAATTAAAATCGCACTGAACATAAACATTTGTCTTTTAATTTATTTTCATAAGCGTAAGAATATTTTCTGCATAAGTTATGTGTAATATTTAAAAATCATTTTTGTCTTCTCAAAAGAAAATCCCTTACCCTGATGACATACAACTGTCCGAAAATAAAACCATTTAGAAAAATAATTTAACTTCATTCACTTCAATTTTGAATTAAACATATTCAAACGGAAAACAAATTCGCTATATCGAAGATAAATTATGCAATGACGAAAAAAGATTCAGCTGATTGGTATCAATTAGTGAGTTTACCTGCCTACTAAAATTGGGAATTAATTGCCGAAATATTATCTATTGATGATATAAAAATAAAAATATTAATATTTAGGAATTATATTTACTTCAACACATTTAAAAACAAGAAAGTCATATATTGCATACAAGAAAATTTGGTATAACCACACCCTAAACCCGTTAATGGCAATCGGAAATTTGTCACTCGAAATTTACCTTCCTACTTATGCTTATCTAAATAAGCAAAATATCAGACAAATAAGGACTATAGTCCTGAACATTTTATGTCCGACACATTAAATTACAAAATAAACGAATTTTTTGAAAAAATTAAGTTAACTTTTTGTATTCGAAGAGGAAGGTGCTAATGATATAGTTGCGAAGTCGTCATCAATGGGCTAAACCGAATGTAGCGATAGGAGAATTCGGTTGACACTACACTCTTAAAACAAAAGAGTGAAATCAACTCATATAGGAGAAGTGCATTTTCGACGCTGGAAAGAGTGAAAATTAACTCAGACTGAGTTAAAATCGCTCGTTTGTTTTAAGAGTGTAATTTAATGTAAATTATTTCCAAATACAAAAACCCTTTAATACGCACTGTACGAAATTACTAAACACTGAGATTTAAATTTTCCGTTCTTTTCATAAAAATAATCGTCACTAAATCAAACCTAAATAGGGAACCCTACATAATGTATCTCTCATAAGAAAATTATTTTCACGAACTAGTATGAAGTACAAGTGTATAAAAATGACTAAAATTTCCTCACAGTTCATATTTTCGTACCAAACCTCTTAAAATCAATGAGTTAGAGCATCTCCCAAATGGAAGCATTTGTATAGAAAATAATGCCACGTCGTATTTACTTCATTTTTGGACGTTTACATGACGTCGTCGGGCGTTCTGTGAGGCGTCAGGACGTTTCAAGGTCGGTTTTGTTCCTTGTCGTTTGCAACAGGACCACCCCTTTTTCTTGATGGAATCGGAGTTTTTTTTCTGCTTCCTTTTGGAGCGACCCAGTTTTCGAAAAATAAGGGATCAATGTCAGATGGTTGACAGTTGAAGTCTTGATTTAGTAGTTCCAGAAAAGCGAGTAACAATAAGGTGAAGTTTGTGGACACAAAAGACAAGTTTGACTGGTTGGCTCAGCTCAACTATTCTTTATTAGATTTGATATTATTAAAGTGTTTTTGTTTGGATTGTGTTTCATTTTTGTTATTATTTAAATTGATAGCTTGGATCACACATGGCGTGAAATTTGACCTCGCCTTATATGATAAACAAAGTCTTATTACTGCTATTAAATCAGGCTACATAATGCCTGCTATTTCATTTTATTCACCATACAATTTCAGAATAATAGTTATTAAATTAGAAGCTATTGAAAATTGACTTAAGTATACACATAGTTAAATGTAGTTATTTTTTTAAAAAAGTTATAAACTTATTGGAAGTTTAACATTTGTTTCTGAATATTGAATATTTGTAAATTTCCAAAAGAAACTGCCATTTTTGAATATTAAACACATTTTAAAAATGGCTAACGGTTAATTACTTTCAAACTTGCAGCGCATGCTGATTTTAATGTCAAATATTGAACCAGTTTGATATTACCAAAACTTAACACAAATAAACATGCGACAACGACCAATTTCTTTTTCGAATGGGTGCCTTCATTCAATAAGTTAAACCACACTTTACAATAGCTACACTGAAATTACAGCTGTCAGCAATATTTCCATAGACAACGATTTTCATTTGCACGGATCTTATTGCCTCTAGTGCGACGATTATTTAACCCAACCCTTAACACTCTATAAACACATTGCAGTTTAATTTTTTTTATTTCTGATAAAACTTATTGAAAATTTGCAGATCTTTCATAAACCATTGCCCGTTTTAGGGTACTTTTTAAAAATATTTATACACTTTTATATGGATTTAATCATAAATATTATTAAAATCTAATTATTTATTTAATTCCTATATATGTCTCTGCACTTATTCGTTAAAAATCCACTAAATTCTTGCTCTACTCTACAAAGAAAAACTTTTTAAAACACAAATTCCGGCAAAAATTGTTTCTTTACAATGCTAAAATTGTTAGAAAAAAGCCGCAGAATCCTGCTTAAGTGACGATGGGGAGATTGAAACTTGGAAGTCTACACACGTGTGACAAAAATTCCTCGTAAACCGATTAACCGCTTTCCGTCGTCAAGTGAGGGGTTAAACGTGTTAAAAATGAATTACTCTTAAGCAGTATTTTTTGTGTTAGTATATGAAATATAGATATATTCTTTTTAATATATTCAATGGAAATGCGAAAAGTGATTGAACCATAATGCCTTCAGATCTCTGTAAATTGTAGCTAAATCGGCCTAAGCTTATTACATAGTTTAAGAAAATTTCTATTTCTTAATATTCTACTAAAATAATAATACATATTAAAAATTCATATTTTTTAAATAATAACTGTTCAACTGTCAAAAATAGAATTTATTATAAATAGGTATTATTGGATTGAAAATTTCATCACAAGGTATAAACTGAATTAATTCATTATTAATGTTCAGATAAAATTTCTCTAAACGTCATTTATAAAATGTTATTGTATCAATTTTTCTACAAAGGTAGATTCTAAATGTAAGAAAAAATATAATTAAATTTACAAAAATTAAAATGACCTTCCCACGAAGTTTTAATTATTAAATTTATCAACAATAAATCAGCAAAATTAATTTGTTCTCAAACACAACACGATTTAATAGGTACCTATATTTAAATTGTCGCAAAGCTATTTTAAATACTTAAAATCGAAAGAATTATAATTTTAATCCGGTTCTAAATCATCCACCTTTAAGTATTTTCTTCACCGCCAAATCCCGATGATTTGTGAAGAACTGTTTTGCTCTCAAGAAAAGAATAAAGAAAAGGAAAGTTTTACGTCCTCTTGCTCTTAAGTCTGAATTATTAGATGCACAGCCCCCTAAATTTAGCCTAGAGTAAATAATTTTAGACTCTGTTAGACTCAAAATAGCGCCGCGGAGTCATTGTTGATCACCCCCTTCCTTACTAGATGATTCTCTTGACTAAAAATACAAGATTTGAATGGGCTGTCGCTTTGGGTCTCCAAACATTTTCACATGAAGGGCCTAATCCTATCATTCAACGATTAATGCAAAATAGGTGTGATATATTGTCTTTTTTCAGTTTAAAGGTCCTGTGAAAATTAATAACAAATTTTAATGAAACAAACAGATGTATAATCTGCTATCAATATGCCATCGAATTGCAGAAAAAGGTAAATTGTGGCAAATTATTATCTATAATGTGTTTGTTATTATGGAAATATATATTTGTTTTGTAAACTTCAAACTACGGGAAGTTTACAAAACAAATATATATTTCCCTAATAACAAACACATCATTATGTTAACGAAGAACATTGAAGATATTAACTCGAAGTTACATATGGCAGAATAAAAAGCATTTTTCGCATTCTATTTTTAACTATGCGCAGCTTTTCATTTATTAAACTGATGTTTAACTAAACACTTTATCCATCCCATACATGAAAAATGCTGATGAAAACTAAGTAAAACTTTTTATAGTTTTCAGCATCAGCAGCAGCAGAGGGTTTTCAGCTAACATTTAAAACATATTTATCTCAGTGTGGTAAAAAAATAATTTCTTTTCTTAAATTTGTCTCATGCATAGTATAGTAAAGTACTTGAGTTCGCGGGCTAGATAAAAACCACTCGCGGGGTATCGTAGTTTGGAGACCCCACCTTTTGGTTGTCTTACAAGCAGTAGGGGACATTTTTGCGGTTGTCACTGACGTCAGAAATAAGTTTGAATTTTATTTACATTTTTATTTTTACGTCGATGTGTACTTTCCGGTTAGCAGCCTATCTTCAACGTTCTTGGCAACCAGGTGGCATTTTGACGGACTTTAGCAGTGGGTATTTTTTTTTTGTATCTATTTAAAATTGTGTAGCAATAATGTTTAAGGATGATATGTTTTGTGGTATTATAAATGAGTGGGTTGCTCTGCGTGGATTTAAGTTGAATCAGTAAACAGTTTGTAACAAGCATGCGGCAGCTATTTAAAAAGTTATTGTTTTCCTATAAGTTTTTTCAATTTTGTGTTTTTATATATTAAATATTTTTGTTAAAATATTAAAAGATACTATTTAAAAATACTACAAAAAGTAAAATTTGCAGAAATTATCTTTGATGTATATTTTATAATGATTTGATTTATGGTAATGAGTTATTTTCTAACTTATGGTTTGTATTCGCTGATTTAAAATTTAAAAATTTGGTTTTATTCATAGCATTTTTTTTTTGTGTTATTAAAATTTTTGAAATATGCTTAAGATCGCCTTCAAAACACTCTTTTCATAGCAATTTTAATTAATTGTCATAATTGATTCCTGTTAAGTAAAAACTTTGAATTTGACAAATTTTCCCAAAAAAACGTATGGAATAAATTTCTTATTGGTAACATTTTAAAAGAGGTGAAGAAATAGCAAAAGTTTCAATAATTTTAATGCACATACGTCCTATACGTGTCCATACACTAATATATTTACGAGTATCTTTAGATTTGACTGGAGAAAATATCTTAATAGATTTTTCAACAATCAGTTCGTTTTTTACACAATGTAATAATTTCATTAGTGTTTCTGACAAATTTCCTATCATGTTGACTTGTGTTTATCAATTTATAGCCGCAATGAGTCAAAATTTCAACTAAACCAACTCTATATAATGATACAACTGATTTTAGTATTTTTATTTAATTCACAATGCCCCTAAGGGCTGGGGAGCCCAGTCGGTTAAGCACTCGCTTAGCATGCGGAAGGTCCCAGGTTCGGGTCCGGGCATCGCCAAAATAGCTGCCGACCTATAAACGGTCCGTGCAGCCAAAAATGTCCGACGAATAATACCCCGTGTAAGGGAGTGCACGTTAAATATCCTTCAAAGTCCCAACGCTGCGTACGATGTCGCCCTTAACGGTTGCGTTGGGTGCCTATTCAGGTGTGGCTCGTCACCTGACTGTGGTTCTAAAATACGAAGCCCGTCGCCAATAGCCCTCGTGTAGCTCTAGTGCGACGATAATTCAAACCAAACCACAATGCCCCTAAACATAATACGATAATCGACAAAACGTCACAACAACCAAATTCAAACATCATTTAACGAACAACTTATGTCAAATACCCTAAACAGTCACACAAATATCCCATGCATCAATAACAGATTTCACACTTCTAACACCTTTTTAATAACATCCAATCAATCCTACCCACGCTAGCCATCCATAAATACAGCATTATATTCCACCAATCTACAGCATTAAATTGCAACAATACAAAATTGAGGTACCTATTATTTTCTCATGGTCACATCATAGTGTAGCGTCCAATGCGGACCCATTCGAGACTATACCTGGATATTTGTGTGAGGAAGTATTCGTCATTTCATACGTATTCTTGCAAACATTTCATATTCTAAACAGTATTTTTCATTTATCGAATCAAAGCTTCAATTATACCAAGTCTATATAATAACAATTCCATTTTTAGCATAGAGGTCAGACTGCACTTTTAGGTTTTTGGCAACAGAAATGCTAAATGTAAGTAAAATATTTATTGAGCCTCTTTTCGAGGAGTAATTGTCACGTATTAACGTATCACCAATCAAAGTAACTGCAGGAAGGATAGCTGGAAGATCTACGTCACCCCAAACACGCCAATTTGACTGAACACTATAAAACTATAAACACAACACTACAACAAATTCAAACATCATACAGCCCCACAGCACATGTCAAATCACCCCAAACACGGCGATCTGTCCCACCCATACATCAATACACGACCCCCTTCCCCACTAACACCCATTCAATAATATCCATCAACCCTATTCACGCAACGCCATCCCACAATATGGCGTCATATCCCAAACAGTGCGTGAGTGCTTACTCACGCGTGAAGCTGTAAAGCTTGAGTGAGCACCCCACTCCCAGGTAAACTTGGGGAGTCCCGTTAAAGTTTCACGGCCGACCTCATTTCACCCGCGACCTTCCTCGTAATTTTGATACTTTCGATTCGGCCTTCGTCTTTCGGATATTTCACTGCCGAGTGTCGGTGGCGAGCGGGGAACTGGAGTGTAAAGGAGGAAAACCGGGATTCGGTGAAGTTCGGTGGTTGGTCGGTAGATGGCGCTAGGGTTGTGTGTACTCGTTTAGGAAAGTTTTCGAATTTGATTTGGGGGAAATAGTTGAATGGAAGGGAGAATTTGGGGTGAAATTTAAATGAATAATAGGTGCGGTTTTTTTTCCACTAAAATTTCTGATTGTTTTTGGAATTATCCGAATCGATAAAAAAAGCGATCGATGTATACCTTGAAGGAGAGGAGAACTTAGGGGATTTTAGTCCGCTTTATAAATTTATTAAGTCAATAGATACTGTTTTTTTTTTAATTCTGATAACCGCTAGAGGCGATGGTTTAAAGGTAAGGAAAGCATATTATAATAGGAATTGGGGAAACATTTTTATTGTTATAAAGAAACTGTATAGACTGTGTCTATACAGTTTCTTTATAACAATAAAAATGTGTATAACAATAAAAATGTCGACAATTTCCCTGTGTCTATTAGACACAGGGAAATAGTCGGAAGGCTGTAAACACGACTAGTCTTGTTGCGTTTCGTGTGCCTCTTTTGGTCCTCAACTTTATTTTATCTATATATTTTATTTATTTGAGCAAAATAAATGATAATATATTTTCACAGTTACTTCTTTACCCAGCATCTTATAAGAAATTACAGTAATTAAAACTTTGATTTTAATACTTATTTTCATAATTTGCAGAGATCAGCCACAATAAAATCATTTTGCACTAAAATTTCCGTGTTATATTTCTTTTTAAAATACCAAAGATTGTATAGAAATTATTTTATCATTATTTTGTGCGGAATTATTTCACGAGAGTATTTGTTTCTTTTCTCTCTCGACGACTTGTCTAATGTCTCGCGCAGTTCTTTCTTTTTTAAAAAAAATTCAGTTTGTCTTCTACTTTTCGAAAGTTAGTTAGGCTCTAAATCATTTAATAAAAGTTTATTTGAATTCTGTCATTTATGTCCACCGTATTAAAGTAACATTGCTATACGATAGTATAAATCAACATAGTCCGATATAGTTTCCATTTTTACTTCCAAAACACGGGGCTGGGGATCCCAGTTAGTTAGGCATTCGCCTTCACCTAGCAAGCGAAAGGTCCCAGGCTCGGTTCCGGGCATCGCCAAAATAAATGCCGACCTATAAACGGGGCCCGTGCAGTCAAAAATGTCCGACGAATAATACCCCTCGTGGTGGGAGTGCACGTTTAATATGATCCAAAGTTCTAACGCTGCGTATGATGTCGCCCTTATTGGTTGAGTTGGGTGCGTACTCGGGTGTCGGCTCGTCACTAAAATACGACATCCGTTCGTTGCCAATAGCTCTCGTGTAGCTCTAGTGCGACGATAATTCTAAACTAAAAAAAACTTCCAAAAAACAAGTATTCTGTTTCGAAATACGCTTTTTTTATGTAATTCATCCCTGACGTTGTAATTTTTAATACAAAAAAAAACTTTTACAACTACAAATTCGCCATTTTCCCTACATTATTTTATAATATCTCCCATGAGAGTCTTGTAACAAGACTGTAGTACAACAATAATAAATGAACTCTCTCTGTAAATTCAGACTCACGGTAAAACAATTATGCACGTTACTGCAGTTATTGCTCCTTTGGGAATCGTCTATAATCGTTGTTTTTACAGAGTTAACTTTTCGTTGTCTTATTCTGTTTTTACTCAGTAAGTAAACTGTAGATAAAATATTATTATTTAAAAGAAACGCTACAGGAGCATTCCAAGGAAAGTGGTCCTGAAGTGCCAAAAAATTAAAGTGCAAATAAAATTCTGAAAAAATTGTCACACGTAGTTAAAGGTTTATATTTCAAATAAATCATACTGATTTTCGAATCTGAATTCAATTTTAGTGTGAAAAAATGCAATAAACTAGACCGATTTAGAAATAGATCTTTCAAGTGAAATAATTGCCAGATGTATGATAAGCGTTTAAGGGCTAAAAAACATGTAAAATGAATTTTTTTACGCATATTGTTGCAAATGCATCTTTTCTGAGTATCTTAGGCAGATATTTTGTGAATTGCTTTTTTTAAAAAAAATTACTCGGTAAAATATGAATTACTTGATGCTCAATGTAACACACGAAACGAAAACCTATAACTTTTTACATAAAAACTGTAAAAAAAGCTTAACAAAGCTTATTTTATTAATTATAAGCTAGTTACACATGGGGAACATATAGAAAAAATTTCAAAACGTTTTTTTAAAAATTAAGCAAGAATTTGGCAATTTATTTCTTGAAACACACGGAACGATTTTGGCAATAATGAAGGAAACGGGAGTGGGAGCTAGTTGACGTGTAGTATAAAAAACGAGATTTATCCTGAGAAATTCAATTATTGAAATGCGTGCTTATGGAAACATGCATGTATATATGTAAAAAACTCCATAAAACAAAAAAAAATCCTTTAAAAAAATTAAAAACAATTGCAAAACTAAAAACGTTATCATTTACGCTATAGAAGTTTCAGCCACCTGCTCTGGCAGATGTACACATTTGAGGATGCATTGGATGTTTACATTTTAGATCATTAGTAGTTGAAATATAGAGTGCTTCAGACGTTATTTTGTGTTTTCTTGTGACCATTTGTCTTTAGAAAAGTTATGTGTTTCAAACTCATTATTTCAAATTAAGCATTTTATTGATATTAACAGTTATGTTTTAACAAAATTAATTTTAACGAAAGTGAATTGTTTTACTTTAACAACTTTCATTTAAAATTTTAAAAAAGAAAAAAAAAACATTTGAATGGAAGTATTTCGCAACGTCTCCCAGGAAAGACATTGTCGACGGAGTTGGTGGCAATGCCAAATCTCTCGTGCGGAGAGAAGTTATGAGTAAAAGAATAAATCCGACCATCGTCCAGCATTCAAAGGATTTGGCGGATATTGTCAGAAACTTAATTCCGAGTACCAAAGTCCTTCATATTTGGCAATCGGATATAACATCCAAAATAACGGATATTAACTCTTGAGTGACCTTGTTTCCGGTACCAGGAATACGAAAAATTCACCATGTTAAATGTGACTCTGGAAGTCACATTGAACTGTTCAATACAGTTACATAAAAATTGTGCTTGCTATTGTTGTGTAATTTGTAATATGGTAGGAATCATTTTTCACTACAATAAAACCGACATTAAGTTTGCAGTATACAAATGTTCTACGAGAAAAAGGGTAAATAGTTCTCATTTTCGAGTGCGAGAATCGAATAAAAAAAGGTGTTTCACATTCAATAAACAATTTTATTTGTTATTTCAAGATATAAATTTATTATTTTTATTAGTTTAGCTTCAGTTAGAGGGTATTTTAATTCCTAGGGTAATTTTTCCTTCGATTTTGACGTAACAGAGCGCACGAATATCAGAGTCAAAGGAGGAGCCAATCAGAGTCGGCGAAATTTCGGCGCCAGCTGCATTGTTTACCCAGTTTCCTTCGAGCAGTACATTTCTCTGCTGCAAACTTAAGGTCGGTTTTAGTGTAGTTAAAAATTTAAGAGTAATATTTAAAATTAGCATTTGAACTTTTATATTTTTATAAAAAAATTAAATATCAAAAAATGTGCTTTACCAAAGTTAAATAATAAATAATTGTGTATTTAAATATGTAACCAAATTCCTATATTTATTTATTTGCTAACCAAAGTGTTTATTATTAAAAATATTAGTACTTTAAAAACTGAACTATAAGTCAATTCGCACGCTGTAACACACGGAACGTTGAGTGTAACACACGTGACGGCGTTATTTATTTTATTTTAGGCTGACTATTTATAATTCAGATTTCTAACACCACTTATTTTAAAGCTTATTTACTTAGCTTTCGTTAGATATTTTTTATTTTCATGAATATTTGCATAATTCGCAGAATTATGCAAATAATAGAAGAAGAAAAGAAAATAACCCTGTTAAATGGAAACACACGTGACGCGAAATGAAAAAATTATATCTGCGTAACTTTTTAGTTTAAAAAGATTCCGATTAGCTTAATAAGATCATTAAACATCTGAGAAAAGATATAAGTTGTCATCTTATTTGTTTTATACTGCTTTCAAACCAAAAATGTAACAAATATACTGAAAATGTGGTCCGAATGTAACACACGGAACGCTGGAATGCTCCTACACTCTAAAAAAAATCTGTAAGGTTACTAAGAATTCTCTAGGAAACTCAGCTTCCATAAGTATTTTTAGTAATGTTACATAGGAAATATGGGTATATATTACTAATTAAAGCTTAGTAAGTTATACAAAGAAAACTGTAGTAGATTTACAGGGGATTTTCTTGTATGTTTACGAAGAAACTGGTAGTAAACTGGTTACAAAAGTTTAAAACCAGAGGGCGCCACTAATTTTTCTGTTAGCCAGGTTTTATTTCGAATTTCCAGAGAAGGAGTAAGGACAGAACCCAAGATCCTCGGGATCCGCATGTCTTGCAACGTGGAACTGCGCGTTAGTCCTCGCTGCTATCGGGGACGTGCATTTTGATTGCATGTAAATAAAGAGGTTAAAATCTTGATCGTTAAAGGAGTTTTATGTTATTGATTAAGAAATTTTAAGATTCATTTTTTTTTTTTCGTATATGAAGTTTTCGAAAAATTTAACGTAATTTTTATATACTAAAATAAAAGAAAACCCACGTTTTTCGGTTTCTTATCGTTGCGATATCGATTCATCATAATCTCTAGAAAAGATAGCCAGGGGCGCTGTAAGGCGTTACATCACTTTACTTAGTATTACTACAGTAGTTTCTTTAGTAAACTTACTATCAGATATTGATTACAAGTGATTTTCTAGTAAATGGTGTGATACCTGTAAAGTTACTAAGTAATCGTTAGTAAATTCATGCCAAATTTTTTAGAGTGTATAATGCAATTATTGGGGAGATTTATGCATGTCATGAGTTTATACTAGTTTAGTCAGTGAATGGTAAATTGATGCGCTTTTTATAATAAAAATACTTGAGCATCAATGTTTCAAGTATTATTTTAGTTTACTTATACATGTGTGTGGTATTTAACTATTCGTTGTCATTGTGTGAGAGCAACAGTCTACGATTCTTTTAGAAAATTTAAAAGGTTTCGTGACATGTTTTTTTCGAGAACGAATAATTTGAATCTTTATTTACTTGTTCCTTTAATTAAGCATTGCGTGTCTTAATTTGTAAAAATAAAACATTTGTAAAACGCATTTTTTAAAACTTATGATTGCATTAATATTTTCTAGCTATTATTTCACAATAACATATGAATTACTAATTGACTTAAAATAATTTTAATTCGGGGTTAGATTAGTTTAAATGTCACTTAATTAACAGAGCGGCCATTTATAATTCTTCCTCAAATAGCCGCAAACACTTACGTAATAGCGCCGTTGACGATAATCATAATAACAAAAAAGTCCTAAATCATCAATTGGTCTTTTAATTTTGACTCTAAATTGTATTTTTTCATATCTTAGATTCTCTGTTTATTCACATGAGCGTTTATGTTATTACTGTAGTATGAAAGTAATTGACAAAAAATAAAAATAAAAACCATTCCATCTCAAAAGCCCAAATCAACCTCAGATCGAACTTAATTTCTGATCGGTGATGGCATGTCTCCTCTATTACAATCAAAATTCTCTGATTGAGGAACGACTTCAATAACTTTAAGAAAAAATCTATCGGCCTTTTTGACGACTCATCCCCAAATCAGACCCCCCTTTCCAATGCCATCGAACAAAGAGATCAAGACACTGATCCACGAGGATAATTACCAAGAAAAAAATGCCACCTTTCATTGAGCCCATTATCTCTTCTTGTACCACAGGCCGATTACCATAATCCCTGGGATCTTCAAGAAACAGCAATGGGTTCTTGCTATCCTGTTTCTCCTTAGTTAATTTTCATAATATAAGGATTATTCACCAAATTCGGGCCATCAGCAGATTGTTGAAATATATAAAATTGACATGCGTTATTCTTTTCAACTATAATTTTTTTGATAGCTTATAATTTGAGGTATTAACTGTAGCTGACATTGTGCACTAACTAACTCCCCGGCACTACAGTCCATGCTGGACCATGGCCTCTCTTACAATCAGACTCCAAAGCGGCCTGTCTCTGGTCTTCGCTCTCCAATTCTTAATTTTCAGGGCTTTTAGATCTTTTTCCACGTCATCTATCCATCTTTTTCTAGGTCTTCTTCTCTCTCAATGACACTGCCCTTTGAAATTTTTTTTTGTTCCTCTGCTATCGTGCATTCTCTCCATATATGTCCCAGCCATTGATTTCTCCTAGTTTTTATGATGTTAATAATGTCTTTCTCTAAAAATAGTTTAGCCACTTCATAATTGTATCGCTAATTTTCACTAATGTTCACTAATTTTATTTAAAATAAGTATTAAAGGAAAGTAATGAACTATGGGTTTTTTCGACATAAACGGTACGTACATTAAAAAAAAAACAGTCCTAGCAGATACAATAACTATTCGACGCTTAAGCTTAAACGATTAAAAATAAGCGATTTCAGTGATTTTTAAATAATTTGTTATCGAGTTATATCTAAGATTTCTAAACCATACTTATATTTTACTTTAATTGTAGTTTATGTTTATGAAGAAAGTAAATATTGCCTAAGATAATAGTTGGTTTTCTGATACAAAATGTTTAATATTTTAGTTGAACATTTGTGACTTATCACTCGCAATAAATAACCTCAATACAATATTCTAAATTATAGACTTTATTGTTGCTTGTGAATAATAAGTTACAATATCTGAAACAACTGTTTTGAATAATTTATTATTTAAAATCTCTTTAAAATTTCATAGCCATCAACTTATTTTTTATTGCTTTAATTTTTCAAATTTTTAATATCTATTGTAATATCTATTTTAAATTCAGTTCACAAACTCATCAAAATGACCACTAACACAAAAAAAAACAGTAAATTAATTCACTCCAATCTTTAGTAAAACACCAAAAATCCACCCCGTGTAAGGGAGTGCACGTTAAATATCCTTCAAAGTCCTAACGCTGCGTACGATGTCACCCTTAACGGTTGCGTTGGGTGTCTATTCAGGTGTTGGCTCGTCACCTGACTGTGGTTCTAAAATACGACGCCCGTCGCCAATAGCCCTCGTGTAGCTCTAGTGCGACGATAATTCAAACCAAACCAAACCAAAAATCCACAATACAACCAATTTACTCCCCACAAACCTTTCAAACAAACCCTCCCCGAACAACCCAAACACCTCACACCTATTCCCTAAAAAGAACCGCACTACTCGCCATTATTTTTTTCGGGCCGCCGAATTATCCGCCGAAGATGATGCAGGAATGCCGGCAAAAGGTGAACGGTCCTCGGCCGGTAATTGCCCATCAGCCGCAGACACAAAGCGATGGTGTGTCTTCGCTTGTCCTTCCTTATCATGACGCAATATCAGAGCTTTTGAGATGGATTTCGGATCCAGGGGACAAGGAGGGATGCTTGGAGGTTGAGTTTAGTTAGTTTATGTTTGACATTTAGGTTTTTGTTACCCCTATCTGCTGTTTTTTCAGATATGGGAAGTTAATTCTTTGCTGATAATTTTAGTGCTTCATTTTTTTTTTAATGATCTCGTTATAAAAAATAGCTAGCAAATATTTTTTAACTTAAAAACAATTATCGCAAGTAGACCTATTTTAAACTAGGTACACTCTTAAAACAAAAGAGTGAAATCCGCTCCAATTGGAGAAGTGCATTTTCGACACTGGAAAGGAGTGAATATTAACTCAGACTGAATTAAAATCACTTGTTTGGAGTAATCTTGTCGGAGGTTTAACACACAAAGTATCCACTCATTTCGGAGAAGTGCATTTTCCAGACTGGAGGAGTGAAATTAACTCAGATGGAGTTAAAATCGCTCGTTCGTTTTAAGAGTGTACATCAACAGTTTTTTTAAAAAGAATTTTGAGAATTTTTTTCTCATTTATTGCGTGTCTTTGTGTTAATAGATCTTTCACAACAAACGTTATGTTCATTTTGATCTACCACCAGTTGATAACCGTATTCATATTCTTTATACTTTAAACAGCGTCTTGTTCTTAAAATAATTTTTAAATAACGTAACTACACTCTTAAAACAAAAGAGTGAAATCCACTCCAGTTGGAGAAGTGCATTTTCGACACCGCAAAGGCATGCATATTTACTCAGACTGAGTTAAAATCACTCGTTTGGAGCGATCCTGTCGGAGGTTTAACACACAAAGGATCCACTCCAAAAGGAGAAGTGCATTTTCCAGTCTGGAGGAGTGAAATCCACTCAGACTGAGTTAAATTAGGAGTGTTTGTTTTAAGAGTGTATGCTTGACTAAATTGGTGTGTGTTTTTTTATATAAACCACTACGTTTTATTTATATGCGAATAACGCATTCAATAAATCAATTGGTCCGAAAGTCCTGTTGTCGGTCATAGCTCAGTTGGCATAGCACCATTGGTGCAGTTTTTCGGGGAGAATAATGACCCTCCCACCCCAGCATCGTGCCTAAATTGAGGAGTTGCCATTCTTTTGGAGCAGAGTCAGACGTCCACCCTCACGGGTATTTTAGACATAGAGCCAGGGCCTGTTCTAGGCATTCTCAGATTATATGCACAATCTATTTTGGGGGCCCCTTTACGAAAAATTTTGAGTACGATTTCCTGTAATGATGATTCTATAGACCAATGTATAAAAATTTTGCTACAATTTTATAGGTCTCCTTATAAACATCGATCAAAACAATCACGTTTGGATAATTTCTTAGCCAAAATTGAGCGAAAAACAAATTGGAGTATCAGATTTTTTTTTAGTTTACTGATATTTTGGGGATTTACGGCATTTAGCATAATAGGACCTGAAATTTAGGGGTTCCTAAATTTTTGGGGCCCTAGGCCCGGGCCTAACGGGCCTTATGGAGGAGCAGGCCCTGCATAGAGTCCACACAGCTCCCCTCCTGCCTTCCAGGCTGTGCGCTGTACCCCTGGAAGCACCCAGCAACAACTAAAGTTTAATTCCTTAATTTTAATATTTTTTCAACTGGGAAAGAAAAAAAAAACAAATTAACCCCCAAACTAAACAACAGCCCATTAGTGGGCCAAGACCTGCCATACGCATTTCAGCTTTCGTGACCTAGGGCTCTGTGGTGCAAGGCATATGTCCCGGTAAGGTGGTCAGCCTCACGCGGAACCCCCAGTGTTTAGTTCCCAAGCATACTTGGCCCCCAATTTATCGACCCACTTAAAGGATGAAAGGATCGGTCAACCTCGCCCATTCCGGGATTCGATCCCCGGACCTGTGGCGTGGCAGTGCGAAGCAAGCACTAGTACTAAGCCACTGAGCTTAATTAACCCCCAAACATACAATAAATAATGTCAAATTAAAACACTCCCATACAAAAGCTTAAGTAGCAACATTGTTATCCCTCTTTCTTAACAACCACAATGATAACAATCGCTTTAAAAAAGCCACTGCACATATAAACGCGTTGCTATCTGAATGCCGGATCGTCTAATTAACTCGTAACAGAAGCTACAACGATTTTTGCGCCACAATTTACCTGCTAAGATGGGTTGTCCAGGAGTTTTGTCCATCCTCTGCCCACTACACGTTGGTGGGCGTGGTGCTAGCCAACCTTTTGCCCATCTCTCAAGTTTTTCTGCTTGTCAGAATGTTTAGCAAAAACTGAATTCTTTTTGCTGCTGCTCATCAGCTCGTTTGGAAGTAATTCGATGGTATTTGGTTGGATATAAAAAGGTTGCCGTTTTTATTAAATGTATTTAATTTCATTGTTGCTTTCTTTTCTTTTCATCTTAGCTGTTGATTAGTTATTCGTAACTGAAAAACCAATTTTCAAATAGAACCATTTTCATGTTTAGAAAAATAGAGAATGCAGATGCTCATGTCTTCTCAACAGACCTTCTGAAAAGAGTTGTATTGCTTTTTTTAAACTAAACTTGGCTTCTTTTTTGCAAATAGTCAAGAATAGGTCTACTAGTAATTAAAGAAGTGTTCATCTGTCTGTAAATTAAACTACTGACGATTTTTTAAGTTAAGAGACTGGTATATCTTGCCTAGAGTTGCTGTATATGTTCACCAAAAAAAATGTACCAAGTAAGCTTTAATTGATTTATCAATAGCAGAAAGAATGGCTGAATCGACCCTTAAAGTTGCCAACTTGAACGCACACAACACTGCCAAAATCAATGAGATAGACACAAAATACTAGCTTCTTAATATCTAATAAGTTCATTCAATTAAATCGCCATGTGAGCAAGCAGTCGCCAATGCTGCAACATCAAAAAATTAAGCGAGGGGAAGGGGGTCACCAATATAGAGGGGTCGTCGACATTTTCACACTTCATTGTAGGGAGTGATGTTTTTGTGCCCAAACCTTTTATTTCACTGTTCACTCTTGATTGCTGGATTTGTGCTGAATTCAATCAAGGTGTGGTCCAACCTGACATGTGGCTCGTCTCGCTCCACCAGAAGAAAAAAAAAGTTAGGATTGAAACGTTGGCAACTGTCACCAATTGACAGCGATACTTTTCAATTCTACAGTTGAGGCTTTGATGAGCACTTTTCTTCTGCAACAAGGTTTCAGAAGTGGTGACATTTGGGGGGATGTAAGGGCGGGGAGAAACCTAATTCGGGTGCTTTTTGAAATGGTGTCGTTTCAGAGCCAAACTTTTGTAACAAGCCCTTAAGAGAATTGTTTTAGAAACAAACAGGAATATATAGCAAACGCAGTTTTGGGGCTGAGGAGCCCAGTCTGTTAGACACTCGCCTAGCATGCGAAAGGTCCCAGGTTCGAGTCCGGGCATCGCCAAAATAATTGCCGACATATAAACGGCCCGCGCAACCAAAAATGCCCGACGAATAATACCCCATGAAGAGAGTGCACGTTAAATACCTTTCAAGGTCCTACAACGCTGCGTACGATGTCGCCCTTAACGGTTGCGTTGTGTGTCTATTCTATGTTGGCTCGTCACTTGACTGTGGTTCTAAAATACGACGCCCGTCGCCAATAGCTCTCGTGTAGCTCTAGTACGACGATAATTCAAACCTAACCTAATCAAAAGCAGTTTTTGAGCCATTATTTAGTTTTTAAGTTTAAATGATTTTTTTTACGAAGAAATATATCATATTAGATCCAAACTAAAATACCAGGCGTTGTATTGCTTACAGAAAAGTGCAAATATTGATTGAAAATATTCGGATAAAAAATGGTTTCAATGTAAGTTGAAATTTAAAAAGCAAAAAGATTTTTTTTTATTACGAAAAATTAATTGTATAAAAAAACACCTTCATACCGAAATTCGAGGAGCAGCGGAACCGCACGAATTCAAAAAAAAAAAAAAAAAAAAAAAAAAAAATCACATGTATTTCAATCTCATCGTATTCTTAGTCGTACGATTTTATGCTAAGAAATTGTTCATTTCCAGATAAGACTTCGAAACGGCTCAGTGGCTGAGAGGTTACGTGTGCGCCTCGTAAGCCTAAGATCGCGGGCTCGTGGCCCGGCTGTCATATGTTAATGTGGCATGTAAAAGATCCCTAGAGGGTCGATTTGACTTGGATTCTCTCGGCAAAATTAAATCTTGGCATACTTTAGCATCCACAGAGAGCTCAGATTCATTGTAATCGGCGCGTCAAAATTGGTAGCTGGAATCGCCTAAATGGTGTCACAATAAATGATTCAATTCTGGGGAATATTCCGAGTATGCAGGCTTGACCGCCAATGTTGCAGCCCCATTAGAGAAAGATAAAACTTCGATATTTGACATAAATGTCAAACATTTTTTTTAAATTTAGAGTTCGGACAGTTCAAGCGACAATATATGTGCTTCAAAAATATTTTTTGATAAATAAAAGCAAATTAAAATTTTCTAACCTTTCTATTGATGAAAAAATAATTCGCAACTATAAATGTCACTGCAATGCTAAATCAAAACATCTTTCATTTAAGTTATTTTTCTTTTCTCTTTTATATCTGATAGTCTAATGGAAATAAGGAATTTACGAAGGAAAAAAGTTAAATATTAGTATTGTGATGTATCAATAAGATAAATTTATTCATTGATACTTTGTAATTCTTCAACATGTTGGCAACGCTAAATCTCATGCCAATGAAGTGAACAACCATAAAAATAAACTGTAAACAATACTTAAAAAAAGATAATTCTATAGGTAGTTATAATTAATATACAAATTTCTATTAATCATGAAAATGCGAGAAGTTTTTTCTATAATAAATAAAAAAGTAATTAAATAAAAAAAATGTCATCAACTTGATAAACATAGATTATTTAGAACCATATCCCCAAAAAAGTTGATTAAAATGTAAAAAACCATCGTAAATGAAAAAAGTGCAAAAATTATTGTTTTGTATACCGTAGTTTATATATAGTTAACTTTTTATCTAAATTTTTATTTTCTCTCAAAAAATTATTTATATATCAAGCAGCAGTTGCTATTCTCATTTTTTTAATTGTTTCAAAGAAGTAAAAAAAATAATTACTGTTTAAAACTATAAATGTTTAAAAATTTAAAACTTTAAACATTTAACAATAAATTGGAAATTAAAATGTCGTTAACATTGCCGATACCAAAATTAAACGTTATTCTAGTATAATATATACCATCAATTTCTGGCACTACCTCAATAGCTACACTAATCCTTTTACATTGTGTTGAGTCACCTGACGACATTCCAAGTGAGGATCTCCCCTCTGCCACCTGTGGGCCGATTAACGCCGATGATCGATGGGCGATCGATTGATGATCGGCCTTTATCTTTCACTGGAAGTCAGCAGCCGAAAAAAGAATGGTAATTTCATTTACTTTTTAATCGAATGCATGGCCCTACCCTTCGTGAGGCTGGTGTCTGATGTTTGGTTTGTATTGTTTCACCTGTTTCTTTTTAAAGGTAGATCATGGTTATCGACAACAAAAATGATCAATTCTTAGTATTGATTTCGAAAGGATCTAAATTATAAATAATTTACAAATTATGCTACTAATATAAATTGTACCAAGTTATAAATTGTACTTTTAATGTAATATTTATACCTAAGAATCTTACTTTTTAAAAAAAATTTTTTTCTTAGAGAAAAAATGCATCTTATGAAGCATATAATTACGAATTTTCAAAAATACAAGTTAGTAAAATAACTTCTTGTATTGAGATCAAAATTTTAAATATCCGGGGAAAGTGATCGAACATATTGATACAATTATTCATTTTATCAACAAAACAAATCTCCTAAGTAAATATCCAGAACAACCTCCACAATTTCCGTATTCAGCAATTCCTTTGTAAATATGAAAGAATCAGGTAGTCATTACTTTCAAACAACTATTTTGCAAAACAAGAATAGTTATTTGCCTAGTATTACAACAGACTCCGTGTTATTAATAGCAACAATAACATTATAACTCATATCATTATAACTCTATCTAACAGTTTGTGTTCCAAAAGTAAGAAACACAAAGAAAAAACTTTTTTTTTCATAAACACGTTCACGAATTCCCCCACAAACGGACTCGTTTACGATTAAGTTAATCGTAAACTGGGCACGTTTCGTACGCGAACGATATCGATCTGACTACACATCATTCAATTACTTAATTTGAATTTTTTGGAACGGAACCCGTTCGAGGAACACGCTTAGAGCGTTATAAAAAATCAAAATATAGGGAGGATTGAACTGGAATTATCGAATTGAAGCGGTCACTTTTAAAAACGGTAAGCGGAAACAGTTGGCATTACTGGATCACATTATTAGAAGAAAGATGTAGTTTCCGAAAAGTGATGTTTAACCCTCTAATCTAAAGCATTAATTTTATTTTCATCCCAGAAATATATATATGCATCTTTAATACTCATACATTATAGGGAAAATACTGAAATTTTTTTAACTGCCTTAGAATTTAAATAATTTCAATTTTTAAAAAAATTTCCATATGACAAAAATTAACTACAAAACTCCAATTTTGATAATAATGACTAGAAAACTACTAAATGTATTTCAAAATAACTCTTTTTAACCATAATTAATTTTTCAAAACAATTTGTATTTAATACTAATATTATTATACTTTGAATACTGTCAAAAACGTAATTTCACAACAGTTAATAAACTCACTCTTTAATTTTGAATACACTTTTACTACTGTCATCTATGAGGATTATTAGTAACTAAAACTTCAAAATGGAATGTAATAGATGAAAAAACACAAATTTGTCGAGAGGGAGCTCTAATTTAACCCTTTCAGTCCCAGTGATGCCATTTGGCATCATCACTTTCTATATTTTCTTTCCAAATGTTTATGTCCCGTTATGACATCGAAACACACATTATTCAATTCTTCACACTTTGTTCTATTAAACAATATTTTACATTAATCTCAATAGAAGGCAGAACTACTACTTTTTTTATTTAAAAAATAGCTAACAAGCGTTTCACCTGATTTTTGAAAAGTTCACTTCAGTTCCACATATTTAAAACGCAATTTAAACTATTTCGGTTAAAATAATTATTAATTTTTTTTTTTAATAATATGGTCAGATACCTTAAAATAAATAACTCGAAGCGTTTTTAGGTAATATATATTTTTTTATTTTGTTGTTTTCCACATTAAAAAAATTTTGGCATTATTTCAAAAACCATATAAAAAATTAAAATGAATTTTTTTTCTCTTATGGAACTCTTATTTTTGACCTAAAATAAGCTTATTTTGTGAATATCAGATGTTTCGGTAGTGTAGTAAATTTTTGGGACTGAAAGGGTTAATAGAATAAAATGGATTATGTTACTTGTTTACAAACGGCAACAGTATGCATTAGAGGGTTAATAAGTTAATGTGATTGATAATGCATTTACATATTGAGTTATAGTTTATCTTATTAACGATGATTGGCGAGAAAATTGGCTTGATGAAAAATATGTTTCTGCCTAAGTTCATCTGAATTTTCAAAATGTGCTGCTTATTAAACCACTTTGATCGATAAGTAGTATTTAAATTTTGAATGATAGCTTAATCGCTTTGGCTATTTGTTTTGAAACCGAAATATGTTTTTAAAGTTTCCTTGAAAATTGAAATTAATCGGTCAATGTCTTTGAAATTTTCATAATTGAGTTATAGGAAATTATATAGTAATTATTTTCACAATTTATCTAAGAAACACGTGTGCTATACTCCTTGTTTATCATTTGAATATTAAAATTTTAATTATAGTCCATTTTACTTATCCCCAATAACTCATTGTGAATTAAAATTTCTTCTTCTAAAGGGGTTAAGAAATCAATGAAGTAATTACTTAAACAAATATTTTATTAAAAAAGTATTTTTTGGGGGAAAAAGATTTTTATGACATTTATCGTTTAGAATATATTCCTTACGGTTTTTTAAAACATTCCGAAATTTATACCTAGTGCCTAGTGATGTTTAATTTCAAAAAGAACTACAGTAAATAAAATTTACCATTCCTCAAAAGATTCTAATGTTTTAAATTAAGCCATTTTTGTATCATTTCTTCTATTGAGTCAGCGATTGAATCGTTTCATCTGTTCTCCTCTTTTTTAATTGACGGGGGGTCGGGGGTGAATATGTCAAAACAAAAATTTAGGCGCGAGAGAGCAATATGTTTCACCGTGTTATTGGTTTTTCTTACAGAATATAAGCTTAAAACTAATCATTTAATGTTTAAACGACCTTTTAAATACATTACCCTTTTTGACATGCCCGGAATATCCAACTCAAAATTTTATAGGTTTACCTTATCGATCAAACTAAGAGTGTTTACCACCAACTTCTCTCCACACAATTTTATGCAATCCAGTCTACTTCTGCATCCAAACCTCGACATTTTATCCCGATCACTTGAATTAAATGACGATGACCTTCCAGATAGCAGAAAAAGCTCATTCAAAAAAGACATTAAAAAAACACAAGACTGCGGCTTGTTCTACCAACACAATGGATCCACCTCTTACGGGAGCATTATTAATGAAAGAATCCATGCAGACAGATAGTCGAGCAGGGAGTTGCGACATCTAATCAATGCTCAATGAATTTCTTTTTTAGTGCATATAAAAAAAACAATGCCGAACTTCGTTTTTCGCAGTAGCCCGGGCCGTCACTTTAAAAGGATTGGCATATTAGGGTTGCTGGGTTCTGGATCATCATAAGATTGGGAGTAGATAACGCCAAAATTTATAAACAATCGCCAAATCAAGATTATATTATCTGAATCTCCGTGAAATTCAAAAAAAGATAAATACGTCACCACTTTCTGGCCTGGGTTATTTCGACCGGATGTATGTAAATTTGTTTATGAATGCTATGATCTAAAAAAAAAACTGCCAATTTTGTATTTTAATAACTTTTACAAAAAAAAAGAAACTTTAAAAGGTTTTTATTACTATTTTATTGAAATAATAATAAAATTTTATCCGAATCTCGTATTTATTAAAGGTTACATATTTTATTGAAATGGTTCTTAGAATGCGAAAACTTGGTAAAGATGCATTTTGTAAACCAAATTCAAAAGCAATATGCAAATAATTTAAGGTCATTTTGTATATTTAAATTATTCGCAATTGAATAAAATTGCTTCTATGCCCCTGTCTGTTTATTTATCGCATATATTTCAGGATTCGACTATTCAATACATTTTATGTTACTTGATTTTCCTTCTATGCACTTAATTAAGATTTTATTTTAACTATTTGCATCAGTTGCATTTTTAAAGCTATATGTGCAATTAACAATATACGTTACCTTAAAAAAAATTGGAAGATAAAATGCACTTTATGATGAATTTAACTTTGTTTTTCCTTTTCTATTTATAGTAACTAAATTACACTGACCAACAACGAAATCTTGTTGAATGGATATGATTTACCATTTTAGTCTTTAATATTTTGAAACAGAATGCGGCATTAATACAATCCTAACTGCCATTTATTTTTAATTACACAATGAAAATTAAAAAAAAAATGGTCTATTAAATGGGACTTATATTGTTAGTGCATAACTATTTTTCGCAGGTAACTGACGTCACATTTTTCGAAATAATTTATTTTACCTTTTTTTGGACTTAAATGTTCTAAAACCGTACAATTAATCGAAAAGTTCCATCTTTCCTCCATTTTCTATAAATAAAGAATGAAAAGTAAAATAGTGACCTTACTACACTCTTAAAACAAACACTCCTAATTTAACTCAGTCTGAGTGAATTTCACTCCCCCAGACTGGAAAATGCACTTCTCCTTTTGGAGTGGATCCTTTGTGTGTTAAACCTCCGACAGGATCACTCCAAACGAGTGATTTTAACTCAGTCTGAGCTAATATGCATGCCTCTGCGGTGTCGAAAATGCACTTCTCCAACTGGAGTGGATTTCACTCTTTTGTTTTAAGAGTGTAGTGATTCTTATAAGTCAGTAAAACAAGGGCTAAAATGCAAACTTAAAATTTCGGTACAATTTTTTTTTCTCCTTAACCCTTTCAGTCCCAGTGATGCCATTTGGAATCGTCACTTTCAATATTTTTTTTCAAATGTTTATGTCCCTTTATGACATCCAAACACACATCATTCGATTCTTCATACTTAGCTCTATTACAATATTTTACATTAATCTCAATAGAAGTCATAACTACTTTTTTTTAATTTACAAAACTGCTAACAAGCGTTTCACTTGATTTTTTGAAAAGTTCACTTCAGTTCCGCATATATAAAACACATTTTAAAGTATTTCAGTTAAAATAATTACTATTTTTTTTTAATAATATGGTCAGATACCTTAAAATATATAACTCGAAGTGTTTTTAGGTAATACATATATATTTTTATTTTGTTGTTTTCCACAGTTAAAATTTTTTGGCATTATTTCAAAACCATATAAAATATTAAAATGAATTTTTTTCTTATTTTCTGATAAGCTTTTTTTGTGAATATCGGATGGTTTCTGTGGTACAGTAAATTTTTGGGACTGAAAGGGTTAAAAAATGCCAATATTGCTCAATTAAAATCCCAGGTAAGATCTCCGCCAATTCGGAGATGATTTCCCCAATTGCGCCGCCGCGGTTCCCTTTTGTGTCCTGATGAAGACCCCGGGGCTAAGGCGGGGTGGACCCACGTGACATGAACCTATGAATACCCTGGGTGGAGCTGTCCAGAGACACAACGAGTAAAAAATGATAAGACTTTTCTTGCCTTCGAATATTATTGACAGTCGACTTCATAAATCAGACACTTCTTGCTGGCTTTTGTCGTTGCATTCCTTGTTCGAAAGGTGCCACTCTGCATTGTAGCGGCATTAATATTCAACGCGGGTCTGGATCTTTGTCGCAAAAAGATAATAATGGGGCAAGTTCGGTAATTAATTGTCGTATCCAAATCAACATGTTTCCAAAATAACTTTATTATTCAAGATTTGCAGTTTTTCTGCCTACTTCGGAAAACCTGAAGAATGTCCAATCAAATTGGATACGTGCTTTGACACCAAATAGATAAAGCGGCGGGTGGCGGTGAATATTATAATTGAATGTCATTATTGACACAAAAAACATTGAACAAAACAGGTACACTTTGATAAACTTCGGAACATTCATTAATATTACTCATTAGCATCGTCCACAATAAAATCTGATAGCTTTCGAATACCTGACACTGTGATATCGATAGGTGTCTCACAATTTCGTGTGCTACTAAGGCATAACTTGAGTAGAGATTTGTTAAGCATTCTGGTAACTATAGTAGAGATCTGTTAAGCAGCCTGGTAACTCTATTAGCGGTCTTGTTCCTTATGCAGACATAAAAACTTTGGTTTCCTGGTTAAAAGGATGACGTTTGATTATTGGCTCTTCAAATCCATGATTCTAATAAGAACGGCATTGTGCACTAAATTTTAATTAATCTTTAACCCCGTTTCAAGATTTCAGTGCTTATATTTGTTATCTCAATATAAAATATTGAGCAAGGAATTCAAACGTTAAGAACACTTCAAACGCAATAATTATGCAGCTAGTTCATTTGCCACGATTCAAAACAAAGTAGACCCAAAATTCTCCAAATGTTTCGACTAACTTTATCTGTCAATAAGTTTTTAAGTTAACCCCTTCATTTAATGTAAACTGAGAAAGTGTCAATCGAAATGGCTATCAATAACTTAAGTTGACATAACCCTACTGAAACACTCAGTGTCATCATGTCGAAAAAATAATTAACAATCTCTAGTTTCAATTTACAAATTGTTGTATCCTTAATTAACTGAACCCCTAATCAATTTCAATACTAGAATCATTTTTAGATTAAATATTTTTTTTTCTATGTTATAACCCGTCAACAAATGTCAACCTATGTCGTCTGATTGTTTTGGAACCCCTAACAATTTCCACCTGAAGGAGAAATTACTTCTCTTTGTCAAGTACATCGAAACCAAAATAGTCGTAACCTGTAATTAATTCTGAAGATTAATTTTTGAACATCTAATGAAATAAGTAAATTATAGGCCAGTCTTCTATAGATATTTATATACTGGGTGGCATTCTAAAATCATGTCAGTAAATTGTTCAGAATTGTCCGCACATCATACATGATAGGACTAGGTTTACTAAGTAGCCGCTTTTTTAATGCTCTTATATAATAATTCCTTGTCTTTTAATACTGTATTACTAATTTATATATAGATAATTTTTTTGGAGTTTGGGGCATTAGCAATTTTTTCGTAAAAAATATGTTCAATCCTTCTATCTAATTTATGAAATTCTTTGATGATTCGAATTTCAATAGGAACTTTATAGTTTGCTTAACTTTCGTGATGATATTTTGTCTTTGAAATGCAAATGCTTTTCTACTATTGAACTGATGATGATGATTTTTGATGCATCGAATGATTAAAAAAAAACAATTCATAAATTACAAAATTGTTCAGATTTTGTAAGTTAAATACGTATTTACCGCATACAATTAACTCCGTATTTTCTGCACAATACTTAAAGCAGTACCTACAAGAAGACGAGGACTGGGAACGTCATAAAAATTAGATGTCTAGTTTTTGTTTGTTATAATTTCTTATTAGTTTTAATTGGGCAGTGTTTCAAAAGATAACCTGTGACTTATGTAGATAATGCCGTAGACGTGTCCTGGACAGTTTCATGTCGTAATGCAACACAGGAAATTTGGTCAAAAAGTGAGATAATTTGCACACGGTTTTTAAACGGTTCTTTAATTTCAAGTCAAGATAATCATCTTCGGCAAATTTTTTTTATATGGACCTATACTTTAACCCTTTCAGTCCCAATGACAATTCGGCATCATCATTTCAGATTTTTTTTTCTAATCGTCTGTTGCCATTTATGATATCAAAAAGCACATCATTCGTGTCTTCAAACTTTTTTTTCTATTAGAAAATATTTTTTATTGATCCCAATAAATAGCAGCCCTATTTTTTTTATTATGATCTGGAACATTATGATGCCAAATGACATCACTGGGACTGAAAGGGTTAACTACGAATCCAGTACGAAGCGAAATCAACCAATGAAAAAAATCTACCCTAATTTATGTGCCAGCGTAAAATTTACTTTTTCTACGAATCGGGTGTTCACTTTAATGCCGATGAAGAATCGATATCGTCTGTCCACAGTTGTAAAAAACGGTGTCAAGTATAATGATCGATTTCAGTGGGTTTCTGTGAACAACGCCATAGCCCCTGGGCATCAGGAGTGATATTCTATCTTAGCACTTATACAATAACCTATAAAGAAAACTAAATACAAAATGAATGGAGATATGAAAGAACTGGACAAACTGTACTGATGACACACGTTTTATTGGTAATGCATTGAATTGACTCACGAGTGAGATAATTTAGCATAAAATTGATGTAAAAAGAATTTTATTTCCACGACTTTTGCATTAACCTTAATAACAGAGTAATCCTTTAATATTAAGAAAACTTGCATATAACTCTTTTTTTTAAAGCCGCAGCACATTCAAGAAATTTTTCTTCGTATCTATGATATTATGAAACATTTAACAATTTTTTTTAACCATTTGCCATTTCATGAGGGGGTCTGATTCTCCTTAAAAGAAAAAAATATTAAACTTTAATGTTTTTTATTCCATGTTTCATAATTAAATTTTGCGAGTTTTTTTTACTGAAACATACCGCTATAAGATTGTTTCTTAAACTTCTCGTTACTCAAATTCCAACATTTTAATAACATTTTTATGCATTTACATATTTTGTATGCAAACTGCATGGAATGTCATTAAGATGCATATCGATTTTTTTTATGTCTTTAACCATTCTAAAATTGAACTGCTAGATCAATCAATAAAAATGTAAACAATATTTTCAACCAACAACGATTATTCTTGCATAGATAATATATATGTAACTCATTGCCATTAAAGCATATAAAAAGAGGTGGAAGGAATGGCCTCGGGCTTGGGCGAGTTGGTAACTCAGACGCCTTTTGTTATGTGCAACTTGTCAAAGTTCTTCGATGACATTTCCTAGTCCACTTTCTTCCCTTCATTAGAATAGATAATTAGGTAACCAGACTCCCACGTGTCTTTATTTACCTGCAGTTTCAGATTTCACGTAATTATAACAATAATAATATCAGCCAGGTCAAAGTCTTTGTCTTCAGGAACGCGACAAGCGCTCCGAGCCTTATTTTGACCTGCAAGAAAACAATGAAGAAGTAAATATATGGCAAAATCGTAAACAAAATAAATATTTATATTACAGGCAAAGAAATAATGCATGGAAATTTGTAATTTTATACCCGGGAAATTGCCTTGTTTAATATTGAGAGTGGGATTGGATAATTAGAAGTGGCAATCTACTCGGTTTGAAGCAATTTCCAACCCGTAATTTCAAAGAGCATTGTCATAGAAGGATTTGAAATGCGATTTTGTAGTTATGGAGGAAATAATTTATTGAATTTCCTTGTTTATAATAGGAGTTTCTTGGTATACGGTGCTGTAATTATTTGCTTGGTAATAAATAGTTTTAGTTTTTTAAATATAAACTTTATTTTAAATATATAATTTTTAGATTTATTAATTTTGTAAACATGTCCATTTTTTTTTTCAAATGTATAATGCTTGTGGTTGATTAGGTCCAAACAGAAGCCCTATTACCGGTAAAATATAAAATATCAATTTTTAATTCAATCAGAAAAATATCTAAACGTCTATATAAAATAATAATTAACCTTTTAATGTGTAAATTAAATAAGTTAAAACTACACAATCTTTAAACATCTGCAATAATTTCATTTTGCAAATGTATTACATATTTAATATATAAATACCAACTAACTGTCTTCAAACTGTGACGAATTTACGATATTCGATTTATAAAATACAGTAAATAATATATTTTTTTCTTGTGTAATTTTAGTTGTGATTAACATAAGGTCTAACTATAGCTTTTAATAAAACTATTTTGGCTTCATCATCACTGGCTCTACATCTCTATACCTTGACGGGCCTGATTTTAAGAGGGTTTTTTTTTCCATCGTACACTATTTCACCACTTTAATTTCTGATTAATAATTCATCAACTCTCTTTCCATATTATTTGTCTTCATATTGGTCTTGATCCTCTTTAAGTTTTCTTCAACCCTCAGAGGCATACTGTTGCTATACGGCAACAAGTAACATAATCCATTTTATTCTATTAAAGTTCATTACCCTTTTGACAAATCTGCATTTTTTTTCATCCAATACATTCCATTTTGAAGTTTTAGTTACTAATAACCCTCATAGATGACAGTAGTAAAAGTGTATTCAAAATTAAAGAGTTATTAACTGTTGTGAAATTACGTTTTTGACAGTATTCAAAATATAATAATATTAGTACTTAATACAAATAAATTGTTTTGAAAAATTAATATAGTTAAAGAGGGTTATTTTGAAATATATTTAATGGTTTTCTAGTTATTATTATCAAAATTGAAATTTTGTAGTTGACTTTTGTTATATGGAATTTTTTTTAAAAAATGAAATTATTTAAATTCTAATGCAGTTATTTTTTTTCGTTATTTTTCCCATAATATCGAAAAAAATATATTTGTGTCTTAATACTAATACGATATAAAAAAACATGCATTACAGGGTTAACGAGTCCTTTGGTTCTTCTGTTAGTCTTCATCCTTTCTGCATGGCCTAGCCACTCAACTTTTTCTTATTACTGCGACAATATCCCATTTTTTGTACAATAAAAAATAAAACCAACCATTTTGACTTAACAGAATCCTATTGTCCGTAAAATTGCCTTCACACTTCCAAAGGGTTTTCCCATTGCTTTTCTTAGAAGATTCCCAATTTCAAGGTAACTTTCCCTTGTCCTTATTCTCGATATTCTTCCCAGCTGGGGTCCTCCGAAGCCCCAGCCCAGAATCCTTTGTTGTGAGGACCTTTTATTTCTCGTTACTTCGTTACCCAATGATCGATCATGATGGAGCGTTTTTCCACATCTTCAGAAGAAACTAATTTCATTTAGCCGATTCTTGTATTTCGAGTATTAATTTTGATTGAGCCCCGCTTACTAAATGTATCAGTGTTAGGTTGACAAAAAAGTAACTATTGGGATATTTTAGTTGGGGAGAAGCATGAACTATAATAGAAAAATATATACAGGGCTATTATGTTTAAAGGAGAGAGATTGTCAGTCCCATAGAGCTAATGCATTAGTTTTGGAATCACAACTTCTGCAGAAGTATTGCTTTCCATGTTAGGTCTTTTTCCCCAGGTATGGGAATCGACATGACATCGAAATGAAACAAATTTGATACTGAAAACTACTGTTATTTAGTTAGATAATTATATATTTTTGAATTTTTAAATGCCGAAAATATACAGCAAATGGCGACATTAAAAGGGTTGAATTAAAACTCTTATCAATTAATAATTAAGTAACTGGATGTTGGAAATTTTCTTTTCAATTCAATTGACGCACTTTAAATTGATGTTATGATGATTCCCATACCCGTTGAAAATTCATAACATGGCAAATCAATTCATTTTAGAAATAGAATACCTTTAAATAAGAATTATACTGCAACTTAAACTTATTTTACTTTAAATTGAAATCAAGGAATTAATGACAGTTACACTTTTGACAAACGAACTTAGATGGATGTCTTTAAATGGAGCATTTGTTTGTGATGAGGTCAAGAACGTGTACAGATGGGTATGGCAGCAGGTGAACAAAGACACTCACTTAGCTTCAATGAATTTCGGATAGCAATGTTCTTTGGGCATGTTTAACCGTATTTTTTTTAATAGCCTTGTTTTACACTCAACAGTTTCGGTAATGTTCGCCGCACTTACGGTTCTGGTTGATGGAAGTTGCAAAGCTAAGTCATTTGGTACTTTCACATGCAGCGGAAGCGAAAACCATGCTTGAGATTTTTGATCCAATAATGGCAATGTTAAACGCTGCCACAGAGGCAATGTAACTGAGGACATTTATCCGCACTTCAAATTCAATGAACGTTGTCACTACACTCTTAAAAAGCGATTTTAACTCAGTACAGGTGAAATAGTAAGTCAGTTTTCGCTTCTGCCACTATAATTCAACACTGTAAGTATTACGAACATTAGAGAAATGAATTTACGAATAACTTTTGTCACTTCTCTAATATACATTCTATATCAGCCAAACCTTATCAAAATGAGTAGCAGGCACTCTTGTTGAAAAACTAGACGTGCAAAAATATGTATATCAACAGTGAAAATCCATATTTCTTTATTCTATTGTAAAAAAATATTTGTCTCTTAACTTTCGCATGGATAAACGCTTTCCCTACTATTTCCAATACGATTATCACTTTACATTACTACATCTATCGTATACAAAAAAAATTATGTGTCATCTGAATTTCGTATGTGTTCGATGCCGTAGGGGGGAATGAAAACAAAAACAACGATATTCAGTCAACTTTTGAGTTCATTGGGTTTTTATTATTATGTTGTTATTGCGATTGAAAACAATTAACGACTGAATATTTTTAGTATGTTTAGTTTTTATGCAAATTTCTGTCATTTGAAATTTTAATTTATTTAAACAGAGTATAATCTTAATCTTATGTTTGAATGCAATAAACACTAATTTGATTTGAATATATTTTTTTCATGATCAAAGAAGCAGAATAATTAACTTACAAACCATAAGGTTAAAAATATAATATGGTTAATTATATACTGATCGATACAATGTTTAAACGCAGGTCAATAATGATCAAGAAAAAAATTAGGTTCAAGGATCGGTTAGTTATCTGCAGCTGCCCTAATAAGTAGTAAACACTTTAGATAAATTGACATTTTATTATAGTCTGTATGTAATATGCATGATTAATCCTCATACAACGGAAAGTGAAAAAAGAATTACTCTAAGATCATAAGTTGACTTCCGTCAATTGCCTATCAATGGACAAATGACTTTTTGTGAACGACAACTTTGACTACTCCTTATTAGTCTGCTCATTTAAGTACATTCACGTAGTTTTAGTACAGAGTCAGAAAATTCAAATAATTTGCAGCGTGTAGTTGCAGAATTCTCGTTTTGCAAGGCATAACTAAGATATTTGGTCCGGGTCATTCATTGGCGACAGCTTCCAATTGAATTTATTATCATTAAAAGTCGCCAATGAATGCACCGGACCCTATATTTTAGTTATACTTTGGAGAATGTGAGTTTTGCAACAGCACTTTTCTCCTTTCTGGTATGTGAGAATTTTTATAAATTTTGTATTCAATCTGTCACTAATAGTTTAGTTAATAGGTGCCTTTAGGGTCCGTTTCATCAGTCATTTTTTTTGTCTAGTTTAAACTGGATAAAAACTTTATTTTATTTTACATTTTGGTTAACAGAATAAAGCAATTAGTTTACTCTGGCGAATAAATAAAATATTTTATATATCCGTTGAAACTTTTTATTTAACCTATATTTTTAATTTTAATTTAACTAATTCTGCTATTTCATAATAAATAAATATTTTAATAACCATTTGAAAACAATTCTTCTATTTCCAATATATTTATAAAAAATATCACAATATCGCTGTCGGTTTAAATATAAATTATTTGTAACTCTAACTCGATTAACTTGGTTTCAAGCGCAAAAACACCGCGCAGTTTTTTTGCAATAAATAAAATCTAAATAATTATTCCTGCATTTTGAAATACTTCCATTATTTATCTCCCTTTACTGCTCGTTTACGATTCAAGAAGTATTCGGATTCTTCCTTAACGCTTACGAATTACGCCTCGTCGCGTAGAACTAATTAATTGCATCCACACCGTTAAGGTCGCAGTTTGTTTACGGCATTGTTTCTAAATCGACTAATGAATAGGAATGAACCTCTAATTAATACGGTTTCCTCAAGTTCGTAATGAAAATGTGATTAGTTCGTCGGCAACATGGTTCCTCGCATAAGCGCAGTTACGGTAATAAATGACTTTGTGCGGACCGCCATAGGCGTGATTCTAAAATCGTTTGCTTGTTTTAAAATCGTTCTAAGTGATTTCATTGGTTAGTGAGACTGTCGGGTAATTTACTATTCTGTTTGTCGAAATTGAATGCCTTGAATGCAATTAATTTTGGCTTTTTTGTGAATGAGTTTTTGATTATGAAATAATTTTTATTTTCCTATCATTTCCAGAGTTATTAAGGATACGTGAATGACGGTTTAATAAGTTTTGTGGCTCATTAAAATGTATGTATTCGGAAGCTTTCTTGTTTGTGTTGCACGTCAAAGGACATTTGTCAGATTATGCTAATTAAAAACAAATTGCTTTTAAAATTCAATTTTGAAAGTGATACGCCTCCCTGGATGCAAAGTCACAGTTGTGGTGCATTCCAGTTTGAGAGAAGAACCGCCTTAATTGCATGTGATTAAATTTAAAACTTTTGTTACATTTGACAAGCTATCAACGTAAGTAAGAGATTTTTTTTTGGTAGAATTTTTCACTAGTTAAACAAATTATCCTTTAATTAAAAATTTATATATAATGTAATATTAGGCTTCATAATTGTCGTAAAGATTTATTGTTGCAATTTTATAAACTCTGTGTAACAGTTAAGTTCTGTAAAATTGAATATGTATTCATCCGTTATTAGTGCAGCTAAAAATAGTTTTGATAAAGGAATTTTTAGGAAGTTTTATTTAAAAATAAATTGCAGTAACTTAGAACCAATACAATTCTTTAAAATTTAACTTTCATTTATACCTCCAAAAATGGATAGTTTATTTCTACATGGAGATCGCAGCATCATCATTTTAAGGTTATTTATTATGTATTCATTCTCTGAATACTTCAACATATTTTAGCACATTATAATCAACAGCATTTCTCAACGCTATTTTCTCCTTAACGACATAATCCCACTTTTATTGCAGTCATTACCATCACCTCTGCAACTTTAAACAGGCTTTAGAACAAAAAGGATTACAGGGAGTTAAAAAAAATGCCGGCCACTGTCAGAGATTGAGCAACAGCTAATTACCACCTCAAACGGGGAACAATAACAGCAAACAAATGCGCGGTCTTTCGAATAACGCAACTCAAATTAATAACGAACCACCTGCGAACGTCAATAACATCATCATTTCTTTTGTGATATGCATAATCCTAAAAGCATGTGTAGAAAAAAAATGAAACCAGTTCTTCCTTGACCTCCCATCCTTTGAGCAGAAACTCATCTTCAGAAGGAATGCCAAATTAAAATTGATCGCCAAAGTAATGGGGGTAACATTCGCCAATTTGGGATAATAATACAATAGAATGAGAATAAAAATGGAGATTTTCATGTTTTTTATTAGTTTGTTTAAGAAACAAAGGTATATTAATAGGATTCAGTGTAAATTAAAGCTTTAACCCGTTCAGTACCAGTGATGCCATTTGGAGTCATCACTTTCAATATTTTTTTTTCCAAATGTTTATGTCCCGTTGTGACATCGAAACACACATCATTCAATTCTTCATACTTTGTTCTATTATATAATATGTTACATTAATCTCAATAGAAGTCAGAACTACTATTTTTTTATTTATAAAATAGGTAACATGCGTTCCACCTGATTTTTGGAAAGTTCACATCAGTTCCACATATTTAAAACACAATTTAATATATTTCGGTTAAAATAATTACTAAATTTTTTTAATAATATGGTCAGATACCTTAAAATATAGAAGTGTTTTTAGATAATATATATTTTTATATTTTGTTGTTTTTTACAGTTAAAAAATTTTGGCATTAATTCAAAAACCATATAAAAAATTTAAATGACTTTTTTTCTTATGGAACTATTATTTTTGACCTAAAATAAGCTTATTTTGTGAATATCAGATGTTTCTGTAGTGTAGTAATTTTTTGGGACTGAAAGGATTAAAGATAATGTAGGTCCTTAGTCCATCGTTTCTTTCATATATGATGATGATGTTGATTAACTTTTTTTTTACAAAAGGAGCATTCCTCAAAGATCTCCCTTAGCCATAACGAAATTTTAAAAAATTTCACTTTATGAAATTCCTCCGTAAGATGTTGACTGCAGAGATCGCTTATTGTCGCAACATGGCATTGTGGAAATATTACTCAGACAGTTTACACGCATTGACTAAATAAACGCACAAGTCTCCCTTTAATAAGTATTATGGGTATTTTTTCTACACGTATTTTTTATTATTTTAATCTGAGAACCAGATACTGGTTACTACGCTTTTATTTATTTCCATGAAACACATTTATAATAATAAGTCGTTTCGATTATAATTAACATATAATTCGTTATAATGAAGTCGTTTCGATATTAAATATAGTTAGATGGATTAGTTGAATTTTCATAAGCGTTTAAACCCTGTCTTGTTATCAACTATTTGTAAGCGTAGTTATCTTCTTTAATTAATGGTTTTCTAGATACAGTTCCATAGGCTATCTACCATGTTCCGAAAGCCTTAGCGTTACGATGCCGCTCAAAGTTCCGTTGGGTTCCAGCTCAGGTGCCAACTTCGTCACTTGACCGTTGCTTTAAATTGCAAGGCTTACTGTTCTGTGTTAAAGCTCCTCACAAAGGCTGGGACAGTGGGAATCGTTCAAATCAAAACATGACAGAATCTTCTCCTTGATGAGAGTAGATTATTATATAAAATTTTAAATGAACAAATCAAGAAGTTTAAACCTTTCAGTCCCAAAAATTTACAGAACAGAAACATCTGATATTCAAAAAATAAGGTTATTTTTGGTCAAAAATAAGAGTTCCATGAGAGAAAAAAAATTCATTTTATTTTTTTATATAGTTTTTGAAATAATGCCAAAAGTTTTTAACTGTGGAAAACAACAAAATAAAAATACATATTACCAAAAAAACACTTCGAGTTAGGTATCTGAACATATTATTAAAAAAAAATTAGTAATTATTTTAACCGAAATTGTTTAAATTGTGTTTTAAATATGTAGAACTGAAGTGAACTTTTATGAAATCAGGTGAAACGCTTGTTAGCTATCTTCTGAATAAAAAAAAATAGTAGTTCTGACTTCTATTGAGATGAATGTAAAATATTTTCTAATCGGGGGAACAAAGTGTGAAGAATCGAATAATGTGTATTTAGATGTCATGACGGGCAATAAACATTTGGAAAAAAATATTGAAAGTGATGATTACAAATGGCATCACTGGGACTGAAGGGTTAAAATAAAAAAGCAATCTTCACATATCAATCATCAATATATAAAATATGCCAAAAAAATACATATACTCGCATTTTGCATTTATGGGGAATCGATTAATACATTAAAACTTTTCCAATAACCTTTTCTGAATTATTTCACATACATTTGGCCCCGAATTATGCAACTGCAGCTATCTTCTTTTATGGATAGCTCCACTTTCAAGAGGTTATCTTGATACAGCTCCATGTGTCATCCACCATGACGAAATCGTCTCCTTGACGAAACTATCTCCAACAATGCCTCCACTCACACCCAAACGCTGGCTCTTTATGGGCAGTTATCTTCTTCAATGCCGCCCTCTTTTGCATGCGCCGCGACTTTCTTTGTCCACTTATCGGACACGTTCGCGAGGATTGCCCATTACCATTCTGTCCGCAAGAAACCGTTTCTGCCATAAGTGACGCAAGGAGCGTCGTTAAATTTCTTTCGTTTCGTCTTGTATGGCCGCGATGTTTGGGGTAAAAGTGGGATAACGAGCTAAATAGCCACAAAACACTTTCATTTTTGATGATTCATGAATCCTCAAGCCTCATTTCGTTAATTTTAAGGATTGTTTCGTCAAACTATCACGTGACTTTTGAGTAAACGCGAATCATCACCTTTACGATCGTGATTTGGCGATTCTGTATCTTGATTTTGAGGAAACTGAATCTCATTGATGTACTCACATGCTCAAAAATAATGAAATATTTCTTTAGATTAGACGACATTCAAATCCTCATAAAAATGACAATTCAAATTTCCTCACTTTGAGGAAACGAAAACTCGGAGCATTTGCCAGTAAACGAATCGTCAAAATTAAGGAAATTTTCGTCGTTTTTGAGCTTTCATTTTTTAGAGTGCAGTATTGACGATTGGTTTAAAATCGCAACATTGCTACACATTGGCTACTGGGCCTTGTAAGTTTTAATTGTGATCAAATTGCAAAGCCAACACCGAACGTAAGAGAAATATCATATCCATGTTAGAACCAAATCGTTTTAAACTAGGACCATCATATACTCCCATAGAGAGTTTGAAACTACACATGAGAATTTTACAAGGTGCAAAAGGGAGATCGGTCGGCTTACCCAACAGCTTTCATTCTCCTATTATCAATTCAAGTGTAAAATTCCATGAATGTGACAACTTTAAATAAACTTTATTAAGTAAACAACAATTTGTAACAATTATTTGAACGACTAAACAAATCAACAATACTTAAGCAAAAAAAAATCTTTTGCTGTAGGTATCTTTAGCGGTCATCCCATCATAAATTACGAAATTGGTGGCAGATATTTTAACAACATTTAAAATGCGTGTTCAGTTAGGTTAAATTTGCTACTGGAAGAAAATTTATTAATTTTGTTAAAGTAGTAAATTTTGATAGATTTTTGTGACAAATATTGAGTATTTTTAAAATTGTGTCTGAACACTGTAAACATAACATATATGGGTTAAGTTACTAAATGTACAAACTGCGACATCTATTCATTTTCAAAACATGTTTAATTGTTCCTTATTCATCTTCATAAGTCTGCATTTAGTTTCGTGGCTATTTTGTTCGAAACTAAAAAACTTACGTGAAAATCCATTTTTCTTACTTATGTCACTTTTCCAAAAACAGCGCGGTTTCTAGAACAAAGAAGGGTGTTCCAAAGAAGTACCAAAAAAAAAATCGACGGCTTTATACCACTTTGTGGTTGGATCTTATTTCTTGAAAAGATAGTGGACAAGACACTTGTATGGTATCTTCAAGAAAGTGGCTTTGTTACCGACAATCGTTTCTACTTTTCTTCTTAATGTCTTGTATTAGGAGTGTCGTGCTCACGAGTTAGATAGTGTCTCTTTCAAGTTTCTGTAATTGTAGCATTTTTAAACTGGGATTCACACAAGGCTCACGAATGACAAAGGTCGAGTTAGTTGATCTGAGTCGTAATCATTGGATTCGTAAGTGGAGCCTTTTTTTGTGGCTTAATTTAGATTATAGATTCCTAAATGGTAGAAAATGAGTGCAATAGAACACAAAAAAATAGAGTAGTTTGATATCAATTCCAGCAAATGCTGACTCAATAATAATACAGTTCGTGACAGATGCTTATTTGTTAAAAACTCTTTTTATCATCTATTTATAAAAATTAATTCTTAAACCAAAATTTAGGTGGGAAATATGAAACCCTAAATAGATGACAGCAAAGCAATCGTTCAATTTAAGTCTGTTAATATGTGTTGCTTCTTTCTGGATTTTCATACGTGCAAACGATAACGATGATGTTAATTACGTATATAGATTGCGATTCTGTAATCTGGCATTTGGGAGATTGTTAGAATTTTCGATATTTACGAAAAGTTACGTTTTCTGTATATCACTAAATAAAATAACTTTTTTTCAATTAAACAAAATCTATATTTAAAAAATAAGAATAGAAGTCTTTTGATTGAAGAAAATTAAAGATCCAGATCATCTTTGAAAATTCTCGATGAATTACCTTAAATTAAAAAAAAAAATGTTAGAAACATTCCATATCAGTAATTTTTCTAGTTTTTTTATTGGTACTTTGCAAGTCTTACAAGTTAAGGGGAGCGGACACCTCCATTCCCTTTCCTACCTCGATCGGGCTGGCTAATGCTAAGTCTATGGGGGGGGGGGGGGGGGGGAATGGTTTTTGTTCCAAAAAAAAAGCAAAGAAATTATAGGAATATTTTGATGCGTTTTTTTTTAATTCATAAAACTCCAATAAAGGTGTGCTTTTAGATGTTATTTTTTTAAAAACGCTATTTACTTTTTTTTAATCTAATTTTTTTTTTCGATTAAAAAAAAGTAAATAACGTTTTCAAAAAAATAACCTCTAAATGCACACCTTTATTGGAGTTTTATGAATTTAAAAAAAAAACGCATCAAAATATTCCTATAATTTATTTGCTTTTTTTTGGAACAAAAACAATTTTTCCCCCATAGACTTAGCATTAGCCAGCCCGATCGAGGTAGGAAAAGGAATGGAGGTGTCCGCTCCCCTTAAGTTTTTTTCTTCTTAAGAGCAGTACGCCCATCATGGAGATCATGAAGAAGTACATGCTGGTTATGAATGCTCATAATGCAAATTAAAGTATGCAAAATATTTGATGCATAGTCAAATATCATGTGTATTTATAGTTAGAACAATGTTCAGAATAAATGATGCAGTCGATATCAAATGACTTTTGCCCATTTGGGCAATCTGAATTCAGACAAATCTGTAGTTTTAGACAAATATAATTAGTCCTTCTCATGCAAATTCTGGGAACCACGTTGATGCTGTTACCCTCATTGCACAATCCTGTCTCTGAAGAGAATCCTTCGTGCTCTTTACTTGAAAATAAACAATCACACACATAAAAATAGTTCGCGGGCTAAAATTTAAAACCACACATCCTGCGAACGCTTGTTTGATGTAAATATGCTGTTTGGCAGAAACACTTATTTTACGTCCTTGCTACACTGTAAAAGCTTAACTTTGTTCCAGCTCAATGGACTAATATTGCATCGCAAAATGGGAATAAACTTCTTATTTGTGCAGCGTTACTCCATTAATAAGGTGTAACGTATTTACAGTGTATGTATAATTTTTCCCTATCAAATCTCCTATTAATTTGTTTTGAAATATCTTCTTCGCATTCTTATCCGACTTTAATCTAAACTTTTAAACCAGTAGCAGATTGTTTTTCAATTCATTTATAAGAAGTTGACAGCAAAAATTTTTAGTGCACTACGATTCTTCAAATTTATTTTTAAGAACTGCTTAATCTATTAGCGTGAACAGGGCATGAGCATTAGCTGGTTTTTGTTTTATGCGGTTGTATTCATCCATATTTTTTTCAATCAAATTCTAATAAAATCTTTAGTGTTATATCATTGTGATATCATCATAGCATCTACAAAATTTGAGGCGTTTCAAATCGTTAATTGGGGCAATACTCAATTTTGAAAATGAAATTGTTTTTATAGATTCTATGTATATTCTAATTGCCTTGTGTGATATATGAACATTGATATTGGAATTTTAAAAAAAAATCTTACAAATTAATGTAAAAGATCCATATTTTTAAGATCTAAATTACCATTGGGTTCTTTCTCTTATCACTTCCATGGTATCGTACCCCCACACGTTTTTCTTTGGTGTCCCAGTCCCTAAATGTATACATGAAAACCTCCTCCTAAGCGTGTCGAATGGCCGCTGAAAAGACAAGATTGTTTATTTAAAGTACCGGAAGTAAAGGAAACGAGTGATTATTTAAGATTTTTTTCCATGGTAAAAGGGGTATATTTTCCCCCGCTACCACAAAATAAAAGTTTAATGCAACTCTTAAAGCGTTGACTCCAGCGTCTCTTTGAATTTATTTAAAGTACGTCGGCCCACACACGTGAGCTTCTAAATTACACAAGACGAGCGGAGGATAATTAACTTTTGAATGTGTCTCCGTACTTTGTTTATATATCTGAGACAGAGCCGGGGTTTATTTTTATTCTTTTAAAATAATAGTTTTATTCTTTGGGTTTTCCTTTTGAGTATGATCCTTTGGTTTTTACAGAATATCTACATTTTCGGTCAGATACGTGAAGAAGAACGTTGATTCTTGGAGCAAATAGTTTTATTGTTCAAAAATAGTCAATGTTTCAAAGAACGGAGGTCCTGCTTCATCAGAATAGTACATGTGTACTCATCAGAATAGTACACGTGAAAGTGATGTTCAATAACTTAAGATCTCAAAGTTTTCTATCATGTCATAATAAAAGTTAGTAGAGGTAACCATTATCAAATTTTTTTCGAGATTGTATCATGTCATTATCGATGTTATATATTGGTATTTTTTTATATATTAAAGTTATATATTGGTGTTTTTTTTCTAAAAAGCAAGAGATACGTTCTTTGATAATCTCAATGCGGACTTTAATGCTATATTTTAATTTCCCTAAACTTTTTTTATATCGTTTAATTTTAATTGACTATTAGTAGTTAAATGATACTTGTTAATATTTTCAATTTTTACTAGATGTATTTTACTCTCAAAAAAATATCTATATTCATGTGGGCTTCATTTAAGTGTGACTACTTTATTTCAGTTCGCACGTAATTAATGAAAGGATTTAAATGAGAATAGAGCAATTCATTTAAATTGTATTATTAGGAAAATTAAGGACATAGGAATTTCGTATCCGGGGTGAAAAAACCATGAAAAAAAGGAAAATTCCCTTATATTTCCATGAGTTACCCTTTTCCCGGCTCTAGCTCAATGGTTCTGTCACTCTTTCTGTTAAAACGTTTATGCTTGGTTTCACCATTATAATGGTTCATAGTATGTGTAACGGCTGTGTGGAGAAATATTTCATCACACAGCTTTTACAATAGCCCTCGTGTAGCTCTATTGCGAAGATGATTCAAACCTACCAACTTACAGCCTTTACTCCTACTAGGAATTATAGTATCATTGTTATGGTTTCCTAACATTTTTATTCTATCATTTTTAATCAAAAAAAACTTTAACAGCGTTGCACTGTAGTATCGAAATAAACTACAAAGCTATTGTCTTCATTGTTAATCAAGCTTTATTGAGAACAGAAAGTGTTATCATAATTCTCACAACAAAATTACTACATTTTTAAAACAAAACAGTGAAATCCCCTCATATATTAGAAGTACATTTTCGACACCGGAAAGAAGTGAAAACTAACTCAGACTGAGTTAAAATCACTCGTTTGGAGTGATCATGTCGGAGTTTTAACTAAACAAAAGAGTGAATTCCACTCCAATAGGATAAGGGCATTTTCGACACTGAAAAGAGTGAAAATTAACTCGGACTGAGTTAAATTCACTCGTTTGTTTTAAGAGTGCACTTCCCACTTATATAAAAGCCTGCCTTCTGCCAACCTCCCAATAGCAGTTGGTGCATTCAAGCTGTGTCCTGTCGACAGAGATTTCCCACCAATCGCCCTACAAAACAAGCACGAGCCGCTAACTCGTTATGACTTTGTGAATGGAGTAGCGAGACACACGAGAAGTGGTAGTAAATATAGCCTTGCACACGCAGGAAGCGGGGGATTCGGATGTAAAAATGCATCTTTAACCCTTTCCGTCCGAGAATGGAAACATGTTTTTAGAAGTGGAAACTTCATCCCTTTCCCCGAATAGTCAATCCTACCTCGAGGTTCGATGGGTTCAAGTCATTGACCAATAGAGGTTTGGAATATGTGTTTGTTTGATTAACCCTTTCAGTCCCAATGACAATTTGGCATCATCAGTTTAGAATTTTTTTTCTGGTCTTCTATAGAAACTTATAATAACAAAAAGCACATCATTTGATGCTTCAAACTTTTTTCTATTAGAAAATATTTTTTATAAATACCAGCAGATGTCTGCCCTATAATTTTTTTAAAAAAATTATGATCAGAAACATGATGATGCCAAATGGCATCACTGGGACTGAAAGGGTTAATGATGAAAACTCCAAATCTTGTTTTGTTAGAGATTATAGTAATTAAAAGATTTAAAGTTTCAAGGAACTCTGTGTTGAAGTTGCTTTTTAGGGTAATCGCTTTACAAGGAGTAACTATGAGACTAGTTACTTATCAAAAAGATGGAAATGACTTCTAGAACGGGACCAATTAAATTGGTGCAGAATATTACCGAGCATGTTCTAAAAACTTAATAAACTAATTGTGAATAACGAAACATGAAATATTTATATCGCATATTATTGAACAATGTACGAAACGAAATTAAAAATTCAGTGGTGTGATATTCGTCTAATTAAGTCTAATATTGTAGGACTATTAAATCGTGTCAACATTAGGCTAGTTTCACTTTGCCTCGAAGTGGTTAAATAATTTTCAACATTACAAACCCGTGAATTTTTTTTAGCTCCAGAAAAAACTCTACACTAAAAAAATCTGATTGCGAAAAAATAGGATCAATGTTAACTGTAAACAATTTCTAAGTGAAGCATAATATTCTCGCGAATTATCTTTTAGTGGGATTTGCATTTGAGCACCCCATCCTCCGTGTGAAGATGGCGAAGATAAAAGAATAGAGGGATGAAACACACGTGTCTTCTTATGGACAACAAAGGCCTTCTTCATTCGAGTAAATGAAGTCTGTTTTATTGCCGTCGTATTTTTCCTTCCGTCATTTTTTTTTTATAAGTTTCAGTGTTTGTTGCTAACGAGAATGCCTCGTATTGACGTCGGAGTTCTACCAGGGTCTGTGATTGTCTGATTAAATAGATGTACTTAAAATATATAGATTCAAAGTTTTTGCTCAATGCTATAGCTTTTACTGTATCGAATAAATTAGTGCAAATAGAGCAGGGTCTAAGTTCTAAAAGCGCAAGCTTTTCCATTCGTTGGTAGTTCCCTACTAGGACGTATTAAGCTTACTTCAATAATAAGGTAAAAGAAATCTGTTGTATGAACAAGTATAAGCCTTATACCATTGGAATATAATGGGATTAAATAAATATACAGGTCGTTACACTATAAGTTTGAATTGGGTTGCGCAGGACTACTTGATTGGCTGCTAACAAAAATAAGCAAACCATTATTATTCAAAGAAAAAAAAAAGCGCTATATACATATCACTTTGGAATAAGATTTTTTATTTACTCATAAATTATTGATATTTTAACGATAAATTATTGAATCACTAATCGCAAAAAAACATTAAACTATGAACATCAGTTTTGTTTGTATTCATTTCCATTTTTTTTAATGTTTCTATTGTAGGCACGGAGTTATTTCCTTTTTTTCTCTTTTCAATAGTTGGCATGATTACGCAATAAATTAGGCAATTTAAAGCCAAAGTCAAGCAACATATCATTAAAAGATGGATGCATTGTTCGGGTGAGCATCCAGTCAAGATTGAACATATGTCCTCAAACCACAAAGCAATTTGCCCATAGTACAGTAATAACCCCCATGAAGCCAGCCATCATCAATTCAGAATGGTATTCGGACAACAACAGAACTGACCACGCTGTTCGACAGTTCCCAACCAGTTATATTAATAGTTCCAATCATCACTGAGATCTTCCGATGGTTTAGCATAGCTGTAAAAGACATTTTGACTTAATGATTTGCGAATATTTATCAATTTTATTGGGCCAGATTTTTTGAGTTCAAAAACAGATTTTTAAGGGGAAAAAACGCCAGAAAAGTATAGCACGATCTCCCTTTTTCTATTTCTATTGGCCAGCATTATAAATCTAATTTTGAAACCCAATTAATTTAACCTGATGTAAACCAATTCTTGATATTATGAAAACTATATGATTTTTCGAAATGCTCCCTTGTTAAGTTCTTCGTAAACATATTTATCACTGAATGTTGAAATGCAGTCACGAGGTCTTTATCATTAATAAAGTACTTCAGTACATTGGAGACGAAGTTAGGTGAATAACAGGTAAATTTAAACGTAGTAGGTAACGCAGGCAGGTAAATTGCAGTAACTTCCACAATGACTTGGACCATTGTTGCAAGCACACAATTACTCTAACAATCAAGAAAACATACTGGATTTTTTTTTATTTCGGATCAAAAACGGTACACAACTCATTGTTGTGATTACTGCAGTTTACCTTTCACGACAGAACAAATCCTCATTTATTTTTAAGGTGGAGAAGGCCAAACTTAATCACTTACGTACTAATATTATTTTATTTGTATGATTGCGTTAGTGATATTATATGGTTCGTCGGTTCTATCGTGTGTTTTGTATTTTTTTTCTTTTTGTTAAATGTTTGCTTTGCTTGTTGTCATACATATATATATATCCTAGACAAAGGAACACATTACAAAGGACAAATCAATTCAGTGCAATTTACAATTTTGTCATGCCAAGTCTAAGGAGAGACAAGGCGTGCTGTTGCTCGTTGCCCATTCGAGAATCCGAAGGTGTAACGAGGCTTTTGTAGTCCAATTTTCCCGATCTGCGGAGGCCGATTACGATTAATTTACGAGTATCATTCATTTTAATCGCACTTGTTTCGGCATTGTTTTCCCCTATGCTTTTCGGATTGACCATCAATTCGATAGGTTGACGTTAATAATGAGTTTAACATGGGTCTTAGTCTTTTTCGTACTTAAAAGTACTGGCGTGCCTACAAGATTGGAATTAAATTTCTGAACTTGTTTGATATATGCTTGTGCATAAAATGTATATTCAGTGGTGAAAGTGGGAAAAGAATAACTGGGGGTATGCCTTCAATTAGAATGCTAAGCCCATCCCCCGCTCTATGGATTATGTATTTGAGAGATATAAGAAGTGGGGGGATGGATAGCCATTTTCTTTGGAAAAGTGGGGTGACGCGTCACCCCGTGTCTACCCGCACTTTCAGCACTGGGTATATTAGACTGAACAGTTATATAAGTTGTAGCAAAAAGTTTCATTTTAAATTTAAAAACTTATTCGATGACTATTATGCATTTTTAGTAATATTTTTAAGTTTAAGTATGGTTATTAAATGTTACTTTAATGTGGTCCGAACATAGACGATATTTGCACTTACTATTGTTCAACAAAGTATTCGAGATCAAAACTTCCCAATGTTTTTTCTATCGCTTCTGTACCTCACCACAGTTTAAGTATGCAGTATCCAAATGTTCTACGGGGAAAAGGGTAAATAGTTCTAATTTCCGAGTGCGAGAATCGAATAAAAAAAAAGGTTTTTCACATTCAATAAATCACTTTATTCGTTATTTCAAGACATATTTTTATTATTTTTATTTATTATTGCTTCAGTTAGAGTGAAAAATTAATAATTTTTTCCTTCGATTTTGACGTAACAGGGAGAACGAATATCAGGATGGACGTATCGAGTAAGAGCGACCAATCGGAGAGGCAAAATTCCGTTTGTTTACACGCGTTTCCTCCGAGTAGAAAATTTTAATGCTGCAAACTTACACTCTCAGAAATAACACGTTCATTTTTGACGATTCATGAATCCTCAAACCTCATTTCGTTGATTTTGAGGATTGTTTCATCAAACTATCACGTGACTTTTGAGTAAACGCGAATCCTCACTTTTACAATCGTGATTTGACAATTCTGTATCTTGATTTTGAGGAAACAGAATCTCATTGTTGTACTCACCTGGTCAAAAATGACGAATTATTTCTTTAGATTAGACGACATTCAAATAATCATAAAAATGACGATTCAAATTTCCTCACTTTGAGGAAACGAAAACTCGGAGCATTTGCCGGTAATAGAATCGTCAAAATTAGGGAAAATTTTGTCGTTTTTGAGCATTCATTTTTTAGAGTGTAAGGTGTGTTTTGGTGTAGTTAGCAAGGGAAAGGGGGAGGGAGATCTTCTAGTCCTCGGCACACCCCCTAAAGGCGACTCTAGCCCTCATCCCATACATTAAACAGTCCGGCAATAATAACAGTTAATCAGGGGCGAATTTCTTTTTGTCGGGCAGGGCAATCCCACTCGCCACTATCGCACGTCCCATCTCGAGGCTTCCATTCCTCAAACTAAAAGCGGGGCAACACAAAGACAATGGCTCGTTCCCTGCGATTAATACCAACATCCATCAAGCATTCGACATCAAAAGCTAATCAGAGCAGACTTCCAGGAATTTTAATCTGGTTTCTTGTGAAATGAATCGTCTCGGAAGAGAATGGACTAAGGGAGTGGAGGGTTCGTCACTGCTGCTGTTTTAGCAGCACTCCTCATCGACATTAAAAAGGGTTCATTATTATTATTATAAGAATGGGATTGGTATATACTTTTAAACTAGTTGGGTTGTGATTTTGTTGCCTCAAAAAAAAGCTGTTATATTTTACACTTTAAAAGCTCAGTTGGTATGTAACAAAGATTCTACACTCCGTACCGAACTAGCTTGGGTAAAAGTAAAAAGACAGAGGGAGAAGCGGGTTTGGCCCGTTAGTTGGAAACTCTTGTAAGGTAATATTTACATACAAAATGATATGAATACAATTTAACAAAAATAAATGTTTCATTCTGATAAAATTGTAAAATTTTCTCAAATATGATTCAAACCTGTTCTTACGTGAAATTGACGTTTTAAACATGTTTTCTGGATGGATTCACAAATAATTTATGGAACTCTTTACATTCGTGGAAGGATCTTCTCTATAGCATATATTTCTAGGTTGGCAAGGATTGTAGGATGTCCTCGGATTGAATATCGACTTTCACACTTAATTGGCCTCGCCACTGGACGATTCAAAAATATGATAACAGTTTCCAACAATAGTGCTTAGCCAGTTCCCATTCTATCTTTCACGCCATAATAGAACGAAATGACGCCTTGTTGAAAACATAAGTTTTCGAAAAATAACTTTTCAAGAATGCGTATGCATTTTATGATTCAAATTACTTCGATTTTTTATAAGATCGCTGGATAGATAAAAGTTAAACAACAAAGAAATAAATACTACCAGCATAATATTAGATTAATTATAAATTAAAATGTATTTTTGTTTTCCAAGAGTCGAAATGTTGCATTTTAGGTGTGCTGCCTCGAACCAATGTGCTGTTTCGCCACCAATCCTGTTCTTGTGTGTTCTTTAAAAGGAGCAGATAAATAAAACGTTATTTCTCTACCATCACTAGTTTATTAGTATTCAATAAGCAACCAGTTTGTTTGATCACTGAGAGGCTGGGCCCTAACATTACGCGGCTATGAATAAATCAAGCTCTAAGTAAAATTCATTTAAGGTTGCAGCATGCATATCTTGTGGAAGTTGTAGTTAGGCAGTTTAGTTAGCCTTTAATTATCATCAAGTCTGGTTAAGTTTGCTCCAACGGAAGCTGTGGCGTGAATACTATTAATTCAATGATGCTAACTGACAGGACGTGTTTTTTATATATATATATTTTTTTTTGCTACTGCCCTTTTCTAATGACTCTGTTTTTATTGAAAATTACCCAAGCTAAATTTACTATTAATTTTAGGTAGATTAACTGAACGTTACAAATTATAAACTTTTGCGTTAACAATAATTAAGCTTTGCTTACGATCCGTTTAAAATATCGTTAAATGTTTTTAAATAAGAATTAGTAAAGTACTAATTTGAAATTAGCTTTTATTTTAATAAGAACTTTAACTTCAGAATGCAGTTATTTTAATTATTGCAGTTTTCTACTACTAAACCTAATACCGACACATTTCTTGAAAATTTATAATATTCTTCTTAATATAAATGAAATGCATATCTTATTATAACGTTAGTAGAAGCCTTTTATGCGTGATGCAAATATTCTAAAACTATTTCGTGTAGAAAAGTAATTACCTTGCATGAAAATTTTCACCCCTAAAAATACTCTCCAAACTTGGGATTTTTTTTAATGCAACATGATGCTAAAGTATAAAATCGGACCTGTGGTATTATTTTTATGATAAATTTGGACATCCATCCAAAAGTCCACACTTTGATATCTCGTTTTTAAAGCTAAACTATACCGATCCCAATATATCATTTGTAAAAAAAAAACGCCATAGATCAATAGAAGAAACATGATTTTCAAGATAACTTCGGATGTGCTAAGTGAAAACGCAAACACATTTGATATCTACCTTACCTAATTAAATTATCTTGATGCACCCAACTCGATAACGTGTTAAATTTATTAATTAAAAATCAACTCTTGCATCGGATCTGCAAACCCCATCGCGCCTTGCGGTGACAAGATTCATATCGAACCCATCAATCGATTTTTCAACCCCATATCCACTCTTCTCAACCATTTTGCCGCCTTAATCTCAGCAAATTAAATTTACCCTACCTCTATTAATCAAGAGGCCTGCATAAAATATTATATCTTTTCTTTTGGCACCCGAGCTATTATTACCGACCTAGACATTCTTGACCAATGATACGGTCATTAATAACATCGTCTTGCGAGACCCGAGGTAGACCCCTTAGGACAAGTCTGGTTCAGGAAGACAGCAATGGTTCCCTTGTTCTTGTAATGGATCGAGATCTCTGCTTTTGTTTTATTAATAACGCAGTTTTCTTGTTTTAGTTTGGCTTCCAGTTTTCTTCTATTGGCAGGTCATTACCGCCAAAGTAGCGATGAATGGTAAAGAAATAAAAGCGAGTGCTTTGTGACCTGTTAGAAACATATAAGACATTTATGTCGCGGTTGTAATTAACACTTTACCGACCGGCCCTTCAATTAATCGACTTTTGATCTTCCTGTTAGATTTGGTGATGTTAGGCCGTGTTCAGTCTACGCCTCGTAAAGATTTTATTAAATTTCATTACCCTATAATAATACTTAGCGTTTAATTTTACCAGAGTTTAAGAAAAGCACATATATTCCACGCTTAAGTCTAGGCCGAAACCGAGCTGGTTTAGTTTAGTTTAAAATTATCATCTCATGAGCTACACTACGGCTATTGGGAAACCATACCGATGCATAGTGATGTAATTCGAACCGCTACCGGTCGGTAAAGTGTTAATAGCGACATGGTTGAATTAGTCAATTAACTCATTAACGACGATTTCCAAGAAAAAATTCCGTGTGAAATTAAGCTTTCTGCTTAAGTTTACCTAAATAAACAAAATATAAGAAGATTAAACTTTCGTACAACAAATAGTTTACATGATGGTCAGATTAAGTTTTTTTTTTAAGTTTTACGAAAACCATATTTAAAGAACTAAAAGTAAACTTTTTATTTGCTGAAGAATGTGCTTAGTGATATTCAAAAATGGATCATTTGGTTTGTTTACTACAAAATGCATCGGGTTTCAATCCGTCACAATCGAAATAATACAATCTGCAATATATTGTTCTTCCACTTCCAAAACTTTACCATACTTTCTTCTTCGCAATAGTTCTGTTTGTACAATGTAAACTGACCGCCCTGACTACATGATTATTCAGAATGTGAGATAATAACAATGTGAATTAGGAACAATATAATATAGCAATGTAATGATAACAATATTTTTCAAAATATTGCTTCATTAGTGTCCTAAATGATGTTCTGCATATTATCTGGCATGCAACTAAAATAGGATTCCGTAGTTAGAACAATAATTTATCTTTGGTAGTAGAAAGTAAAAACCCTAGTTAAGTAAAATCAACTTCAAAATTTGGTTTCTTGACATTTCTTTGCCGTGTTTTTTTTTCTGGGATGAAAGATGTTCAAATCTTAAAAGCAACTTCTGATAAATATTTTATTAAAGACCCCCTACAGGTAAAAGCGCGAATCAAACTCAAATGTTTCAATAAAATAACATCAATGCAACATCCCAAAAAAGTAGCCAAGGGCACTTGACGTCTTTCAAATTGTTTTGTGGGGCCTTTTGTAGCTACGAGGGGGGGGGGGGGGGGGGGGGCGTGAAATCTTTTGTCTGGGCAATAATTGCTCTTTGTGTTATTGCACAGTAATGTTTCTATGGCACTTTTTTTGTGCAAAATTTCTGATGATTGCAGTTCACAGGTTGGCGACTATTACAGTCTTTTTTTTTCATTGTTGTATTGGCATTTGGTGGGACTTGGCACTGATGTGGGTAAATGTTGTTACTGGTCATGACCTTTGGCTAATTGTTATGGATTGGTTGAATTTTCGACATGAATATCCCTTCTCGATATCTGTCATCATCGAGATTCTTAATCTTTTAGGTATTCGTGATGAATTAAATGTATTTTTTTGTTTCGCAAAGTTTAAATGCAAATACATATTAATTCCATTGAAAATTATTAAATGTGAGCTGTAAGTGATTCCAATCTATGCACTATCAGGACCTGATTTCCCTCAGGGAAAACGGGGCACGTGCCCAGGGCCTCCCCCCCCCCCCCTAAATTTTCTTCATGAATATTTATGCTCAATACAACTGACCCAAACTTTTTAATCTGAAGTAAACAAAAAATTTAAATTCATGAACAAAAGTTGTGACAAAGAAAACTATGAAATTGTGTTTAAACTCTCTCTCTCTCTGAATCAATCAATTCGCAAAAATAGTTATTTTGGGTGGGATTAAGCATGCTTTCCAAGCTAGTTACTTCGGCTATTTTTTGGTAAACACTGTAAGATAGGAAAATACACTCAAATATTTAAGGGGACACAGTACCTCAAAAATTGCTAATTTGTTTTTATTTGCTAAAATTAAAGTTTAGAACCTTCTTGATAAGTCTACCAAGTTTTAAAAGTGTATCTATATTTTTAAAAAAGTTATTCTATTTTTTATGCGGAAAGATATGATAAAAATGCATACAAATTAAAACTTTAAATGCGTTTTTCTTTATGTTTATATTTCCTTGATGACAAGTTCTTTAAAACGCTAAGGCTTTTTAAATTAGTTATAAAAGTCGAAGGAATTTTGTATGCAGTCTGTCAAATATGTTAATATTAATAATTAGTATTAAAATTGTTTTTAAAAAGTAATACTTTTTTTACAAAAAAAATATTTAAGTCTAAAATTGTCAAATATGCTAAAATAATTAGGGATTTTTTTACATAAATATTTTTCATAAAACAACTACTGAAGATCAATCAAATTTGGATACCAATTGTTATGTAAAACAGTTTAAAGTGCATGAGTAAAAAAAATTGGGTTAAAATATTTTCATTTAAAAAAGCCTTAGCATTTTTTAAAAGTTCAAAAAAATAATTTTTATTTAAATAACTCTAAAAATAAAATACTATTTTTTTTTGTCAGATATTGTTTTTAAATATTGATTGAACAGATAAAACATAAATTTTATAGTGAATATGTCAAAATTAAACATTTTTTTGAAAGTGGTACCGTGTCCCCTTAATCGAGGTATGTTTTGGGGCCTCCAAATTTGCTCGTGCCCCGGGCCCCTAAAGTTATAAGTCAGGCTTTGTGCACTATACGTGTAAAAGTGAATTACAAAATTGGTTTTGTGCTAATATTAATGAGGCTTAAAAATTTACAAGATAAATCATTTGATGCAGTGTACTACAAAACAGCACTTTTCCCAGCAGAAATGTTCTGCGGTATAAGTGAAAAAGTAATGTGTAAGTTAAAGCAATTTATTTAGATATCCCCTATTTGGTAGACATTTACACTTCATTAATTTTGTTTTAAACATAAAGACAGACTCACCTAAACACATGTTTTTTTCTTTCTTTTTTTTGCAAAACAAGACATGCCATATTTTTATATTTCAATAAATTAATCAATATATTAGTTTTTTGTGGAATATTTGTGATTAATGATTAATGATTCAGTATGACTTATAGTTAGATCTCTGTGTATCTAGGCTGGACAATATCTTATTATGCTAGTTTTTAGATGCTTCTCTCAATAATTTACAAACGTTTAAAATTATGAATTTAAAGCATCTCCAACCACGAGCATATCCCCATAAAAACTCAACAAAAAAATTACCCTACAGGACTCCAAATTTCAATGGCAATTCACAAAAAGATACTCAAGTGTAAACAATCGGAGAAGCAATCAAGTGTAAACAAGAAGACAACCGAAGACTTGATCGGAATTTCATGTGTAAACAATCGGATCGGAGAATAACTAATGTGTACCCCCAACTTATTGCCATAACCTTTTGATCCTTAATTACTTAATCAAACATATAGACGAGAGAAAAGCATCTCCACTAAGCACGCTTTCACAATTAACGCGTATTTACTTTACACCTGACCATAGGTGGTAGTTAGGCATACCTGCGATCACGACTTTAAGAGTCGCCAGCAAAGACCTTAACTTCGGAAAGAGATGGAAAGACACGTCCGTAATTAAACGCAGAGGTCGATTGAATTGTTTATTTCAGAAACAAATTGAGTGCAACGCTAAATTAATAGCCGGTGATGGGTTTCTGAAGTAAATGTAGCCCCTTAAGCTGACCCTAACTAACGACGACTTAGGAATGCAAAAGAAAATAATACCGATTTATTTTACCTGTTCTTTATTCGTATATGTAACCTACATCACTTTTTACCATTTTTTTAAAAACTGTATATTGAGGCGCAGGGAAATCGTTCACATTTCTGTAGCATAAAAATAGCAATATTCTCTTAAATAACTATATTCATTGCAATAAACTAATTTTAAAGTATAATGCATTAGATATTCCTTTTTTTTTAAAGTTAACTATTTTTGATCCTTAAAAAGGATTAGAAAGTAATAATTCATAAGGCATTCAATAACTTCCCATTCGTATCTTGGACGGTACTTCATATGTAGAGAGTGAGTGAAGGCATTTTTACATAAAGCGAATACTTTCTAGCTAATCCATGTTTCTTTTACCAGCTACGTTTTATCCATTGGTAAGGGTTAATTTATAATATGAGTTAGAATTTCAAAGCTGAGAAATTATCTCTGAAGGACTGTCCAATCCCTCATAAAGGTAGAAGAGTTTAATTTAAAAGTGAAATTATTAATTTAGATAGCATTGCATATCATGTTAGTTAGGTTAGGTTTGAACTATATTCACACTAGATCTACGCGATGGCTATTGGCGACGGGCTTCATATTTTAGAACAACAGTCAAGTGACGAGCCGACACCTGAATAGTCAACCAATGCAACAGTTAAGGGCGACATCGTACGCAGCGTTACATGTTATGTAATATGGAAATAGATGTAAAATGTGTGGCTCCAATTGTCGGCTTAGGAATGCCTGCCGCAAATAAGTTATAATTTACAACCCAGGTATATTACATCACATTAAAATTAGTTAGGCGGAGTATTTTTTTAATAACAAGCATATACGTCAACTCTTACTTGAATAAAACTTGATTTTACGTTTATCTTCTGTGTCTAGACGTGTCGTAATGAGTCTATACATTAGCTGTACGTGGCTGGGCGTGAGTTAGCCCAAACAATGCCTTTGTTAGGGCTGCGTACTTGCGCAAGGACCATTTTTTGATGAATAACAAATGGCTTACCGTGTGAGAAAAAGCAAAGAATCTCTCATTGGGCCCCTAAATGGACACGACCGCTGGATAATTCATAGGAAGAAAATGACATGATCTTGTTTCGGTTCTTGATGGCGTTCGTGGGATTAGGATTAGAGGTGATTGCGAGTGAATACAAAGTGATAAGTGCGATTTTTAGTAATGATAAAGTTGTAAGTTGCGTAATTGATTGGTTAGTGTGGTGTTTAAGAAGAGGAAGTTTATGTAAATTGCGCGAGGGAAGTAGCAGCCGGATTACCACCTTTTTATTAAAAAACATCCGAACTGAGAGTTAAAAAACACGTCATTCACATAACTTGCATAAAGTTTCTCTTCTTGTATACTCCATCTTTTTTTTTTTTTTGTTATTACAGTTTGCTCGAAGTTTTCTTTTGGAATAATGAAATTAAACTTATTTTATTATAAAACCTTTTGGGTTAAATTTTAAGTTTGTAATATTTTCCCTTATGGAACTTTTCCCATCCATTTAACTTTTTTTTTCAAACAGACAAAACCACTCTTTGTTTGTATTCTGTTTCAAATATTTCGTATTTAGTTATAACATATTAATGTTGCTCCAGAAGTCGTGCCTCCATCCACTTACATACGCACACCAATTTCAACCAAAATGGACATTTATCCATAAAAAAAATTTATAATTAATAAAAAAACTTCTACTTCCACTTCAGACATCTATATCGTCTTCCCCTATTTAGCCCCGAAATTCGTGACCCAATGGTGGCAACGAAGTATCGCCTACCCGATAAACGGCCCGCTACCGTCCTTACGCCCCTTAGAAGTGAAGTATATACAGCAAGCGCCATCTTGGATTTTGATAAATAGCTTCTAATTGTTTACACACCCTACGGGGCCCTCTTTTTTACCTTCGATTTGTTGTTTTTATTTCCAGGTAACTCTCTCATTATGGTGTTTTTGTTTTCTTTTAGGTAAGTGGAGTTTTTCGCACGCTTCTCGTCAAAGAACAAAGACGGTTGCAGTCAACACCCTCTTAATCGTGTGCGATTATTTATTTATGAAAAAAAAGAATGGAACGAATGTAGGACTAATAATTACAGATAAGGTAATGCTAGATATTTTAAGTTAATGAATTTGGTATCTATCGTATCTTTGTTTGGGAAAGTAATTGATTTTTTCGATGAAATTGAAATTGTTTAGTTTAACATTACCAACTATTTTTTTATAAAGTGTTGTCGAGAAATTTATGCATGCATTACTTATTTTATTGTTAAAGTATTCAAAAGAACAAATAATAATAGACAGTCCAAGACTTAAAAGATTTAAACTATTCATTTGTATTGTCATAATAATTTTATTTGAATCAATCAGATACACACTGTATTGAACATTTAAGTTGACGATAAACCCCAAAAATGTTAAATCCATATGTATTCTTAAGTTGTATTGCAACACATTAAAAAATATTATTATTAATTCAATTATTAGCAACGATATCTTCGTTAAAATCAGAAAAGATATACTTTTTCTGCAAGTGAATACATTTTCTATAAAGTGAATATCTCGCGAAGAATTTTTCCATCATTCACTGTTAAAAAATTTGTCACTTCGTTTCACCATACATGTATTTTCATCTACTAGGTACCATATTTTTGGTGAAACAAAGAAAAAATTATATTATTGTTTAAACCAACGTGTTCTTTTGAAGTTCAATTATTCAATTCTATAATCAATTTTATTACCTTAGCATTTGCAATAGCTAATTACTTAACTGTATTTTTCTAAATACAAAGCTTGAAATTCTAACAATTAAAGCCAATTAGAATATTAACCTTTTTTTTTTGCAAGAGATTTCATGTTACATCAAGATACCGCCTACTTCTATTCAAACCCACAAGCTTAATTTCCAGGTCGTAATGATGCAAATAGCTTTTACATCACCAACCAATGACTTTTTCTATATTGCTTCTCCTAGTTCAAAATGATTGTTTAAACCAAATAATCCGCTGTCATCGGGAAACAACCAAAGCAAGATAACCAATAACGACCCAAGTCTTCATTATTTAATGGAGTTTAGTTTGGGACCTAGCCTTAACGAGTCTCGGAGAATATCTCGCCATCAAGACAATATTCTCTTCGGCATAATTATGATTGTTATGTGGGCCTTTATCTCCAAGATTGATAACTTTCGCCTCAAATGGTATTTTATTATTTATTTAGATCTTTATCGGATTATTATATATAAAGGTTTGGCATAAAATCAGTTTTTCGACTACAGCCCAGCGGCGGACATTTTTGAGATCTTAAAGACATGTACTGACCTTTTACACTTGTTACATGGTGTTTATTCCAAAAAATATAATACAGTTTAAATATTTTTTAACATGTCTTTTGCAAATTCCTTCTTTTCCGTAATTTTTTTTTAATTCAAATAGAGTTGATTTATGGCAAAATCGTATTTTTATCCTGGATATATTTTTTAGCTTATTGCTGTTTATTATGAATTGCACAATGGACATTATCTAACATATTTATGTTCAAGCACGGATAGTTTTGTGTGTGTGTGTTTCAATCGTTTTAAATTCTGTAAAACATTATTCTATTATGTTTTACTCTCATCTGATTGTAATTATGCTTTAATTAATTTCATAACTTTAGACGATTTTTTGGAGTAAAATATATAAAAATATAAACTCATAGTTTAATTTCAGATATTTTCCCACTTTTTTTGCAAATCTTATATTATTACATTCTAACTACTATTTTAGTTTTCTGAAACTGTAGTGCTGTATATACGTAAAATATCCACACCCCATTTCAAGATAATCAATGAATTGAGAAAAAAAATTTCAAAACACAAACGTCAACAACAAAAAATAAAATCCAAAAACAGGAAACAACAGCCCTCTGGGAATAACTCACAATCCCCGCAATCCTGCCCCTAAAAAAAGAAGGATTATGCGAAGGGTGATGTTAATAGCCGTTTCCGACCCTTGTTGTTGTTGCAACAAAGATTATCGCATGCTATTAGTCTTTGTCAAGGGTGTGGGCCCACCTTGCTGGGGACAGGTATAGAGGTCGAGCAGCAGGTTAAACACACGCTTTTGCAGAAGAGGTGTGTAGCCCAGGAGCCGTGGCCACGGGGGGCTGAAGGCCTGAAGATGGTATCATGGGCTGAGTATGTTGCTACTTGAACATACCGTTACGAGAAATTGTGTTGTTACACTTGAATAGAGAAATATTAATGGGTTTGAATGGGCTATTGGGAGTAAAACAAAATGTGCTATTCGCCAGCGTGTTTGGAGAGTTTTGGAAGCCACAGGTGGTGTAAGATGGTATCATGCTTATTTGTAGTATGTTGCTTCTGAATGTAACTGTCTAAGTTAACACTGTTACAATGAATAGAATATTAATATATTTTCGAAATGTGAAAGCTCTTGACACTTTGCCAGGATGTTGTGTAGCCCAATGAGCCTTACCAGACCTGAAGATGGTATCATGGGCTGAGTATGTTGCTACTTGAACATACCGTTACGAGAAATTGTGTTGTTACACTTGGAATAGAAATAGTAATGGGTTTGACTCTCGTTATTGGGAGTAAGATAGAATATGCGGTTTTCACCGTGTTTGGAGAGCTGAAGATGAAGGGGGGTGGAAGATGGTATCATGCTTATTTGTTGTATTTGTAGTATGTTGTTCCTGAATGTAACTGTTGAAATTAAGGATGCTACTATATATTTGAAGTAAAATATGGATTACGGAATGGTGAAAGGTGTCAGGTTGCCATGGTGATGGTTGGGGGGGGGGGGTTAGCACAAGGACCCGACCAGGCCTGTAGAGGGTATAGTGGAATAAGTAAATTGCTACTAAAAGGTCTTTAAAGCTTCTGATGTGACAAAAGGAAAATGAAGGAAAGAAATTAGAAACAATAATAAATTTGAGTTTGTAATTAGCCATTCATAGTAAAATAAAAATTTGTATTGCGTAACTTTGAAAGCTTTTTTGCCAGAGAGATGCGTAGCACAGTAGCCACAGCGGATGAATGGTAACATGTATTGTGTAGTATGGGTGTCACTACTGAACATACCGTTACAATAATTTTTTTGTTTTATAAACCATGATGTTACTCATGAATAGAAATATTAATAGGTTTGAATTGTCGTTTGGAAGTAAAACAAAATACATTTCCAAAGCAGTTCTCGAAACATGTATCAAGTGCTGATTGCTGATGCTACAAGAGATGAGGCTTGACGATTTTACTATGTATGCAATCATTGAAGTTATTACTGTTACTTAGTATACAGAACATTGAAATTTAAAAATATTGATATATTTAGTTTGTAACTTTTACCAGTATAAGATGGAAGTAAAATTGAACACATATCATCGAATGGTGAAAGTTTTTGTCCATGGTACTATGTAGTATAGGAAGAGGTCTTTGGAAGCTTTAGGTGATATCGTAGACCTAAGCGGTCGGTAACCGGCTACCATTTGAGGCATTTGGTTTTTTTTAACGTTAACATTAAAGATTTTCAGTTTAAAGGAAAAATAAGAAAAGCAATTCATTTTTAAAGCATTGTTTTGCTATATCCTAAAGAGAGAAGGAACACAAAATTTTGCTTTTGGCAGGTTAATGGCATTTCGAAGGTTATAGTGGGATTAAACCAATCTCCACAGTTCTCTTGTATCTCTCTATGAAATTATGTCCCACATTCCATTCCACATTTTTAATTGACTATCATTTAATCCCCAGGACTGCGATCCCGAACCACTAAAGAACCCCAAACGTAATAATTCCTAAATACCTGTGTTCCAACAACACAAAATGGGGGATCCCCCCAACTTGCCCCAGAGGCTCATATGCGAAATAATAAACTTTGCAAGGGGCCAAAGGTCGGAATGTCTAGCAAAACCACACACAATTACTATTTTTTCTGTCTCGTTCACTTACTTACATTGTTTTATATGTCGTTGTCACGTAATTGGTAAGTAACACAAAACTCGGCTATGCAGGTGCTTCGTTTGCTTGCACGCAACCAAGTTTCGAACCCCTCCCCCTTTTTTGGTGATTTTGCTCTGCAATCTCGATTGTTGCCATCTTTGGCCACATATTGGAAGCTTACCAAAGTGTACTATAATAAATACTATGTGAACATTTTAGTTTTTAATAAATTAAATACTTTTATTTCTTCTCCAAGCCCGATTTATCCAAAAAAATCTCTTATAATGGAACACAGATATAAATTAACCCAGTTTATATGCACTAGCATATGCTTTCATTAAAAATTTCTACGCTAATTAAAAATTATTCCCCTTATTTTTGCTTTATTCGAATGGAATTGAAACTACACTCTTAAAACAAAAGAGTGAAATCCACTCCATCAGTTGGAGAAGTGCATTTTCGACACCGTAAAGGCATGCATATTAGCTCAGACTGAGTTAAAATCACTCGTTTGGAGTGATCCTGTCGGAGGTTTATCACACAAAGGATCCACTCCAAAAGGAGAAGTGCATTTTCCAGTCTGGAGGAGTGAAATTCAATCAGACTGAGTTAAATTAGGAGTGTTTGTTTTAAGAGTGTAGACCATAAAATTAGCACAATTGTTATTTTAGTGCAGATAAATGAAGATACCGAAGTCAATGTGTTGTGGTATTTAGGGACACTGTGCAGTATAATGTATTTTTTTAAATAAAAACTTACAAAGCTACATCTATTTCTTAGTCAAAAAATTGAATTTTGAGGTTGATACATAATCAAATTTGTAAATAAGTTTGATAATGACGTAATCTGTAAAATTTTAAAATTTGATAAATTTTTTAAAAAGTTTGATTGTTAAATAAGTTTTTATTAATGGCATCAATTTTTGACTTGCATCTTAGCTGCGCTATATATTTTGTATTTTTTTGTCTTGGTAAATAAAAAAAGTTTCTTTCGATGTATTTTCTTATCAAGGATTTGCAAAAGTAAACAATTGATTTTAACAAAACTTTAATTTTTTAGTGAAACAGATTTTGGCCAGAAATGGCCGATTTTTCTGTGTTCCTTGGGCCAAAATACCTTTTGATACTATTCGATTCGTAAATTATGAAGGCAGCGGGCCGCGTTTTATCTTTGGCACTAACTAGACCAGTAGAAAGTTTTAAGATCTCGCCAAATGGGGTGTTTATTTTCAGCCTGGGTCATAAAATCTGGATATTATCATTTGAAATATAGGAAAGACAAATGTTTTTTCTCCTAATCACTTTCTGAGCTAAAATAAAAAGATAATATTTTATTGAAAAATGGCGTATGATAGCAATATTAAATCGAATAGCAATATGGTAGCAATAATTGTATGGTATCAATACATACGATTCATAATTGTATAGTAGCAATATTATATTGAATTTTATAAAAGCGTATATGTTAAATAATTTCAATCGTGTTCGTATTAAAAGTTGAAAGAAATCCTATGATTTTATCAAGAATCTATTAACATTTTAAAATGTCAGGAAAATAATTTTGAATTATTTAAAATTTAAAAATAAATATGTGCTTTCACATTTTGATTTATTCTTTAAAAAAGTTAGCTGTTTTTTAGAGCAAAATGAAATTTTTAACGATTATTTATTTGCTTAACTAAATTGTTATTACAAAATTCTCATCAATTGAACAATTGTTAATGAACCAAATTTAATATAAATACTGTTTTTTCTTGATAGAAATTAACCTTCTTAAAATTTAGGATTTAAGTATAGTTATAAGATTTTTAAATTATATAATAAAACAAAATTTTAATACGACTCATTTTTAGTATGAATAGAAATTCAAAATATTATCCATTTAAAATATTGCCCCTTATAAAATCTTAACCAATACAGGCATTTTATTTGTTGTTATAAGAATTTGTATCGCATTATTCATGCAGTAGTTTCATTATGTGTTGCAACACAATGTTTTTTTTTTATTATACATTAAGTAATAAAACTTCAATCGATTGCTGATATCGTAACTGCAATTCCAAAAAAGTATTCAATTCAAGCAGAAAGTAATACATTGCTTTTAAATACATATAAAATACAATGATACACTTTCCAAATTAAAAGATAAATAATAACCTTATTTGTGCGTAATTTCTTTTACCTCGTTTCTATACTACTTGTTGCGATATAAAATAAAGATTATGAAACATGATTATTCTCTTAGACAACAATAACAAATTCCGAGTTCACGAATTCCATGTATTGTAGATTGATGACGACAATATGAGGCGTGTGCAGCCATTATGAGAAACATAGAATAAGTACACATGCTTATGGCCCGAATGAACCGAGTTTAGATTTTATAATGACAAGTTAAGTGTTTTTTGATTGAAAAGCCCCGATTACACGATAAAAAATGATCGGATGGCTATGTTTATAAAGCGTTAACTTCGTCTACAAAAACGTGATGTGGAATTAAACTCCAACCGTTTGTGGTTGTACGGTATGCACGATTTTTGTAGCTGATTGTTATGATCTTTTCAATTTGATTAATGGAAAATTTAATTATGCATAAAAAGTATTTTAATAAATTTAGAGGTAGACTCAACTATTCCCATAAATATGTGTTTACACTTTATTTTAGTCTCAGTTACGAAGATCGAATGACATATTATTTTTGTCGTGTGTAGAACTATGTCATAATGTGGAATAAGTTAACAGTGAAGTGTAAAAAAGTATTTTTTTTAATATGACAGCACTTATCATTGCTCAATTGTATGATACATGTATAAATTTAAGTATTTGAATATATTAGAAATTGTTTACTAACACACATCCGTTAAGTAACCAATTAACAAAATTAAAAAAAAATCTAATTCAATTATTTAAAAAAAATCTTTATAACCATTTATTTTGTTAATAAAATTCTTGTTTATATCTGCACTAAATATTTTTTTATACTAAATGTAGGACTAAATATCATATTTTTTTTAAAAAAAAATATATACAAACCTATCCAGCAATTGTTTTTTAATTTGCAAAAATCAATGGTGTGAAAACTATATGGCTTTGAAAAATTTACTGTAATTGGTTTGTTTCACTTGACGTATCATTCCTGCTTTCATTCCTGGATTTCATTGGATAAAGATAAAGTAAGCACCGCCCATTAAATTGATTAACCAATCGAGACCTATTATTAAAAAATATTGATATGTCTTATTTAGAATGAGTCTTAGAAAAATTAATGAATGATGATGAATAAACGAAACCGTGTTATTTAAACAATAACAAATAGGTTTTATGCAAATAGGTTATTATATATGCTTAACTTTATTCTTAGCCTCATTAATGTAACTCTATAATTCCGATCGTAATAACTTAGTTATAGAAAATGTCCCCAATTCTTTCGCAATAAAAAATTAGATCATTTTTCTCATAAATGCAATAATAATAATATATAATAATCGAAAGCACATCCGAAAGAATTTCACCAAAATATGTATTCTTAATTTTAATAATACACCTTATTATTAACCCATTATTAATCTTAAATTAAATATCTTTGTAAGTTAAATGTAATTAAATTTTGAAAAGTCTTTTACAAACAACTTCCGAACAATGGAAGCTCTATTCTTAAACTCAAACGACGTTAAAAGTCAGCGAACTAAAGAATAAAAATTTATACTCTCGATCCAATTAGAAGTTGGCTTTTATTTTGCCCAAGGCTTAAAAAAAAGATGTACAACTACAAACTAGCATTTATATGCAGATTTGCCTGTGGCAGATTGATTCGTTGAATTTGAGTAATAATAGTTTTTTTATATGGTTATACAAAAACAAAACTTATACAAGTAACAAAACGCAAACTATTTTTTGTGCCTTAGGGGCGTTCTGTAAAAAAATTCAAAGAAAAAACGGCAATTTTCGAACACATGGAAACTTATGTAAGAAATTGTGCCGGTAAATACATGATACACAGTAAGAAAATGATAGATTTTACTATGGAATTCCTCTTTAGGCTACACAATGAATCTTTTAAAGAATATACAGATCACATTTTATACTTTATAATTCGATCGAATTGTATTTTTTTCTCATTCACGTTGTTAAATTATGCTAAACATTCTTTTAAGTTGTTCTTGGCTTAATAATACGCATTAAAATCCGATTGAGAATACAAATTGCCTCTGTTTTCCGACATTTTATTTTTAAATTAAAAGAACGGTTCCTCAATGCTGTTTTTGAAGTATAAGTTGTAGTATGAGTGCGGTGTTTCGGTCCTTAATTAATGGTTCGATAATAGAAGAATGTTATAAACTGTTTTAAAGAGTTAAATATGTTTCAGAGCATCACGCATTTCACCGATCAATATCGCTAAAGGCATTGAACAGGTTACATTACAATGATATGGTCGCCAATTGAACGATCTCAAAATGCTTGACATTATTATAGTCTGTTGCAAAATGGAATACTTAATATTAGTTCAAAATAATGAGAAACTGCAGTTCAAAGTCCTTTGAACTTTTTTTATAAATATCTTTGGGGTTTTTTTTTATATAAAGGCATGTTGAAGAAAAAAATTATCTGTTTGTCACTTTATTTTTTCTACTTCTCTGAAATGATCGAATTATTCATGAATTATATAATTCTCAAATGAAACTGTAAATGGAAAGCTTACATTTATTAATGAACTTTTTAATATTTTTTACAAATTTGTAAAATTCATAAGGATAGATTCAGTACACTAATTTCATATGTAAGAACCTTTTTTTATATTTCAAGTCATTTCAAGTTTTTAAAATTATTTATTGAATTTTTTACTTTCAATTACCTAATATGAAATAAAAAGTTAAGTACACTCTTAAAACAAACACTCCCAATTTACCTCAGTCTGAGTGGATTTCACTCCTCCAGACTGGAAAATGCACTTCTCCTTTTGGAGTGGATCCTTTGTGTGTTAAACCTCCAACAGGATCGCTCCAAACGAGTGATTTTAACTCAGTCTGAGAAAATATGCATGCCTTTAGGGTGTCGAAAATGCACTTCTCCAACTGGAGTGGATTTCACTCTTTTGTTTTAAGAGTGTACTGTATTGAACTTTTTGTTAGAGCTGTTAACTTTGTTACGGGGGATCCCAGTACCTGTTGAAATTCATAATAATGTTTACGATATAGTTTCTTCCAGCTTCTATAATGCTTCTAGCTCGACACCTTTTACACAAAACTTGGGTGTGAAAACTTGCAAGATGAAGCCACTACTCTAGACGTTCTCTTGCTTAAAAGATGGCGGGACATTGCTGCTTTCTAACGAATTAAAATTGAATAGCCAAAATAAAAATAAAAATACTGCATATTTTGATAAATAAATCAAACTTTGTAAGAACGTACATTTATTTTTTGTGTTTTTTTTTTTACTTTTGTTTTTATGCGTATACATTTCATACTTAAGCAAAAAAAATTCTGATGAGTCCAATGAGTGAAGAGTCCCATTTGTCCCAATTCCGGTTATCCGAAATTCGACCTATCCGGAATGGGACAAATGGGACTCTTCACACTCTTAAAAATGAATGCTCAAAATCGACGAAATTTTCCTTAATTTTGACGATTCCATTACTGGCAAATGCTCCGAGTTTTCGTTTCCTCAAAGTGAGGAAATTTGAATCGTCATTTTTATGAGGATTTGAATGTCGTCTAACCTAAAGTAATATTTCGTCATTTTTGAGCATGTGAGTGCAACAATGAGATTCAGTTTCCTTAAAATCAAGATACAGAATCGTCAAATCACGATCGTAAAAGTGAGGATTCGCGTTTACTCAAATGTTACATGATAGTTGGACGAAACAATCCTCAAAATTAACGAAATGAGGCTTGAGGATTCATGAATCGTCAAAAATGAAAGTGTTATTTCTGAGAGTACAGTCTTGCACTACATTCACTGGGAAAAAGTGGCAATTATTTCATGTTAACTCTATGGAAAGTCATTTTTCCCCTCACCAATGCTATATTACGTTTTATTATAATACAAAAAAAACTCATTCAAAATCTCTTTAGAAATATCCAAAATCTTAATAAATGGAATTTTTCTCGTTTAAGAAAGACCAGAACGTTTCAATGAAAAAAACTTTTTCGTTAAACTGTATTGCATTTTTCAAAAAGCGTACATTTAAGTAGAAAAGATATTACGAATAGCAAAACTGCTCTTTGCAAATAGAAAAGGCTTCCATTATACAAACTACAAAAAACAACCTCAATGAAATAACGCATAAATACTTATCAAAATAAAACTTCTATGATAAGTTAATTGTACCTTCTCTTATAAATACAAATCTAATCTAAATGTTTTTGTCTACCGATTTCTCTTTATTGGTTGGATGTTTGAAAACAGTGTTATGTAAATGTTTTTATATTATAGTTTCGTATTTGCCCAACCTACGGACGTCAATCGCAACAAGGGATTCTAAAGTTAGTTCTTAAACTTGTAGTTGAACAATTAGACCTAATTACATCGCTCTGTCTGAATGGAGCATAAAAACATGGCAATATTCTTACCTTAGAATGAAAGGGGCATAACTCCAATACGGCAGAAGATATGAGATACTGTGTAAATCCTATGTACGAGAACCTACGGTGTCATTTCTGCATTCTGATTGTAGAAATCCATTCTAAATATTAAGAAAAATAGATTATAAAGTGATGAGAAAAACATTTTTGGGCTTAAAGTTACTTTTGACAAAATTTTACAGACATATTATAAAATATAAATACATATAATTTATCATATTTCATTCATATACATTTTTATAAAATTTACAGATATTTAAAAAAATCGTATATCAAAATTGAAGAATCATATGGAAGGGTTTTTTTAGTGTGAGCGAGGTCCTGTATGATGCCATCTTTGCAGATCAATATCAGCAGCCTTGTCCAAAAGAAATATTTTCGTTTTTTTTTTTTTAATTTTTCTGTTATTTATTCTGTCTTTACATCTTTTTATAAAATACTACTTTTATAAGTTATCTTAAATCTTGTTATAAAAATATTACCCTGTAAACTTAGTAATTCTTTTACTCTAAAAAACAATCCTACTTTAATATTATTTATCTAAGCATATTTTTCAAACAATTATGTATATGTAGAGGTATGTCTTGCCAAGAATTAAAAAAATGGCGATTAATATTTGCTGACAGTCACGTCAATTTAGTTTCATTTGTGGTTTTGAGTAGTAAAAATACACTTTTTTGTGCTATGAAAAAACAAGCAAGCTCTGTGTGTACTTAGTTATTACAATCCATTCTAGCTTTTGTTTTTATCCAAATATGCTATGAATTAAACACTGGATAGCCTTTTTTCGAAGGACCCTCAAAATCTGATTGACCCTCTTTCTACGGTATTTTTATTTCAATTAATAAATTAGCTGTTTCGGTATCAGAATTTTAGGAAATATTGAACTTCATAGTTTACAATACAAAATCAGTATCGTTAGTTCAAAATTAGTTAAGTTAGTATCGAAAAACATTACAAAATGGAATTGTTAAGAAGTGAATTCTACAAAAGTTCACTTGTGTAATGCGTAGCTCTTTAGCGAAGAGGTTAAGCCACTTTTTCACTAATGTACAGATATGACTTTGTGCCTCCTGACAACCATCTACGATGCTTTTTCTTCAATCCAAACTATGTTAAAAAGAATCGTGTCGCAATCCCCTTTCAGAGATTTCTCCAGCTCATTTGATCGGGGGACAAGCAATCAAATTCCATTGATCATTTTCAAGGGATCGCTTTTCATAAGAATTCGCTTTGTCCATCATCTTCACACAAAAGAACAAAAAAGGAACCAGAAAAAAGAAGTTCGATCTGCACGCGAAATGACGCTTCTGGGTTCGATTCCAGCACCCTAATTATCGATAGGGACATTCGAATCTGGAATGCCACAGGGTAGAAATTCGTCGAAATGATATGTTAGAGGCACAGGTTTATTATAATACGGTGGAGCCGAGTTTGTTTAGTGTCGCGTTGAAGATACTAATAGAACCGCTCTAATCACTGAGATTGGTAATTGTATGTATGACTGGATCGAAATAGTTATGTCTGCGTTTATGCCTCTCTCGTGGGGATTAAGTGATAGTAACAATAATTAAGTGGATAGTTAGCTTAGTAATAAGATATCATAGTGTTTACTCTTGATAAAACCCATGCATTTTCTCACTATTAATGCAGTTATCCCGCTCTCACTTTCAATGTCATACTATTAATCTTGTTTAGTTGAGTGTCGATTGCTAACTAATATTTTATTATCAACTTATATTTAACTTGAATGCCTTTTTTTTACTCTCTCGTTTGTCCACTAAATTGGGCCATGCAAATTTAGTTTTGTAAGTAATTTTTTGCGAAAATATTATTTTCATGGCGCTGTTTTTTGTCAGTTAATTCTGTAAACAAATTTAATTTGGAAAATCCATCATAAAAGACGAAATTGAGTTTTCACATATTTTGATATTCCTTTGCATTTATCCCGTTACTTAACTAAACATTATTAATGAAATTTTTAAATAAGTTTCTATTTCTCGGTTGTTTCGGATTTACACTGTGAAGCTCATTTTTAGCTTCCACACTACGTTTATAACGTAAAAAGTGGAAGGTTTTATAATCGTTCAGTCCGTCCGTCCGTCCGTCACCCACTTTCACAGAACGAACCGCAAATCTCACAAATAAGTGGAATACGTCATTTTGAAGCAAAAAATCAGTTTAGGCTACATTCCAAATTTCATTAAAAATTTAATTAGAAGTATATTTAAAATTTAAATAACTAAAAATTTAATCTACATTGAAATAACATGGAAATTCCATTTTTATTCAATATTTTCACTGTTGCCATTACATCAAACGTTCGAGAAACTTTATTTAAAATAAAAATAAAATTCTTGAAAAAATATTTATTTTTGTGATATAATTCAATTTTGATTGTTGTAATAGCACAATAGTTATTTTAATGGTTCGTTACATATGCATGAAGAAAGATGCATAAAGAATTCTAACTTTGCAAAAAGAATATGCCAAGTTTCGCTTTTATTTTTAATGCATCAGTTTTATTAATTTATTTTCGGAACTATAAACTTGTTGCTATAAAAAGATGTTTATTAAAAAAAATATATCATTATTCTTCGAACTTCGAAAAAAAATTTGCAAACGATAAAGATTAATTATTAAATCCGCAAAAGAAGATTAAAGAAAATAGTTAATTTTGGAATAGTAACTAGCTAAAGGCGCTGTTTGGCGATTTTCTTTCTGTGAAGTATAAATAGATTGTTTCCTGTTTAGCACAAATTGATGTTGTGTGGAAGCGGTTTAAGTGACAGATTCTGTAACAAACCAACTTGTTTTGTTTTAAGTTATTGCTCATATTTTTATTTTTAAAAACTTTTGAAGTAGTATCATATACGCAGTTTTATTTAGTTAATAAAAGAAGTATCATCTTAGTTCAATAATCAATCGTAATGTGTTTTAAAGTGAAATTTCTTTTTTTTTTTTTTTTTTTAAATCATTCTAGATTTAAGATATTTTGATTCATTAAAATATATAAATAGTTTAAACAATTAATGCGGTTCAATTCTCAAGTACATATTGTTTCACATTATTGATATTTTTTTATTAAGAATATGTAGAAATCATTTGTATTGTTTAATCATACACTCATGAAAATGCTCAACAATATTGTAAACAGTTTTTTTTGCGCAACCAATAACAACAACAATAAAAATATTTTCTGAAATTTGCACCTTTATTTAAGAGTGTTTATTGCATAAACGAAAAATGAATCTCAACTTGAGAGTTCATTAGAGAAAGTATATAATTAAATCTATGTATCTGCATTACGGAGTACATTTTGATTCATTAAAGCATCTGCAACAGTTTATATGAGGCATTAATGAATCCACAAAATTATCCAAGTTATGCATTAATAATACAATTTTCTTTTATAAGACTGGTTATTAAATATATAGGTATTTATCATTGACACTCTGGCAGGGTTTGTGTTGTTATAATTATTGTCTTTCCTATGTATAGCGTCTAATGCGTCTTAACAATTACTGGTTTTGAATATTAATTTTAAAATTAATGGGAATTGAGCTGAACATTATTTTGAAATATCAATCAACGTAGTACTATTAACTTAATGTAGCATTATAACTACTAGTTAACTTACGTAAAACTATTAGTATAGTAATTAAAACTATATATATAGTTGCTATAAAAGTTAATAATTTAATAAACTATTATTTTTTGAAGGCGTTTACAGCTTAAGTTATTACTACTCAGAATTTATCGTCATATAGCTGGTATTATTAGCATATATTTTTAGTAAATCTTAACATCGTATATGTAGATTTTATTGAAAAGAATTATCAGGTATGCATAAGTATAGTAAAGCTTTATGCTCGTATCTAAAAAATTGTATCTGAATACGTATCTAAAAACTGTGAATTTCATAATACAATTAATTTACCATTCAATCATATAGGCTCAGGTAAGCTTTAATCTATATACATAAAAGGCGACTTCTGTTTGTTTGTTTGTTTGTTTGTTTGTTTGTTTGTATAGGACGCAAAAACTTAAGAACCACGCAACAGATCGTCACGAAATTTGGCACAAAAATTCATCTCATCTCCAGAACAAACATAGGCTAAGAATTTTTCGAATCGGACCATTCCTTCTATCGTTTTCGAACGTTTTAAGGGAAAAAATACACCACTTTCGCTCAAATCCGATCATTTTTTTCTCTTTCGTGATGCCATCAGGCAGTAAAATTTAAATAAAACTTTTTAAAAAACAATTGAAATTGAAAATGTTTAATTTATTTAATATTTGTTCATTGAATTCAGAAACAAAATTAATAATTTGAAAAAATAGTTGGATATGTTTCAAGTTACGTAATCCTACCAGTCTCCATTCCATTCTATTTATTTTATTGTGCCTATATGATTTTAGTTATGAATTTTTTTAAAGCATAGTTAGCTTTTACTTAACTATGTTGTTTTTTGAAGCCCGTTGCACTACAGATGCATATTAGGATTTCATGTCTTCCTTTATTCGCCAAATACTTTGCCAAACTCGCCGAGTTATTACAAAAAACGCACAAAAGAGCATTTTTTAAATAGCTGGTTGTTTGTGCGATGGTCTTTGCGCCAGAGCTGAATGGGTGCAACGGTAGCTATGTATTTTCCTCGCCAAATTTTTCAAACACGCCAAATGAGCTAAAATGTTTTTATTCGGGAAATTACTATGACATTATCTGGTAATTTTATAGCGTTTTTTAAATTTTTAAATTTTAATGTAGTATAAGTAGCGGGATTTTGTACTTTAATAACGAACGGTATCACCAACATAAGCTTATTAGAAAGCAAATAAACTTATAAAAAAATGCAAATTATTTGCTGTTTGCTGGAGTAGCTCATTTTTAATTCTTACTGATTATTTTTTACATAAATATGTATTCTCTTTAATTTGAGCTTATTATCAAAGGTATTTTTGAGAAATTGATATTAATCATTACTATATCCAAGATGGGTAATTAAATGAAAAAAAATTACTGGGTAATCTTCATATCTTACGTAACTCAAAGATAAGAAAAAATAGTTAAATTGACTATTAAATTATTTTTTCACCTCTACCCGTGCAACGTCGGGTATATCAGCTAGTAAAACATAAAATAACGAAGCCTAAAAATACTAAAACTATAAAAAAAGCATTAGAAATCGAAATGCTAAATTTCATTTTCATTCAAAATTCATTATCTGTTTTGTAATATTTTAAAATATTTTTGATAAAAAGCTCAAACGTTTCTTTAAATAAAATTAAACCTTAAGAATAGTTAGAACAGGTAGTGTTTTTAAAAAAAAATGTATATCTAAAATAATTGCTTTCCATTAATAATATTTTAAAGCATCATGTTATAACAAACAAACAAGCAAACACTTTATTGATCCAGAGCAAACATTACAGAAAAAAAAATGACGATTTGTTTTCAATCGAAAAAATCTATATATCTAATAAAAACTATTACATATAGTCCATGCATTCTTTATCTAATAGCGTTAACTAATAAGGCTCCATTGCTATCGAACCACGAACAGCTCAATTTGTGTGCTGGCTTAAACTTAAATTTTCTCAGGTTCTGTCCTTATTTCAGTGCATATGATCTATGCCTTAGAAATATCTAATAAATAAATACTCAAGTGCGTCGATAATTCAAATTAACTAACAACCGAATAAATATTGCCGTCTGTATGTACGAAGTCCTTACGCCGCTTACGATACCGCTATACTGTTGTTTTCAGATGACGCATCAGGTATCGGCATCATCAATTTTCTTCTTCCTCAGCACTACAGCCTATTTCTGGCCAAGGCTGCCTCAGTCAGTTTAAACTACCTTGACCAAAGAGTTCCACAGTAGGGTAGAGACTTAACCTGGCAACAGCACAGGGTGGCATGTGGGGCCCGATGGCCGAGTGGTTTGGATCGCAGGCCATAACTCTAGCACTCCGCGCACTGTAACGGGTGCAGGTTCGATTCCCGCCTTTGCTCTGGGTGTACTTCCTTTCTCAGTATCTACATTATAAATTAACTAGCACTTTCGACACTCTATTCGGGCTCCGTAGTGAGCCATGGCTGCAGATGGCAGTACAGTACGAGTCGTTCATATACCCTACTATAGAACTCTTTGACCCTGACCTATCTGGTGCTATAACATCGTCACTTGACAGCGGTTTAATATTAGGTTAGAATTATCGTCACACTAGAGCTACACGAGGTCTTTTGGCGACGGGCGTCGTGTTTTAGAACCCCAGTCATGTGACGAGCCGACGCCTGAATAAGCACCCATCGCAACTATTAAGGGCGACATCATACTCAGCGTTAAAATTTTGAAGGATATTTACCGTGCACTCCCTTACACGAAGTATTATTCGTCGGACATTTTTGGCTGCACGGGCCGTTTATAGGTTGGCAGTTATTTTGGTGATGCCCGGACCCGAACCTGGGACCTTTCTCATGCTAGGCGAGTGCCTAACCGACGGGGCTCCCTAGCCCTGGTTTAATATTAGGAGTTCTATCGTCAATAGCACTCGTCTAGTGCTACGTCAATTCCAAAGTAATCAATCCAACCTTCCGAGCCCTTTAATTAGAAAACAATGTGCGTAACTTGCCGCCACGATTCAACAGGTTTAGTATTTTAATTTCCTTTAATTACTCGCGAACAACTAGCACTTTTGCTAAGTGAGGTTGTTGTTGGAATAACCTCTCATTATCATGGGTGGGGTGCGATCCCTGAATCGCAATGAGCTGGTGAGTATTTGGGTATGGATGAAATGCGCCAAGCTGACTTGATTCTGGAGCGTAAAAATTAATAGATGCTTGTTAGAGAAGCTATGTTTTGGTTTCATCTAAAGATATAGAAAATGGATTTTTTATATGGATCATAACATTATTAAAAATCATAATTTTTAAATATTCCGTAAATTTAAATATCAAAATCAATTGAAAATTATGTTAATTTTTTATATCGATTTAGTTCTTTAAACATTAATCTATTATTAACCATAATTAACCTATTATTAACCATAATTGAAGAGCTTAGTGGAAGAACGTGCTAAGTGACAAAAAAGGAAAATAGAGGAAATGAGCTTTAAAGTTTTGCGTTTGTAAGTTCCGTTTTTAACAGATCTGAGGGCAAACTGTAAAAACTGAACTTAACTTAGAGCTTATGAAAAAAAGGGAAAACTTGTTGTTGTTCAAGAAATTAGTAATATTTCATTAACTTAAAAATCTCCGGTTTTTCAAAAATGTCCCTTAGCACGTTCTTCCACTAAGCTCTTTAATTAAAGATGTCCTACAATGGACTGGTGAAATAATGTAAAAAGAAACTTCTTCTAATTGAATAAAAGGTTAAAGATAATAATTTAGACATTGGTCCCAATGAGAAATAACTGGTGTTAGAAAGACATTTGTACTTGATGTCTAAAGAATTTTAATTCATTTGTATGGAGAAAAAAAAACATTCGTAATCTTTACAAAAGTGTCATACCATTCATTTACGAGACACAAAAAAAAGAACCCATTCCGAAACCAATTTATTAAACTATTTCAATTATCTCTGCTTCATTTATTACGCATCTCTCTCGGTTCAAACTGAATCACACTTGTCTTTCCAAATTATCGTTTATCATAACCGAAAATCCATGGACGGCCTACCTAAACAGGCGTCTTGTATCTCAAAAAGATAAATTTTTCTTCTTCCGAGAAAAAAACATCGAACCAAACAAAAATCACAGAAGCCAGACTTTTGTTGTTTACAAAGTTTGCGATACGCAAATACTAACCGATGCCACCTCCGGAATAACTAATAATGTTAATAATAATGATGATGTGATCTGGGTAGCATTGTTGAGACCCGATGTCGCTTGGGGCAGAATTGTTGGTTGAACCACACCTGAGCTTGAGGCTGATCCCGCCCTTTCATAACCTGTCACCATAATAGGGACTTTTATTTTTTATTTTGCCCTCTCCTGTCATTGGGACGCTGCCTTGGGTCGCCGCTGTTTGAGCTGACCCTCCCTGCTATTGTTTTAATTTATGGCTGTAGCTCCGATTAGAGTAGCGTCAGGCTTCCTATGTATGGGATGGTGCAGTGAGGAGCTTATCTAAATAAAACAATAACTTCTAAATGGAAAGTCTATTCTCTTTTTATTTTATAACACCAAAGAAATTCTTACCGTAAGGATGGACGGACAGGCGAAAAAAATACAGTAGTCCCGTTTATCCGAAAATCGTTTTATCCAAAAAAATTCCCGAGCCTTTCGGTTAAAATATGAAATGTATAAGCATAAATAAATGCACTAATAATAAATACGTATTTAAAAAGTTGGATTTATTTCTCAAAATATGCAGTAATTTTTTTATGTTTGCTGCTTAATTTGGGCCGTGTACCTTTCTGATAAGCGGGACTCTACTGTATAAGAGAAAGAAAGAAATGGCATCAGATGTGCCTAACAAAAAAAAAGAATTTTTGAAATCGGGTGCTCAGTCCGGTAACTTAACGCACAGTGGGGTGCAAGATGACAAAAATATTTATAAGATTTTTAGCGAAATATTAATTATTATATTACGTTTTATGAAGTAGTTTAGGAATAAAAATATGTATGAGTAAAATTAAACAAATTATGGTGAGTTTATAATAAAATTCGGCCCCCGTTGTTTTAAATATTTATCTTTCAAAAATTGAAGTCTCAGGATAGTCTTTGGAATACAGGATAAAAAGTTTGGAAAATGTTGCTTAAAAAAATAGTTATAAATTTTTAGAAAGCATAATTTAAAAAAAATAATATGAATTTTTGAGTAACTTAGGAAAGTTTACTTTCGACCACTTTTTATGGTCATTAGTAAAAGATTAGATTGGTTCCGAATAAAACATAGGGCCTTCAATCTTGTCACCATTTGTTGATTGATTGACCTCCCCCTTCTCTTATTAGATGGGATGAAATCTCTTCTAAATCATTGACAAGTTTTTCCCGCTACAAGACATTAGAAAATAAGTGCATTTAACAATTTATTCGATAATATATCTTGTCCACGTTTCTCTGCCCGTTACAATATAAGAAAACATTGTCAGGTATTGTTTATCACTTGACTATGGTATTGAACTATGATGTCCGTCTCCAATAGCCCTCATGTAGCTCTAGTGCCACGATAGATCAATTCAACTAAAAAAAATATTGAATTATATCGTATAAGTTGAAAATCAAATTAGACGACATTAAGTCCAAGGTCACTCCTCAAATATCATCACAGCATCGGAATCTTTCAAAAAGGTCCTTCGATGACCTGAAGTGCCATTAAAGCTCCCCTTGGAGACAAAAGATTCATATTTAACAATGCCGCCGATCTTGCTAAGAACCTGACCTAAAGACTCGAGGGCACAGGGTGCGGCTATCAGGGCCACCACGTTACGCTGATGCTGCTGTCCCCCCCTATTTCTTATGAGAATATCTCTGAGTTATTAATGATGGACTCGCCCATTGGGGATGGGGCCAGGTTTTTTTTTATTATGTTTTTTTTGTGTAGAAGAGATTGTTCTGATTTTGAGAATGATTTTTTGAATTTAGTTAGTGATAATACTCCGATAATCTATATTCTTATTTGTTTCGCCGTTAGGTTAAAGTCTTTATGGATGATCATTGAATTCTACGGATTTGAAAAAAAAAAACAAATCTGCTTTCATTTTAAAGAAGTTAAGATATTTTTCACATAGGAAAACGTCAGTATTTTCTACAATTCTTCCGCTCAATTTGTTTCCTTTTATCAAAAGTAAGCGCTATAATTTTCCATGGGTCAAAGATGCGTCAACAAAAGTGGCATTGTTATTTTCTCTTAACTAAAATAATTAAACTTAGAATTTCAGAGTAAAATGTGTAGATACTTACTAGAAATAGCTTCTGGGAAAAACTTATAAGAATAATATTCTGGGAAAATACGGTATATATAGTGATATAACTACTGGACCTTTTATTCTATTTAAAGAGAATAATGATTTGACATAATCTATAAGGTATCGATTGCAGATAATACTTTTATATTTGACAAAAACAAATCATCAATTATATTCCGCCTAACGATGCAAAGCAGCAAATAAATTTATAGACACGGATACGAAGTCAAAACTTTCATTCACCCACGATAATGATTAACAATTACAATACCCAAACCTCTCGAAATCTGAGCCCAATCCCCAGTTTACGAGCAGTCGACAGGAATACGCGAAACCCCCGCTAACAAAATTACCACTAATCAGCGGAAACTATAAAACAAACCTTACCCACAAAGATACACTTCGTTACATTAAAACGCTTGTTAAAACATTGGCCATAAAAATCGGAGTCCATCCTTTGTTCGAGCCCAACTTGGGGCAGACATTCTTTTTGTTCTGCTTTCTGGTAATGTGGTGGCAGTAAAAAAAAATTGGCTATTTTTATAGCCATAGTTGGCTGGAAACGTAATCATAGTACTGTTTTGACAAACTGGCCCGGATCACGCCATGGTCTTACCCTAAGGCTAAGAAAGTAAGAATTCCTACAGCTTTTGTCTTTATGGCTCATTTCGTTACAAAGGAAAGTTTTTTTTAAAAAAAATTCTTCTTTTTAATCTTTCTCGTGATGACCTCAAGTGAGTGTGGAAGCCACATTCTGACTCGTAATCTTAATAAATCGACATAACTGTCAACCTTCCTCTTTGAGCAAAAAAAAAATGTGCTTTCAACTGAAAAGCTTTTTTTTCTGCGAAAATGTAACTAAAAAACAATGAAAGATGCTTAATTATATGCTACATGTTGTCAGTTACATAAAAATAACAAAATTAACACAAAAACAATAACCAACAAGGCTTATCATGTAAATTTATATGCATTATAGCCTTTTATTTCAAACTATAATATACATTTTATATTACAGTTTGAAATAAAAGAGCTGCAATCTGAAATACTATAATCCGATCATATTTCAAACATCAAATCAAATATTGGCGATTCGTTAGTTCGCAGATAACTAATGGAGACGATGTGCTCTCAATATACGGTTTAAACTGTAAACTCTGAGTTACGTTTTAAAACTGACAAATGAGTTAAAATTTTGCACAAGCGCATGTTCTTCATTACAAAAACAACTTTCTTGAACATAGAACTTTAATTTTATAACTAAATGGCCATTAAAAGTGTTAATAATTAGTATGTTTTATATTATTTTTAAATGTGAAACTATTTACTATCAATAATTAAAATTCATGTCTTGATTTGTTATAGTATCTGAAGGATCTTTTGAGAACACAATAACTTTTTAAGCTCTATCAAACTTAGTTTTATCGAAATTTGGGAGCAAAATATTACTCAACTCTTATCATTTTTTTTAAATAAATAGTTAAATAAACAATTGTATCTTAAACATTCGTTTTTAGTTTTTAAAACTGCATAGCAACTGCAATTTAAAAAAAATGCTTTCATGCATTTTTTACTCCGTAATGATCAAAGAAAACAATACAGAATTTTTTTCAAAGCTCCCATAAAAAAAATTAAATTGTAGATTTTTCCTTTTGCAATTCTACTTGAGAAAATATTTAAAGATAGGAAAGTTTTTATTAAAATTAACGAAACTAAACGCAAAAACCATCACAAAAACGCTGTTTCTTCTTTAAATAATGAAAAAGCATAAAATAATGTTAAAAAAATTTGAATAAATTGTTTCCGTAACTGATTTTTTAAAGTTTCTAACACCCTTACTTAAACTATCTTTGAAAAGTTTTTTTTTTAAATATGGCTAAAAAGGTGAGATTCAATGGTTCATTGTTTCTTCAACAATTATCTCATTGTCTAATTCAGTACAAAGACTTTCATAAAGTCGCAAAAGAAACTGAGAAAAAAGTTCGCATGGTTTTAGTGAAAGACATAAAGGATAAAAAAAAACATTTTCCGAAGGGGAAAAAAAGGGTGTACTATTACATAAAAGAAAACGACAGTAATTCAGCTTGGAAGACAAATCTGGAACCTAATTCATACTTAACAACTTGTCATAAAAGGGTTAAAAAGAAAAAGAATTAAGAAAAAAATGACTTTATTATGCGAATTATTATTTTTTTAATAATAATAGCTTGTAAAACAGAGAGAAAAAAAACCCGGTTCTTTAATGCTTTGAAAAACGCGAAAAAATATTAATGTTAGTCATGGTTGATGTATTAGCGACATTCAAGATGCAGACCTTTTGATCCTCGGCTGAATAAAAGGTTTTGTTTTTGGTTAAAGAGTTTACGCCAATTTGATTAGTCATGCAGTATTATTTAGATTTTTTATTTTAATACCTTAATTTGTCTTTTTATTGTGTTTCAAAGACAGCGTTTTCTATTATTTTAAGAGTTATAAATTTGTAAGCTGAATCCATATCTGTCATGAACAACAGAAAGCTTTTATTGTTAATAACCGTTGCTAAATTATGGTATAGGTGTAATTTACAATTTTTAAGAGAATTTTACAAAACGATAGGATTGAATTTCATTTTTAAGTAAGTACAATGAAGGATAACTATAAAATCGTGCGCAAAATCTTAATGGCGGTTTAAGAAGGCATTATAAAGGGTTATACAAAATTGATGACAATTTTACAAATTTCCACGTTTCGCATAAACTAGAACAATATACGGTAAAAGGTTTTCTATAATTTGTAAAGCTTTAAATATTGTTCAGAGTATCTTTAACGTTAAAAAAAAATTTCTTATTGTTAAAATCCTTATTCTTTTTTAATTAACCAAGTTGTTAAAAATATTTTTTTATGAAACTAAAAAAATTTGGTCATTTGACAAACTATATAAAAGTTTTTTAAATATAGTGCCAAAAAATTATTTTAAAAGTAGTAATGAGCACTAATGGAAATTACCTATTTTCTAAGATACGTATATTTCTATGCGTATAACTTTTTGCAGGACTAGATCTGGTTCAGAAGGTGTAGACAATCTAATTATTGGTCTTGAGTGGCGTAATTGATGTTGATCTTGTATATAGTTTTTAAATGTGTATTCCTGGTTTTTTCTAAGCGTAAATTCTTGTACGGTGCATTGATGTATAGGTCAATGCCTAATAAAAATACTCTTAGATTTGAACTTGCGTCTATCGCAGACGATGGTAACGGGAGATAATTTTCTGTTTCACCTTCAGTTGGTTTTTATAAGCCAATAAAGGGGCTAACATAAAAACAACTTAATTTCTTCACTCCCTATTATATTTCACATTCGTAAAAAAAATACGTTGGCAACCATAAATACTCTTAATTATATTTTTGTGATAATCTTTTTGTGTGACTGAGAAGTCTCGTTCCTTTTCGCCCCGTTTCGCAGTACAACTTTTTTAGACAACAACGGAAATCACCTGCATCCAAATTTGTGCCATTCCTTTTTTCTTCACTCAAATAACAGAAAAACAAAATTTAAACACCCCGTTTTTCGAACTGCTTCCGAAAACTTTCCACCCCACACCGTGAAATTACCGCCCCCCAGAAGAAAAAAAACTGGGGTTTGGAACAAGTCACACTTTGAAACCGTTTCTGCAGTTACGAGCTTTTAACTCGAAATCCGTGACTGGCGGGCCCGAGCCGTTGCCACCGAGCGCGTCACAAAACGATCACTTATTTAGAAAAGTAAAAAGGAAAAGGGGCAAACGATTTCTTCGGAGGATGTTTGGAATGGAACGACTTGTTTGTTTTACTTGTTCTGCATGTTTCTAAATTATGAAAAAGCCTTTACTACATCGTTTTTTTTAAACGTTTTACCAATTGCATAACTGCATTATTTACCTTAACTGCAATAGAAAAAAATATCATTTGAAATTGTTTTACAATCTCTGATTTTTAGCCTTTGATGATTGATATAAATTAATGCTTTATGGTTTAAATCAAATGGTTTACATACACTCGAAAATGCAAGTTTAAGCATCTTGATTGTAATTAAGGGACTTAAACCATCAGTACGTCAGCAAACGGCTCTATTTTGTTTATTTGTCGTTATTACTGGATTTCTCTCTGGATAACTTTGATTCGCTTCGAATTCTGTAACTACGTTTAATTTTTTTTTTGCTGAGGATCATGTTGGGCCCTGTCCTAGGATATCCAAATTTTAGGGTACCCTAAATTTTAGTGTGTATAATGTATTACTAAATGCTGGAGACCTCACTTTGTTTTCAGCTTAACTTACACATTGACCAAACGTGATTAGTTTCATCGATGTTGTAAGGAAGCCGGTAAAACGGTTTAGAAAAATATGATTCATGGACTAACTAGCACCATCATTACGAGTAACAATACACAACCTTTTTCATAAAAGGGAACTTCAAAATGTGTTGTGCTTGTATGATTTTTCCCCCTGATAGCCCTATTCCCCCTATTAGCCCGTGAGCCCTATTAGTGCCCCATTGTATGCTCCTGTGTAGATACGAATGACGAAAACAGGTGAGAATCTTGAAAAATATCACATAACCCTTCCTTAATGAACCGAAAGATTCAACAAATGTTCGATACGAAGAACAAATTTTTTAAAAAAAATATTCCATGCCTAATTTCTTCCTCTGGTTCTAGAGAACCAACAGCAAAAGAAATTGCGCGCACTCGCTCGGGCAATTGAGACTACTGATAGCAGTTAATGTCATAAAATGGGAAGGGATAATTGAAGCTGCTGCAGCGGAGGATAATAGGTGTGGGAATTTTCACAGAAAAGAAAAGATCCACAATGTGGAATGCCGACCGAGCCCGCGGACACAAATTACAGGTTCTTTCCGATCACAATGAAAGAAATTATTTCTTCTTCTTTCAAAGCGTACCCCCTTTAAGAATATTTTTTTCTACCTTTCTTTGTCTCTTTCCCGCAGTTTTGTTATGATTGTTACTTCGGAATGGAACAATGTGTCCGATTTCGTGGAACGTTCTGTTTGTTGAGGAACACATCGGGACGACGCAATGATGATTTCCACAAAGGGGAATTCGAATGTGGAATGGAACAATGGCGGGAGATTTCAATGGTGTTTTTTATATACATATTTTCTCTATCTTGTTTGATGTATCTTCTTCTGGGTTTAGAATTTTTGTTCTCGCATGTCTGAAATGATGGAATGGAAATGGCCTCGGGAAGTTTCCTGGCAATATTTACTGGATTTATAGATATTATTTTGGTAATTTAAAGATTATAAATTGTAAAAAAAAACTGGTTTTAACAATTCATTTGAGAAATATACAATTTAAAATGTTGCGCTTGTTGTCCACCCACATTTGATTCATAATTTTGGAGAAAAAAAGTAATAATAATGGAAAACCGTTGTAATTTTCACTTCCTTAACCTATTTATTAAATTATTGACGACTAGGTAGGGAATATTTTTTTTATTTGATAACACATAATAGTCAAAACTATTCCGGACACTGATACTGCAAGTTAGGGTGTGAGAACCTAGTTGTTAAGCCTTCTTTTTTCTGACCAAATACAGTCTTCGATACTGCCATCCTATTAGGATTATCAGCTATAAACGAATTAAGTAGTTAAAATCCAATTTAAAAATAGGTTAATGATGCAATGCCTTTGTCACCAAACAAGAAGATTTTCTTTGAGGGTTCACTCGTATAGACCACATCATTGGAAATTTATATCTAATGCGGGATTAAACCAACCAAAAAACCTTGTACGAAGTTAATTAAACAATTTGATAAACGCATGTTCTCAAATTAGAGAACAATGTGTTCCGAGTTATTATGAACCATTTTCTCAAAAATGATAATATTATTCTCAAAATAAAGAACCCCATTTGTAACAGTACATCCCTAAATCCACTCTTAAAAACCTCTCATTAACTCCCCGACAAACGTCAATAAAAAAAGCCTCTCGCCTCTCCTCAAAACGGTGATGCAAAAAGGGGTGTGCTGAAGCCTTCAGCTTCCGAACACTTCCATCGAAGAACAATAGGGGGCAGGGGGTGCGCATTCTTGTCCGTTCGAAAGCTCATTTATGATCGTCTGCAGAAGGGAGTGGCCTCTCAACCCTATGCTGCATGTAATGGGATTTTGGCTAAATAACTACATTGCATCTTCAAAGATGATGTTGTTGCGTAATACAGCAAGGGAAATTTGAACTATTTGAGGCGTAAATGGTTTTCAGATTGGATGAGCGGTCTTTCATGTTGTTTTTATATAGGGTTGGATATTGTTTTTATATGGGATGGTTGGAAAGCTTATTAGTGCATGGAGTGCGATTTTTCATTTTCAAATTAATGATGCAGGTTGATTTCGCCTGTTTCGAAATGGTTAGCTTAATTAATGTTAAATTGGCTTTGTATTAGACTAAGCATGTTGGCTATTAGTGCCTCGCCTAGTTTTGTTCGAGAGTGGGGTAGGTAAGCATTGGAAAATAACGATGAAATAATTTTTAGGTTGTATTAACGTTGCACTAGGACTACATGGCGACGAGTATCGTAATGTAGTACCAGTACCGCTGTCAAGTGACGAAGCCAACGCCTGGTCATGCACCCAGCGAACTTTATAGCGACATTGTAGAGAAGTTTTTGTATTTTCATAAATAAACAAATCATCTGATGCATGATTTTCAGCAATTACCGAACTCAACATTTTATATCTAATAAAAAGTTGTAAACGATAACATTTATATTCTTTGTATTTATTATTTTGAAGATGCACAGACTTTCGCACAATCCTATTAATATTGTGATGTTACACACAAAAATATTGAACTGATATTCCTTGACTATCACACGAACACAACTATTGATTAAATAACAATTACCAAAATTACTTTTGTGATTATCATTTAATGACCCGACACATGAGGAATAACATCTGAACAGCTCCCAACCACAGTGCAGGGTGGAGACAGCAAGAGTCGAATAAGCTTTTGTAAGCCAAAATCTCCTCAGGCAGTGATTGTGACAGGTAAAACCATGGGTTTTGAGAAACAAAGGCCTGCTTTTAATTCCAAGGGACCTGTTGCCAGAATCGATTGTGGCCAAATGATGCATATTCAGACGATTGTCGCCGCAGGTGGCAGCAGTTCTTCCTCCTGGGGTTGACTTTCTAATTGATTTAGATCACGAACGTTTCTAAGTTGGTTCGCCAAGTCGCAAAATTGACACCGCCAAGTTTGTACCGGGCGAGGCTTGACCTCTTGTGAATTTAAAAAAGTTCTGTAAAAAATTCTGCAGAAAGTTCTGTAGAAAATTGAATGTAATGAACGAAGTTTCAGCTCTTGAGTGACAACAAAATGTTCTTAATAAATCTAAATTCCTTTTCGAGTTCCAATTGCTGAATCAGTGAAGCGTGAGATCAGACGACAAATCGAAGCACTGATCACATAAAAAAAAGTCTGGACGAAATTTGGTTAGCTGAAGGAACCTAATGCTTTTTTAATGCATTATTGCAAGAGATTATGAATATTTGAAATCTACAACAGAACAGAAATTGAGGAAGGGGAATGAAGTTTAAATTCATAGCGATGAGTATCAGAAAGGTTATTCTTAATACTTAATCGTAGCTCTAAAGAATTATATTCAGTTCAAATTGAATATGAAAACTGATATCAATCATGTACCTTTGCATAAAATGTAGTTTATAAATATTTTTAATGGCCCTGTTAACACATTAACACATTCACTGCCACTGCCACGCCAGCGTGTCGAGTGGTTCCGATTCACCGATAGCAGCATAATCTGATGAAACTTATAGTACCATTTTGCCAACCGTTCTTAATTATGAGTTCAAGATCGTTTGAAAACTTGATAAACATGATGGTCTAGTGGCTACACAAACTACACGATCTAGATCTTTCATCTACAATTTTGAATGATATTTAATTGACACCTAGTAATCCCAGATGCGACTGATGAATTTCCATACATAGATTTTAAAGCTTATGCAGTTTTTGTGTTATTGCGAAGTGTATCTTTCGCCTATATACGGAAAATATAATACAGCCATAATTATGTCGTGATGTTAAAACATCTATATTTGAATTATGTTAACTTTGCAATCAAATTTAAGGTTACTTGGTGATCGATTTGAGGATATAGAACGAAGAGTGTTAGATTTTACACTTTTGCAACCGATAATGCTGAGCTTGGAATTATACTTGATGATTTGAAAGAGTGCGTTCTGTTTCAAATTACGTGGAAATTAAATCTTTCGTCTCATGAAAATCTCAATCTTTTGTCGAGAAAAAGCGACAAAAACAGATATAATCGTTCCTAATACGTAGTAGTAATCCTTCACGTTCATAATGATAATCCTTCCAGTTTGTCGCAATGCACCTTTAACCAACTTGTTCACTGTATGTCTCAAACGAATAAAACTTTTTACAATACCAAATTGTGCAAAACCAATGGACTTTTTAAGGTGACGTATTCCTTCCAGCTCTCATTCCTGGCTTCCATCGATCGGTGCTGCAATTGGTGCACAGTTTCCACGTGACATTGATTCACCAATCAATGATTGATATACACTTATTATCATTCAGCATTTCTTCTGTAACTAAGACCTGAAACCATGCCCATCAGTAATTTTCTTATTCCTATCTTACCTATATCTAATACATCCTTCAAATATGCATCAATTTGTTATAATTTCCCCCCAAAATTGTTTTTTTTTCTTCTGGTTGGCGATTCGCTTTTAATTCTGGAGCCCCATTGTCGTGTTAAAAAGAATCTTTTGTGCAGCAGAGCAGGGTATAATTATCGCTAGCCCAAGCATCAAGGGACACGATGCCGAAATGGATGGACGGAATATGCAAAACTAATGTGCCCGCGACACAATCGCCTGTGTCAAATGGTCCCGAGAGATAATAGCCGGAATGCTGATCTGCCACGGGGCAGCCTTCGCCTGGCTTCGTGGTAAATAAATAAACAATTAAGCTGAAGAGACGAGACCGGTGAAACCGCAAGGGTGCTGCTGATGATGGCTTGCGACGAGTGAACCTTGGCAAGGTCGTCCTCGGCTTCGGACACTTTAGAGTGTAAGGTTAGGTTTTGAATTATCGTCGCACTCGAGCTACACGAGGGCTATTGGCGACGGGGGTCGTATTTTAGAACCACAGTCAAGTGACGAGCCGACACCTGAATAGGCACCCAACGCAACCTTTAAGGGCGACATCGTACGCAGCGTTAGGGCTTTGAAGGATTTTTAACGTGCACTCCCTTACACGGGGTATTATTCGTCGGACATTTTTGGCTGCATGGGCCGTTTATAGGTCGGCAGCTATTTTGGCGATGCCCGGACCCGAACCTGGGACCTTCCGCATGCTAAGCGAGTGCTTAACTGACTGGGCTCCCCAGTCCTGTGCGTTAGGGAAAACTAAAAAGTTTCTGATTGTAAACTTGCACTTTTAAAAATTTCGCGCTTTTTTTTACCATTGCAATGGTTAATAGTTGCTGCGACGGCTTGATGTTAACTTGTCACTCTATTTTCGTTATTCGGTTGAAAAATTTTTTATGTTTTGGAGGCAAAAAAGGAGTACAAAGATTCCAAAAACGCTTTGCATTCCTAATAATATCAACAAATGTAGTTTGATTTCAATTTTAGTACGTCCAAATGGCTCTTTCTAATTTCTTTCTTTTAAATTTTATTGATATGTGAGCAAAACTTTGGCATGTAAGGATACAGATATTTACAGCTTTGAATGTTAAATATTTGATTGAAATTTTAATGATTAATCGAAAACCAAATTTGCACCAAATTAATGAAATATGCACCTTAGTAAAAAAAAAGCCGAAATCCTAAATCATAATATGTTACATCGATCATTTTTCTAAGAAGCACATGTTTATTATTATTATTGTTTACACTTCCTTTGTTCTTTAGAAAGATCTTATACTTTTGTAAAACAGAATAATTTCACAATGTTAAAAGCAATTTTGAAAGGATTTCTTCTCGGCTTTTTCAAGCTTTTTCAGATCAATAGATGTCAGTAAAAAAATGTAAACCATTAAAACAATATACCCTGTCCACTTCAACTGACTAAACAACAAGACAATCTCTAATAACAAAACCAATTTGATGCTAGGAATTCGCAATTTATTCCATGATGAGAGGTCAATTATACCCATCAACGCCGCCATTAAAAACCCCTTCTAATGAATCCTTTCATATCAACGACCAAAACCACCTCCCACTACATACAATCTGACGAAGAACCGATCCATCAATGATGCCTCACATCTGTCTCTTAGCACCAATCTAATTTCTGACCTCAAAGTATCGCCTCACACAAAGTCCGTCATTTGACAACAACCGTCCCGATGATTGGAAGAGGCCGTCCATTTCTAATAAACTTTTTTTTCCTCTTCAAAAAGTTCGACAAGGCATGAGGCTTTTTTGAGCCCATAAATCGTTTCCATACCTCTGTCGATTAGGTAGCAGAATAAATAACACTCAACCCCCTCCCCTATTCAAGGTATGACATGACAGGCTACTTTGTTACGAGAGGCTGTCTTGTCCCCTTAAGTTGCCGTGCCCATTATTCGGAGGATAAAATGCTTCTACTTTTTTTTTGTTATTATTATTCCTTTAATAGAAGGCTGATACGTTGTCTTGCGAATATTATATAAAGGGTGATTTGTTCTATAGGTATAAATTTTCTTTTTTTTTATTTGTTTTTTATATGATTGGTTATTTAGATTTTAAGAGGTCAATAGTCGGTCGTATATGTGTAGATATTTTGAATTAATTTGCACACAGTGGTTGAGAGGGTTTGTGTTTGGATGGATAAGTTGATTTTGATGGTGGAAGTAGGAATATTTATCAAAATGCTAAATATATTTACATTTTATAAATTTTAATTTTCCTTTGTGAAAGAGTTTATATTTCAGATAACTTTTCTATGATTAAGAAAATTAAATAAACTAGCGATATCTGGAAAAAATTGAATGTCAAATATTTATAAAGAATTTAATTTATATTTTAATTACGACATTGTAAAATAAATAAAAATCTATCTGAAAAAAACTACATTAAAAAAATTGTTTAATTTTTTTTTTAATCTTACATTTAGTACCACTACTATTCAGTATGAAAAAAACATAGTAAGTTAGAGTTTCTCCCACTTTAAACTTCTACACAACAAAAAAACTCTTTACTTTACTCTTAACCACTTGAAACATCTACAAACACATGAAAAAAATATTTGCAAAGCACCAACTTTCATTCTTAATTAAGTAGAATATATAACTGCTAATCTTTAATCTAAAAGTTCAAGGGAACGATTTTAATATAGCAGCGCATCGCATCAATACGTCCGTCCTGAAATTCTGTAAAACTACTTTCTCCGCGTGGTTAGTTTCTGTACAGGGAAACGCATTTTTCCCCCTCGGGTCAAGCATTAAGGTTTTTTTTTTTTCCATGAGTTTGTATAATTTAACGTTTAAATTTTCTATGTAATTAATTGTTTTAAAATTCGTTTTTTATTAGAATATAAAAGTTCTAGCATTGCGAAGCTAAACTATAATTTAATGAACGTAATAATACTTATGCTTTTTAATTTTACTTTCCACTTATTTTTAATACTCTTCAATATGAAGGTTTTTGCAAATAACTTCATTAATTTAGCTCGTTTTAAGCTACCTGTCATCTTAAACAACCGATATCGATTCTTTGATTTTATATAGTAACTATTAATTTTACAAGAATTAATTTAAAAACTTTAATTCTATTATTAGCATAAACCTTTAATAAATCATTGTTAATTACAACATTGTGCACCAACGGTTTAAAATATGTCATATTTTTAATTTATAATTTTAAAAAAATGCTTTAGAACATTCTGACTAGAATTATTCGTAAATTTTACCTATTCTAATTGAATTTCATATCAAAATGCATAATAAATACAATGACGGCGAAAAAATACTATATTTATACAAATGCGTAAAGACACTTCGTTACCCTCGTAAATTTCGCTTTCTACCCTTCTTTTATATTCAATATCATATCTATGTATTGTAAACTCGGTTAGGTTTGAAATATCGTCGCACTAGAGCTACACGAGGGCTATTGACGACGGGCGTCGTAATTTAGAACCATAGTCAAGTGACGAGCCGACACTTGAATAGGCACCTAACGCAAGCGTTAAGGGTGGCATCGTACACGTTAGGACTTAAAAGGATATTTAACGTGCACGTCCTTACAAGGGGTATTATTCGTCGGACATTTTTGGGCTGCACGGGCCGTTTATAAGTCGGCAGCTATTTTGGCGATGCCCGGACCCGAATCTGGGACCTTTCGCATGCTAGGCGAGTGCCTAACCGACTGGGCTCCCCAGCCCTATATTGTAAATTAGGCTTTTTTTTCTGAGGATTTCCTCACTTTTACATCAAAACGCCGTATCTCATAAACCCGGTGTTAAATAACACCGCCATCCTACCCGCATGGCATTCGAATTAACCCCATTTCGTTCCATTCTCGGGGCAATCTCGAGCGATACTTTACCGGAAATGTGACAAGTGTCTTCTCCAATCTCTGATCTCAACGAAAAAGTAACCAATGCTATCTTCCGATAATCATTGACGAATAACGTTGCGGGATGGGACGAAATTTAACGCACTCTTCGCCACTATCTCGCAGAAAGTGTTGTGGGATGCAGTGAGTCATTTATATAAAGCAGTTGTAAAGTACTCTTGTTTTTTTTTTTTGTTTGTTTCTTAACGTTTTTTGGAGAATTGTTTTGCTGTGAAGTCATTTAACATTTACAAAGGGGCGTTCACGCACCATTTCTATAAATGTTTTCAATAAGTTGAAATTTTTTCTGTAATGAAAGTGTTAATGGGGTGTTAATGGGTTAAAATGGGTTTATGGGATTTAATTGGATTATAGGAGCGAAATTATTTTTCGAAAATCTTTTTCACATGATATTGTATGATTATATATCGTTTTAAAATTGATTTAGATTAATATACTATGAGGTGCTCTAGTAAGATTTTGATTCAACAAAAACTACTATCCCTATAAAGATGCCCTGTCAAGTAATACATAGGAGAAGATGTTTCCCCTAAAATATTTGATACAAATCGTAAATCAGCTTTAATTTTTATATCTAGCAACAACAAAAATCTTACAGTTTTTAAGTTTAAAACAATAACATTTTGAAAAATAAGTTAGAAGGTTTCCATTAACCCTGATAACGCTTAATACTACACTTACAGCAAACAGGTAAGAAACATCAAACAGTCAATTCTTGATCATCTCTCACAGTTTGAGAAAAGCCACAATTGCAGACAATGCGGCTGACAGGCCACAATGCCAAGTTATTCTTCAGAGGAGTTGGAAGATGATAATAATATTAAAAAAAATACATCAAAAACTGGCGGCAGCGATTAGAATGCTGGGGTCACCTTATCGCATGATAACAACTTAGGCAGGCGCCCGACGCTCCCTCATTGCTGTCTTTGGGATGATTTTTTTCTTGGGGGGGGGGGGGGGGATGAAGAAAACCATTTGCTCTCTCAGTGTTCTTCCTTTGATTCTTGAATGATAAAGGAAAGTGAAATTATCCAGAGGCTCTAAATGGTCCGTTGCTGCGAATTGTTGAAGTAACGGTGCAACGGTGTTTGAAGAGTAGCAATGAGAACGATCAGAATGTGGGTAACTTGTAATAATTAAATGTTTAGGTTGTAATTGTTTATAAAATAAATTATCACTTTTGTTTGCTAATTTCAAATGACCTTTTTCAGTCCAAAAATAGTTTCTCGTCTATATCTAAGCTATAAAGTGGCAAATTAAAAACCTTTTTTAATAGAAAAAGGACCCTGATGGATTTCAGCCTTTATATTTTAATTTAGTTTGATTCCTTTGATTCTTGAATGATAAAGGAAAGTGAAATTATCCAGAGGCTCTAAATGGCCCGTTGCTGCGAATTGTTGAAAGTAACGGTGCACGGTATATTTGAATAGTGGTAATAAGAACGATCAGAATGTGGGTACATTGTAATAATTAAATGTTTAGGTTGTACTTGTTTATAAAATAAATTATCACGTTTGTTTACTAATTTCAAATAACCTTTTTCCGTCCAAAAATAATTTCTCTAAGCTATAAAGTGGCATAGTAAAACCTTTTTTAAAAGTAAAAGGACCCTGATTGATTTCAGCCATTATATGATAATTTTGTTTGATTGCTTTGATTCGTGAATGATAAAGGAAAGTGAAATTATCCAGAGGCTCTAAATGGTCCGTTGCTGTTGAAGTAACGGTGCACGGTATTTGAATAGTGGCAATGAGAGCGATCAGTGGGTAAATTGTAATAATTAACCCTGTAATGCATGATTTTTTTTTCATCCCGAAAAAATATATGTGTATATTAATACGCATACATTATGGGTAAAATACTGAAAAAAAATTAACTGCATTGGAATTTAAATAATTTAAATTTTTAAACTTTTTACCATGTTGCAAAAACCAACTACAAAATTCCAATTTTGATAAGAATGACTAGAAAACTACTAAATATATTTTAAAATAACTCTCTTGAACTATAATTATTTTTTCAAAACAATTTATTTGTATTTAGTGCTAATATTGTTATACTCTGAATACTGCTTAAGACGTAATTTCTCAACAGTTAATAACTTCACTCATTAATTTTAAATACATTTTTACTACTGTCATCTATGACGGTTATTAGTAACTAACTTCAAAATAGAATATAATAGATTAAAAAACACAGATTTATCGAGCGAGAGCTCTAGTTTAATAGAATAAAGTGGATTATATTACTTGCTGCCATATGGCAACAGTATGCATGAGAGAGTTAAATGTTTAGGTTGTACTAGTTTTATATGCTTGTAAAATAAATTATCACGTTTGTTTACTAATTTCAAATGACCTTTTTCCGTCAAAAATAGTTTCTCGTCTGTATCTAAGCTATAAAGTGGCATAGTAAAATCTTTTTTAAAGTAAACGAACCCTCATTGATTTCACTCTTTAAATGATAATTTAGTATGAGTGAAATATCTCTAAGTCAATTTGAACACAATTATAGAAAAATGCTAACTATTAGATAAACGCACACAAAATTAAGAGAGTAAATTACACATAAACCACTTTTAAAAAAGCATACATACGTAAACGTTTTGGAAATAATAAATTGAAAATTGCAATGTCGTAACTTTATGCAATTACCACTTAAGGTCAAAACTATTGTCCGATTCGTCACTATAACAATCAAGATATCATATATCTGTATTGTGATGGTGTAAAAATGTTAGTAGTAGCCATTACCAACTACTCTACAACAACTTTAATGCCCTTATTGTTAATTTTTTTTCTTTTGTGCTTTAAAGGGCTATAAAATTGAGGCAAGATTCTGGCTTAATACTTGGGGAGTGTTAGATGCCTTTAAATAAAACAAAGGTCCAATCAAATACACAAAATCATTTTAAACAAATTTTTTTAGTCATTTAATCTGTGTAATACTAAATAAAAATAAATGTCAGAATTTTTAATAAAATTATTGATATACTGGTATAGTACGATTAACGGTATGATTCATGGTTCCGCATTTGCAATCCGTTCAAATTATGCTCCAAACATTACTTTGCAATTGTAGGATCTAATTGCAAGCTCGCATTCCCCGAAGTATTACTAAGATATAGGGTTCGATCCGTTCATTGACGATCGTAAGTTTAATTGGGAGAAATCGCCAATGAGCGAACCGGTCCCTATATCTTAATTATACTTCATTGAATGCTATTTTTGAAACTAATCCCTCTTTCATTGATTCCTTTTAAAGCTACAATTCACCATAATTCTGCAATATATTAAAAATTAAATATATATCCCCCAACTATAAAATTAAAATAAGGAAAGCGTATTTTAAACACGCCCTCAATTACAGCATATCAATTTGTCCATTAACGGACATCATCATTATCACCTATCCGTCTATTAAACTGTTAAAACTGTCATTGTTACTCTTAAAAGCTCACTCAGATAGGCATCGTTACAAGGCGTCTAACACACGCAACTTCTGCCTATTACACGGTCTAGCAACCAAGCGTTGGCTCTGAGGAGAGCATGGCTTTATTGGGAGCGATCTTCATTATAACGGCGTGCGCCTGTGAATATGGATTTGATGAACTACTGTTTGATGGTATCAAACTATGAGTTGCTTGCTGAAAAGCATTTTAAGGGAAGAAATTGAACAACTATAGAATTTTGATATCCATATTTTTAGAAATGAAAATATTGGTATAAAAAATCTGAAGTTGTTTAATTTCTTGCAGTGCACATTATATAATTATGACACGATACCTTTTAGTTTTAAATTCTCGAAGTGGCTTTTTTAATCCTTTTGTGGTTTAAAAAAAAATCTATATTTAACAATAAATGAGTTAAAATTAGATTGCTTCGTGGTAAAAACGAGTTTGTTTTCCATATAGATCAGTCGTTAATGATTATCATTTTTAAACATATTTTATAACAAAAAAAATAATGACTAAGCACTTAAAACCATTCAAACAATTGAAGCCCTACTACTTTAAAGCAACAGCCCCAGGCGCTACTATTTGAAATGACGCCTTAACACAACCAAAGTGCAGTAGCAATCCATTAGCCTTACCTCCCACCCGCTTGTTCTTGCCAATCATCCTCAGGTAGGCCACAGGCCTAGGCCATAGTGCGCGGGTGTTTGGGGTGGTCCCAAAAGGTGCGGCCTAACGGTAGCAGGCCACAGGTTGACCTAGGCGCGGCGGCCTTGCCACCCCCTCAATTTCCATATAGAGCTGTTAAAGAGGAATATTGAAACTATAAATTGCAGTCCCACACTCAATTTGGAAAAGTGTTGGCATTTTATAATTGAACTTGCAGTTTAAAGAAGGAAATAGTTTGAATGGTTGAAGAATTGTGCTCGTTGCCTTCTTCGAAAAGTTGATTTATTTTGGATAGTGAATTTGATCGGCGAGAAATTGTTTAATACGGTGTGAAGAGCTCAAGCCTGAAACAATTAAGTTTTTTCAGGTATTGCTTATGCATTACTTAAGTCACTATACAAGAGATAAGTCATTATACAAGCGATGACATAATGCAAGAGGTGACTATATACACTGATAAGAATCTTATTAAGGCATATTTTCAAAGTAATAAATACGCATTGAAAGAATATTCTTAATGCAAAGGCAACAAATTTTTTTTATAGCTTATCATTAAAAGGATATGTTTTATTTGGTATGTATCGTAAATCCTCTCGTTGCTATTCTTATTGCTTTTAAACTCAATGCGATTAAAGATGATAACCAAATTAAAACAAAACTATAAAATAAAAACATCCATTACGTGTAAGTCGCGTAATAATCGTGTACAGTTTTTGTGACCATTTGTTAAACAAATTCTTATATCAGTATAATTAGTAAACAAATTCTTGTATCAGTATATGGGATTTTAAAAAATAGACGGAATTATCAAAACCCTTGTAATATTAGTCAACAAACCGATTGAAATTGTATGGAAAGTTATTTCAGTCCAAGTAATAATCTAAGAAATCCAACAAATACTTTGGTTACTACTGAATTAATAATCACCTTATAAATGTTATAATATAATTTTCTTAATAAGTTTATATTAAAGAAACGTTTTTCATCAGATCATTATCTATTCAAATTCAATATCCGAACAATTTAAGTTATAACAACTACGCCCTTTATAAAGTCATTAAATAACCCCTAAAAGAATAATTGATAATCCATCCAAAAGAATTTATTCCAACGCGATAGTTTAAAGTTTAATTAGGATAATAAAAATACGAAGTTCGAAGGCACGCGTTAATGTGTTGAGTAAAATCCACCCATAGATAATGAAAGTTAATTACAACCGGCCAATGGATCATTAAATTGGGCGCGTTGAATTAAATTACCCCAAATCATGAACCATTTAAATACCTCTTTACAATGCGTGCTGACAAGGCACCCAGCCAATGGGCTATTGCTGAAAATAATCAATCAAAACCTAATTCATTTTTGAGCGCCTTTTCATATGAGAGGCTAGCAATTTTGCGCGCTTGCTGACCTCATCACAAGAACAGAACATTTAAAACGAAAATAAATAAAAAGTTCGGATCGAACGGAAGGTCGTTCGAGGCATCGAAATGTTACTCCGATTTCCTTCGGTTATTGTTGGACAATGGCGAATGGTTTCGGCATTTAGGATAATGTCGGTTTTAATGGTGTTGAATTCTTCTTTACAGATCGGAGTATATTTTAATGTAATGTATAATATTTTGGGTTAAACTTGAATCTTGGAGTCAGGGTCATCAGGGTCCGACTCACAAGTTTAGAGCAACTTTGGGGCCCCCAAAGCATACCTTGATAAAATACTTGCATGTATTTTCCTATCTTTCAGTGTTTACCAAAAAAAAAAAATAGCAGAAGTAATTAGCTTGAAAAGCATGCTTATCCCCCCAAATAACTATTTTTTGTGTGAATTGATCAATTCAGAGTTTAAACACAATTTCATAGTCAACCTGATTCATAAATTTAATTTTTTTTTGCATATTTGATGTTAAAAAGTTTGGCGTAGTTGTAATGAGCAAAAATGTTAATGAAGAAAATTTGGGGGCCCCTTAAAGTGGGGTCCTGGGCAAGTGCCCCGTTTGCCCTGCCGAAAATCAGGCAATGGGAGTGATACATCTTCATTTGTGTTAAGATTTTATTGAACAGCGTAGTACCCGTCACCTGACAATGAGGTTTTCCAACACAACGCACATATTTTTAATATAAGTGCTATTTTGTCAAATTAAAAAAAATTGTAGGATGTGAGGATTAGTTTATAATCATCTGTGCAACAGAAATATAGTTTTAAAAATTTAACGAAATTAAATTTTTAGTTACAAATTTAAATTTTCTCATGCAATGAAAACAAGTGAATACTTTCAATTGCTTTCAACTTTCAATTCTAAAAATAAGCACAGTCAATTAGTTAGCTCTCAATGAGTTAAAGCTGGTCCGTGTAATTTTTTTTAAGTTCATTCAGTACTTTAATTTAATTGTTACTCGTACCAGACCTGGTTACTAAATAGGCTCTTAAAACCATTGCTTACTCGAATCGAATTCCAAGGTATCCAGAAATCGGAGCACTCGCATTCTGGTTAGACAATTTATAGCACATTGTTTTGATAACTTGAAAGCAAATCTCTGAAGTATCTTTCACTCCATTGTATCTTCTCCCCTAAAGACGATGTTCCAATAAGGACTAAACGGCATTTGAACTGGATAACTGTCGAAACTGGATTAGCATCTATCAAATGGTACCCCAAATGAAAGGGGGTTATAAAATAACGCTTGCTATTCGGAGTGGTCCGTAGCTTGAATGAATAATCCAAATGCATCAAAAATTGAGACACTTGCATAAAAATGATCATAAAAATGATGGAATCATAAAAATGATGGAATAATAAAAATGATGGAATCCTAAAAAATATTCATAAAAAAAAGAATAATAAAAAAAAACTCGTCTCTTGACCATTGTTCTAAATTACGAGGCGTAGCCAATTACGGCTAATTACGGCCAACACATCCAATTACGCTTTGTAATTTAGAACCCTGGTCAGCTGACGAGCTTGTTTTTTATGATTCCATTTTTCCCCCCTTCTTGATTAGTAAGTGTCTCAATTTTTGATGCATTTGGACTATTCATTCAAGCTACAGACCACTCCGAACAGCGAGCGTTATTTTATAACCACCCTGTATATCTAGACTTTCGGCAAAATACCAGAGACAATAGTGCCCAAATTATATATGCAGAGTAGGTGTGACATTCACACTGAAACATGTTCCTGAAAGATCACCTCCATCGTTCTGGGTTCCATCCCTGAACTTCAAACCATCCTCTCTCCCAATGTTTTTCCACCCAGAAAACAATTCTATAGGAAGTATCACTCCCCTCTATCTTCTCCCCTAAAGACGCTGTTGTCACTGATCGCTTTGAAGAAGGTTCGAGGCCGAGGTTCGAAACATGTTTCTGATTAAAAGCTCCGATAAAGTCGGGCGCCAACCACTCTCTGCTCCGACCCCTCTTCTTCAGCAATTTTTTTTATACGTAACTTCAACAATCAAAGGGGGGGGGGGGTGCCTCTGGGTGCTGATGCACATTAATCCTCATTATCTTCTGCTAGGAAGAACTTCGGAATGTCACCCCGGGGCAACTACCCTGCGTTTAACTTTTTCCATAACTGACCTCATTACAGGGGGGTGCACAAGTGGGGTGTTGTTCTACGAAGCTACTGATTCTCTTTTTTTTCTACCCCCCCCCCCTCTTTTTGGAATAATAAATAGGGGGGGGGGTCAGTGATAACTGCATTCGAGAATTGTAACACCAGGGGCGTTCGTTTTGCGGCGAGGTGTGACGATTGATTATGGGCGGTTGTGCAATTGGGAATGGGAATGCAACAATGGAAGATGGCCTTTGAAGGGGTTGCCGGGGTAATTTGGGGCTCTAGAACTTCTGGGTAATTGATCTTTTAGTCGATATTCAACTCTATAAATTCTGGAGCACCTCCTAGGATCTTCCACTAACGTGACCCCTGAAGCACTTGTCCATATGAAGGATTTCTTAGATTACCGATGATTGCGTGACATTCTGTCGCATACTATTTTTTAAATATTCAGCAGTTCGCCTCATAAGTTAATATAAGGCAGAAAAAATTCTAATAATAGTGTTACAAATACTTTTTCAAAAACAGATATATTATATGGAAGATAAATTCAAGTTTTCAATTGCATCAATTTTCAACGTGCAGTAAAATATACATTCATTCGGGCTATACTTTTAAATTTATGGAAATGTTATTAAAGTTGTTTATAGATCACGAATATAATTCAATGTATTTTTATATAAAAGATTTAGATAAAAATACTTTGAACAATCTGAAAATGTAAAGCTATTATTGTTATTAAAATAATTTAAAACGCATCTGAATTACAACCAAATTGATTCTTTTGTTTTATAATCTTTCAATTAACACAACATAGATCCCGTATGAATAAAATTATGCAAAATGATTCACAATTCAAATTAACATGAGTTTTTGTTTTGCTGAAAACATTTTCAACTGACTCCTCCCTTTTTACGGGTTCAAAAACACTTTTTTTGAACTCGAAACTATCTCTGAGGGCCACTGACTCCAGCAATTGGATTCTAATAAGAAAGAACACCACGCTGTTAAACGACGTCCATATTTCGGATTCTGCAAAAGGTACTCCGCGTGAAGTCGCGTTTCGTTGAATAACTTTATGGATTGCAGAATTCCTGGCGACTTTTTCAATGGGCGTTTATTCCTTTTGGCTTTGGGAAAATTCAGAATGAATGTGAACCCATTGTGGGATGCCTTCTTGTGTGCATCGCCAAGAGAATGATGGTTATTGAATGGTAAACAAACCTCCCAAGATGGCGAGAAGCCACCAAGGAGGCTTTTGAAGTTGTACTAAAGATTTGGGAGCTTTAATTATCTGTGTGTTTTTTCTTTAATTTTCGCTACTTAGGGTTGGTATGGTGTTATGCAATTGAAGGTTGTAAAAGTATTTTGAAATCAATATTATAATTTAAGGCTGAGTTATTTAAGGTATTTAGTAATTTTAAATCCGAATGCAATTCCTCAAAAATAAACCACTCCATTTAAAATAAAGATTTATTTTTTTATAGTTAATGCAATGCAATAAAGCAGTCTCTTACAAAACTTGTCATGATCAGTTTTTTTTTAATAGAGCCTAAACTACATTCTGTTATTTTATTTAAATAATTTAGTTTTAAATAAAAACAATTTTATTTTATTATTCTCAAAGAAAGTAAAAGCAATTTTTAAAGCATAAGCAATACATATGTATTTGAAATATAATGGCGTTTCAATAGCTGTAGCAAAATAATCCTCATATATATTTCTAAGAAGAAAATGCAATGAATTTTGAAATAATTGCTTCTCAAAAGTAATTTAATATTTCAGTCATTGTTTGCGATTACGCATTTAACATTATTCTGAATTCTTCGCAAAATCGTGTCGTATTACATTCGTTCCACATTTAGTGTTATCTCTTTCTACGAAAAGGAACGGAACTGAATTGTAAAAAATCATAAACATTCGTCTTTTTTTTCCCTTGGACCCAACACAATCAAAGAAGCGCAAACTCACTCTCGGTAACTGATTCCAAGCCGACAGCTGCAATCTCAAACATCCAACCTCCATCAACCTTTTTTACCCCTGGCCCGCAATAAAAGTGTTTAATCAAACTGAAGAAGAACGGGACAACAACAAAAAATGGCGCCCCACTCGAAATAATCTTATTTTTAGAAGTAAATTTCAGTGTCTTTAATTCCCGTTTAGCAATACGCTGGAATGGTTTGGCATTGTTGCAACTGAAACTTGCTCGGTTAATTTAAATTGATATAAAACACAGAATTATGGAGATCGAGCAATTATCTTATTAAATGGTCATATATTTTTCATATTTGATCAAATAATAACTTTTATAAAAAAAAAGCTTATTTGAGTAATTGGGAATAAATTATAGCTTCTTTTGTAAAATTCATATTTAAAAAACTCAGTTTGATATGATCGGACAGTAGACCTCTCTGCGAATTCAACAATTCAGCGCTTTTTTTTAATTCCGAAGTTTAAGTTTGTAATTAACCGTTTAGATGCAGGTCTCATTTTGACTAGAACTTGTAGAATTATTCTTTTCAGTTTGAATTCAATTTAAATTTAAGGTTTTATAAATTAAAAGTCTATCTAGAAATTAAAAGCATGATACTTTGGGAAAAAGGTGTCTGATAGAATCATTAGGCCGCTATTTTGACCAAAATTGAGGACGCCCTAGTTAAATATTAGCCTATAAATTAATATATATATTTCATTGTGTGAAAATTGCTATTTTGGCTGCACAAATATCTGTACTTCCTGATAGTATACACTTGTTAACTTAGGAGGACACAAAATTGCATGCTGTGCCGTCTAATTGTAATACGTATTACAATACTATCAAACTGCCGCAACCTATAGAGTAGCCTCAGATTAATTTTAAAAAATGGCCACCATCTTTTTCATCTGGCTGGTTTTTATATCTCGGCTCTCGCTCCGGAAAGCCTTTTCTATCTGCGGAATTCTAAATGTTTTATGAAGAGATGTCGACTAAATTTAGCCAGCGGAGCGCGCAAGAACAACGTATGTTGATTCTGCTCGAAACAAACTCCTTTTGCCGAGAATAGAACTCCATCTCTTGACACGAGCTAAAAAATAATAATGGCGAGCAGTGATATCTGTGGAATTTTTTCCTCGTTTTTTTTTTTTTCCGTGAGGTTTTGGATCGCGTTGCCTCTCTTTTTGAGATGTGTTCTGTCTGTCTTATCGGGGTGATTGAAAACAAGGCTCGCTGGAGATGCCTTGTTATTCGAGGAGTAATAGACAGCATTTATTTTTTTTTATCGCTCTTGTGAGGGTTAAGGTAAATAAAGAGTTTGTAATGGAGATGATGCTTAAGCGGCATCTTTCTGTTAGGGGGAGAAAAGCAAGCATTCCTTGAGGATTGTTTATATTTCCTGTTTTGGAGGAAAGGGAGGCTAATGTTGAATTTTTGTTCTTTTATTCGGTTAAAGAAAATTCATAATAGAGTTCGTTGTGATGGTAAGGCAATCATTGACACTAGGTTTGGCGGAATTAACGTCTTACTAGATCTACATTTAAGCCCAATATTATCTTTACATGATTTTGCTTTGATTTTTTGACACTTCTTAAAAACTACAATGAAATATAATATTTGTTTGGACGACTCGTAACACGCATTACCAAACTTAAGTTTCTCTGATTAAATTAACATTTATTTAGTAAACTTTAAGAGAGATAAACATTTAAATAAAAAATAATCCAAACTACTTGTTTGAAATTTGTAAACAATTTTTTTTTAAAAATATATGTAGACTTAAAGCATATTTCATGGCGATTTTCACATCACAGTGTTATAGCGTTTGCTTTACAGCAAATTGATGTTTTCTTGACGTACAAAGTCACATGAACAACTTTAATAGTATTCAAACTGCGAGAAGATGGTTGCATCTAATAAAAGCCAATGGAGGCAAACTTTCTTCCGATGCCACACAATTCTACCTTTTTTGGAATTCACGGCTGATGGTAAATTAGAAAAAAAAAGAACTTGCACGCTGTAGGAAAATTTTCGATTCTCAAAAAGATGCTTAAAAAAGTGAACAACACAGAAATAGATAATTATTTTTTTCATCAGGTATGCATAACCATATTTTTTTAATTACAGTTTTATGTTTCATGAATACTTTAGGTTTTCAGGCTCTTTAATATGAATACAAGAAAAATTCATTTTAAAACAGGTTGTATATGTGAATACAGGAAAGGTATTCGTCACTCTTCATTTTTTAAAGAACCTGCATACTGACTCAAAAACCAATTTATGTGTACAAATACTTCACATTTAAACATTCAAGTACCATCAAAATATCAACACAGCCTACTAGAGTAAACATTGGTAGTCTTATATGAGATGCATTCAATTTCGGATGCAATTATCCATTTTACTGATAACACAAATTTGAGCACAAACATTTTTAGTTTCAACATACATAATTTCTCCAAGTAAAGCAATTTGTTTAAGCCCATTTCTTCAACCATCTTTTCAAATGAACTTTTTTTTTCTTTTAGAAATTGCCAAAACGATTTGCCTAAGCACATCCACGATTTTCTACATATCCGCCATTTTCTCCTGCTGAAATATCAAGAGGCCGACTTTAATTACGAAGCTCTTTTGTTTCAAATTTCTTCCGTCTTTTCACTTGCCTTGTCTTCCCGGGCGTTATTAAAATATCTCAATGATTCCCTCAATAAAAATTCCTTCCCCGTTAAAGATTAGGGGAGCACTTACTGTTCCGAAATTTTCGCGGGTGGAAAAATTAACGAATGGGTGGACCGTTTAAAGACCCCAGTTGTCTTTACAATTTCTCCCCCCTTTTAATCCGGTACTTCAGATCTCCACACACCGGGGCTGGGAAAAGACCATAAGAAAAAGATTAATATTGTAAAGACACTGTTGATATATGGTAAATCATCGAAGCACATCAGCCTAAGCAACGATTGCAATCACGCCATTTTCATTCTAATAGGTTTGCGATTGTTTCTATGATTGATTAAGAATCAATCACCGTCACAGTGGTGTAATTCAGTTTATGTTATAGACCTTTATGTGTCTTAGACCTTGTATTGGTGCTTGGAGAGGACAGGGTGGAATTAGAAGCCCAAACCAAACAACTTAAGACACACGACTTTTCGTTAATTACTCGACAAGAACACCGAGCAATCATTTTGGGGTTATTAAAGCGAGGGTGTTTTAAAAGAAAGAATTATTTTGCTTGAATACACTCTTTCCCCTACCCCCTTCTTGATTAATCGCGGTGTTTTAGCGGGCTTTTATCCGAGGATTAATATGCTCGCTTTGCAATTAAGGCGAAAAAATTAGCGAGTCAGCAAAAGTAATGAGAAAATTCATTATGGAACTTCGAAATGAAAACGTCTTTACAATTTTTTTCTTTGTTTGCATAAAGGACAATAATTCATGGTTATAGATGGAAAATTTTCCGCACACAGCGTTTAATTAAAATATAACTATCAACTATATTATAAAAAGTCAAATGAAGAATTAAATATTTTTTAATTAATGCACTAATCTAAATATTTCATTAAAATTTAAACATCTAGTCTAATGGATATAGAAATGTATGTATGCATTCATTATATTTGCATAGATAGACGATTTTAAAGAATTTTCTTGACTTAAAAAATATTTAAACGTATGTAAAAACTTCAAGGAAAAATCCACAGAAATTGAATTCACTGAGAAATGTGCTTCTAAAAATATGGTATTGTGATGTGATATCATTAGTTATGTTATGTTTTGATTTAACTTAATAATTAAACTTTCCTTTTTTTCCCCTTCTAGGTAAGAAATCGCAGTTTTGGACTTGCTTGTTTGAAGTGGAAACGTGAGGTATAAGCTGAAAACTCTCTTTTGTTACTCCTTCAAAGTTTTCTGGTCTTAGTTTCTTTTAAAAACCTTTATGAGTTTTTCTGCACAGTTTTGGAAAAGTTTACTTTTAAAAATAAGTTTTCCCAGAAAGTTCAAATATTATTATCTATCAAAGATAGGATATCGTTTTAAAACTTGTAATATTGTTTATGACTAAATATAAAAAAACTCATTCAAAGCATTCCCTAGAGTATGTTTCATCAACCTCCTAATTAAAACTCCAATTAAAGCCAATGTTTACTTTACTGTTTCATTTTCCCTATATTTAAAAAGCAGATTGTTTCTTTTCCCGCCTATTCCTTTTGTCCGCCTTGTTAATTTTTTTCTCTGCAACGACAAGTCGTGACGGCGTCACCGAATAGTCGTAAACTAATCCAGCGTGCTACCAGAGAACGATTTTTTTTATTATTTTTTTTTTTTCGAACTAATGTGTCAGTCAAGCGGGAAGTTTCCATGCTTGTTACGAGTCGCTTTATTTCGAGAAGTGTCGACAGTCCTCGCTTGCTGGTAACTCAAAAAGTTAGATTTCTTATTGCATTCCTCGTGGCTTGGCTTCATTATGGCCTGTCGTCTTCTTCAGAAAAACAGAGGCCAAACCCACGTTCTGATCAATTTGGAGACAAGTGCTGGGTTAATGTGCTAAGTATCAGTTACCACAAAGCAGAAGAGGTGCCTATTATCACCTAACAACTGAGTTAGTTGCAAAAGAATTATGTTGTGGTTGCTTTACTTTTTTTTTAAACATCATAAAGGGACCTGCTTAGATTTTGTATCTACATAACTATATATCAACCCAAAGTTTAATTTCCAAAAATTGATACCGAAATGCTTTGAAATACTTCAGGAGTTTCAGTTTGTTATCTAGTACTTTGCCATGCGAAAGTAAATTGAAAAACCATAGGTTTAGTCGTAAAATTGTAGAGAGAAAAATGATCACCTTTTAAAAATATTGTAAAAAATAATTTTCTTGGAAGCTTATAGAGATACATTTTACTTAATCTGCGATTAAAAAAGGGAACATAATAATTTAACTAGCCAATGGGATTTACTACCTTTATTAAAATTGCAGTCTTTTCAAAATTTTTAAATTAAACTAAAGTATAATTTTAAAACATACGTAAAAAACTACACAGATGTAACCCATCAACTAACAAGACATCAAAAATTTTAATTACCGATTCATAACGTCACACGTTGGACCATTTAAGACCAACCAACCACCCTAAAGATGGCCTCCTTGTTGTGACTTTAACCCTTTGGCCATGAGTACGGTCGCAGTGAAACCGCTCCATCTTCATCCGTCAATAATCCGATGGGTAATTACGGGGACAAGGGGAGACCACCCTTTGCGAGAGGGGAGAACTGGCATCGGGGAGGTTATCTGTACTTCAGAGACAAAATGGACTAACTCATAGAGTGACGATCAACAGATTATTTTAAAATTCAGTTTTTGATTCTATATCCATCCATAAGAGTCTTCATGGTTTAAAAATCACCATGACACTGTATCATCACTGTACCATCACACCCTAGTGATTACTTTGCACACTTTGTCCTCAAACAACTGTCCTAGAAACTTTTACTAACGAGCTTGTGTAGAGTTAAGTTCTTTGAATTTGAAAGACTAGAACGTTGATCTTCAATGCTAAGTGAATTAAAAAAAAAACTTAGATTTATTTTCAATAAAAACTTTTAGCAGTATAAGTAAAAAAATTAAATTAAATATGAATTCATGAATAAATATCAACAGGAAACAATATCTGTAATGAAATGCAACTTTTTTTGCAATATATGTCTGTAAGAGTTTCTATTTTACTATAATATTTCTTTCATCCAACCCATACTTGCAAACATTCAAATCAGAGTACTAGAAACTTTTACTAGCGGGAATATAAATTCCGCAATCTATGTAGTGTACAAATTTAGGACAGAAGTTGATCAAGTGTCTTCTAATCAAATCTAAAAGTTTGGAAAACTTTGAAAAAATCAGGTACATAAAGATATTAGTTTTTTAAGCATCCTTGGTGTATAAAATACACAGTGCGCCTTTTGCTGGGTTAAATCTTTAGGGGTTCAAATCCTGACACAGCTTACTTGGGGACCTTCTCATGTGTCAATCTCATCATTTGATATCATATTTAGAGTTCAAGACGGCTAAGCTCATCGCCAATAGCTAATGTAAAGCTCTAGTACCCCAAAGTTAAAAATAAAGTTTGCATACAGATTTTTTTAAAAATAGATTTGTATAAAGGGGCAATTGGAATTTTCGAACTATCCTATAGAGAAACTAGAAGGATGGAGCTAAGCCCCTTTTGCTTAGAGTTTCAGATCTTGAGCAGATGTGAAACGAACTAATGATGTGTGGGGGGTGTCGGAAAAAGTATTTCCCGGTAGCCATGGATTTCGACTCGTTATAAGGCAATTAGTAATTTTCGCGTTCACGCGTAAGAATCAGTTGGAATGGAGAGTTTACTTGTTTATCGTTTTGTCTTCCACGTTTCCGTGTTTGACAACCCACGTTCACTCATATTGAATACAATTGCGTAAAAAGTGAAACGCATATTTCTTATTGCTACGTGACAAATATAAACATGGGCTCAGCATTTTTATGTGTAAAGCTTACATTGTTTTTTTAAATAGGTTAGACTGACCAGTGAATGAACAGGCCCCAGTGAATGAACAGTTGGTAAATATAATTAAAAAGATAAGGATTGAAAATCATTCCACTGGATGGATTGGTAACACGGACTTCCTCTCATATAGTAGGAAGCTATCTAACATCTGGTTGGTTGCCCTGGTCATTAATTAAAATTCAACATGTTTATTGTCTGGACATTTTTGTGTTCATTCACTTTAAAAAGTACTGTTCATTCATTTGGCTTTCGTATCACTTTGTATTTGGACCCCCAAAAGACCCAAAGCAATGCAACATAAAGTCACCTCCTTTTTTGTAGAATTTACATATAATGACAGATGTGTTCACATTGTCATAAACCTACAAGCTATATTTTCTTCAAATGTATGAATTTTCTTAAAACAAATTGTACTTAGGGGAGAGTGGGGGCTATTGGGACGCAGGGCTAATGGGACAAGGACCCTAAAGCTGAGAAAAACATTATTTTTTTATAAATTGTCTACACTGCAGCATTGTAACAGTTAGACTTCACATTTTAACAACCAAAGATCAGCCATTAAAAGCATGTGTTGAAGTGGAGAGAAGAATTGTTGTTTTGGAGAATTCAAAGTTAATTAAGAGTGTACCTTGTTTTTCATTTTTGAAGTATCAAATAAAAACTTTCTATGAATTAAATTATAGTTTTAGGTAGATGACATATCCTAGATTAAGATAGTATATGTCAAATACTGTGGTGAAATACACGTGCTTCTGTGTTGGGTCATTTATAAAAAACAACACTGTGGGGTCTAATGGGACAGAAAGAGTGGGGTCTAATGGGACGCGAATAAACCTAGCTTTGTATGTTTCTTTCGAAGAATCTACATATAAAACTCTAATATCTCATTCAGTCAAGTTGCCAAAAACTTTTCTTAACTTTAATTTTAAACTTTTTGACTTTTTTTCATCGTTTAATAAGTGAAAGTTCAAGTAGCTTTATTCGTGACATTTTTCCACCTGCAATTTCATTAATTCATCTGAACAGAGCTTGGCGAAGATAAATAATTTGTTGTTGGCAAAATTTGCTAGAAACCAAGCTATTATTTATTCGTTGGATTGATTTCTGAAAAGCGTGATGAATTCCGGGTAAGCTATTTGAAGAAAAAGACTGTCGTTTTTAATCCACGTAACCTTAAAAAAGGACAAGTTTGGGATAAATTTTAGAAGATTTAGTTTAAACTAAATATTTAGTTTGGAAAACTAATGATTTAGTTATAAAACTATCCTTTCCAGTGATTCAACAAAGATTATGGGAGCATCTCCGATTTTGAGTTTTAACTTTTTTGTTTCAATGTGAAATAATTTTTTTTAAAATAAAATTTCGTGATGTATACATTAAGTAAATGGTATTTGCTTTAAAATTTCATTTTCTGGTCACTTTCTGACTAATTTTTCCTTTTTTGAATATTTAATTAAGGCAACATTCAGCATGTCCCATTAGCCCTGCACACTGTCCCATTAGCCCCCACACATGGGGGCTAATGGGACATTTACATGTTTGTTTAAACTGCTCAGCAATCAAAATCCGGTAATGTTTTAACATTTATCGAATGACTTTTTAAGTAAATGAATGTTCAGTTTATGAGCTTGTAAAAAAAGAAATTAAAATTTTGGCATTTCTGTTGAAATACAGAGGTTCAAAAAAATTTGTCCCAATAGCCCCCACTCTTCCCTAAGCGTTCATTCTTAGTCTACCCTACTTCCAATAATTAAACATTTCCTTCGAATTACATGTCAATCATTTTTTAGCTGGAAAATATTCTATAGAAAAAAAGTCAAATTGACACACGAAACATGGTAGTATTGTACCTTTATAATTTGACTCATTTCATAATGTAATTTGTCGCTTCCTCAATTTCTCTCACAACATACTTCATCAATTAAATCACACTAACTATTTAAGACCCTTACCTAACATTTATTACAGCACTTACACTCCCATCAGCACCTCGGTTTCTCATCTAAACGCTACGTGTTGTGTGTTTTGTGAATGGGGCTTGTGGCCTATAAAGTCACGACTCACAGGTCACGGCATCGCCTGTAGGCGCCTGTAAAGCCATCGCCTCCACGATAACTCAATTAAACCGTTTTAATCTGGAGGGACGGGCTTCAACACCCTGGGTGCACCAAACCACTACTTGATTTATAACTACACACGAATCGATACATTTTTAAAAGGGGTAATGTCCATTGGAGGATTCCCCTTCGCGTACTTTCATTTCAACATTCTGGTCAATGAACAATCGTAGATGGAAATCGCCCTAAAGAAATAACTCCTTTTTCAATTTAACGTTCACGTATCCCCTATCGATATGCTTATCTTTTTAAATATAAAAAAGTCATTGAAAAAAGTTTCCAGATAGGGATCTGAGTTAACCTTTGTTTTGGATTTTAATTTGGTTGTCTGGGGAGAGGGAAAAAATCATGGTGAGAAAAAGATGTTGTCTGTTGTGGGTTTCGGTAATAGTTATGTTGAGATGGATGTGATAAACCAGTAATTTAGATATCAGATAAAAGACTTTGATTTCAGACTGCTTGTGTCTAGTTAAGTTCTTTGAATTTGACAGACTGGAACTTTGATCTTCATTGTTAAATGAACATTATTTTTTTAACGTAGATTTATTTTCAATAGAAACTTTAAACAGTATAAGTCAAAAGAATTAAAATAAAATATGCAATGATAAATTAATATCAGCAGGAAACAATATATTTAATGATACAACTTTTTTTGCAATGTAAGAGTTTCTATTTTACTATAATATTTCTTTCGTCCAACCCATACTTACAAGCATTCAAATCAGAGTAACGCGATACTTGTATGAGTTACTTTTTTTAGGTAACGCGTTGGATTTTTCAAACTGTAACTTAAGTAACTGCAACTTAGTTTTAGCTGCAACAATTTTTTTTTATAATTTTTCCGGGGTTTTTTTTCTGACTCCGCTCTTTACGGATATTTTCGGATCAGCAAAAATTTAACTATTTAAAATTTAACTTCAAAGTAGAATTTTCATGTTTGGCTTTTTTTTAGCCGATTTTCCTTATTTCTTATTGTTCCTCTTTAAAAAACGGTTTGATTGCTACTTATGAATTTTTCTTATAACTCGAAATTTCCAAAGAAATCTGTGACTAGTTACTTTTCATAATTATAAGTAACTGTAAAAGAGTTCATTTTTGTAAGGAACTTTCCATTCCCCGATTCAAAATATTAAAAAAAAGAAGAAAATTAAAGGGAATTAATAATTAGCAATTGAAAAATAATTTACATACTTTACAATGATCAAATTAAATCAATACAAGATTATTGTTTTTTGCAATTACTCTATTGATTATTTATTTAACACCCTACCCACTCATGAATACGCAACGCAACAAACTGCACTGAATAATTTTAAACAAATAATTATCATTAACTGGCTGTAAAGAGTAAAACAAGATCATTACGTGACAAAGCACTTATTGACAATTACCCTTTTCAATTTTTCAAAATGGCGAGAATTAATAGAAAGCTTGGCAGGATTATCAATCATCTTTAACACACAATCGCCAATGCCAAGATTGGCGAAATGTGTAAGAGTTGGTCAAGCACTATCTATCTGTTGCCTCGCCCACAGTTGATCTTAAAGTTAAGAATTAGAAATTTTAATCTTGGATAAGTTTTAAAAAGATGGTTCGTTATTGATGAGGTTACCATGTCCAGTATGTAGACTTAGGTAGTTCTGGTTTCTTTTTATTATGTCTGGGAACGCTTTCTGAATTGAAAAACCAGTCGGATATTTAAATGGTTTCCCATGCAGTTGTGCCTTTGAATTTTTTTTATCTGATGCAATTATTTTACTGATATTTTTAATTGAAATAATTGTTATTTTGATTTTAGCCCATGGCTGATTATTTAACTGAATAAATTCAAATTGCTTTATTTTATCATTATCTACATGATGGGTATGGCTTTAATGTAAGCATTTCTTGTCAAAATGATCTGGAATTTAACTGATTCGAATGGGTATATTTCACGTCTTGACAGCTTTATATGTGTTGTTTTCATTCTTAGTCCTGCTGGAATTATAACTGTTTTTGTATTCTCGAAAATTAGTTGTCTAAAAAAATCGGAAGAGCTAAAACCTTTTTCTCTGTTCGTAAATTCGTGAATCACTTTAAATTGCTATCCCATAATTTCGCCGTATAAAACAGGTATCATCGAAGACGAATTTTTTCTACAACATTGACGTCTTTGTAATGCTTTGAACCGTCGAAATTTAAACGAATTAAAACTGGTTAAACTGAATAAATAGCGGGAATAAAAACATGTTTCATGTAAAGAACTCTAAAAAAATATTTTTATAGAAAAAAGTTTGAAGAATCGAATGAGGTGCTTTTTAATATCATAAATGGCTATACACTCTAAAAAAATATCTGTAAGGTTACTAAGAATTCTCTAGGAAACTCAGCTTAAATAAGTTTTTTTAGTAGTGTTACATAAGAAATATGTGTATATATTACTAATTAAAGCTTAGTAAGTTATACTAAGAAAAATTAGTAGATTTTACAGGGGATTTTCTTGTATGTTTACAAAGAAACTAGTAGTAAACTGGTTACAAAAGTTTAAAACCAGAGGGCGCCACTAATTTTTCTGTTAGTCAGGTTTTATTTCGAACTTCCCGAGGACAGAACCCAAGATTATCGGGATCCGTGGAACAGCGCGTTAGTCCTCTCTGCTATCGGGGACTTGCATTTTGGTTGCTTGTAAATAAAGAGGTTAAAATCTTGATCGTTAAAGGCGTTTTATGTTATTGATTAAGAAATTTTAAGATTCATTTTTTCGGATATGAAGTTTTCGAAATAATTTAACGTAGTTTTTATATACTAAAATAAAAAAAAACCACGTTTTTAGGTTTTTTATCGTTGCGATATCGATTCGTCATAATCTCTAGAAAAGATAGCCAGGGGGCGCTGTAAGCGTTACATCAATTTACTTAGTATTGTTTAGTATTACTACAGTAGTTTCTTTAGGTTACAGATGATTTTCTAGTAAATGGTGAAAACCTGTAAAGTTACTAAGTAATCGTTAGTAAATTCAAGCCAAATTTTTTACAGTGTAGACGACAGAAAAATTTTCTAAAATGATGCCAAATTGTCATTGGGACTGAAAGGGTTAAACATAATTTTGTACAACCACTGAACACGTAAAAATGTTTTTCGATGATACTTTGTTGGTTTTCCGTTTATGCCGCATTTAAAAAATACGTATTACCACAAATAGTAGTTTTCTTTTCAAGAAAAAAAAATGATAAAATTTGAGTAAAAATCACACCAAGTCACGACCTGGAATGACTTTTTACGCTAATTTGAGCCCCTTCCTAGCCCTTCAAAGTGTCAGTTTCGGTAATAAAGCACCGGTCCATGTAGCAATAACCATAAATTAAAAAATATTTATATAAAAAGTTCAAACATTGATATTATATTGTTTGCACTTGGACAGGATTTTGCGATCAGCTTTTCAAAAATAAAACGTTTCTAATTTTCTTAACACATTTTTAGGAAAAAATTATGTTGAAAAATATGCAGATAAAACAACCATACATTTTTATACATTTGTTAAAAAAAAAAGTCAAATAATTTTATTTTGAACAATTGCCCTTCTTCATATTTATGTATCTATTTTTACGAACTTTCTAATGCCTACTTTAGATTTCTTTTTAATTACCTATTTTTCAATTTAAAAATCAAAGGCGCAAAAATGGCAGTATTAAGAAGCTTTAACCACTTATATTTTAGGTTATAGACCGCTGGGTTTTTTCATATATTTTCGATACACAGAAGTATCGTGACTGTAGTTCCCATAACTATTAAAAACCAACAGCCTTGGACATATGATCAATGTCGTGTCCCAGGTGCAAAATAACTGTTCATAACTGTAATTATTTCAGGATTTATTTTAAAAGTCCTTTACATTTTGAAACTCAAAAAGTAAATACTAATGAATTTGTGGGTTTCCAAAATAGGATTAAAACGCTTCCGGCAAAAAATTTCAAATTAGTTATTATTTTTAACTACAAAACCTCGCCTCGTTTTATTGTTGCAATTTAAATATATAATAACCGATCTATCAGAATCGCTTTAAGTGTCACGACTACGCGCTAAATTAACTGAAGTCAAAGTCGGCGTTATAATCGCTCTCTTTGCCAATCAAAACGAAGTTTTAACTACTTTTAAACTATCCATTTTTATTAAAAAGGCAAATAATAAACAAAATGGAGTAAACGGCCATCGTTGTAAAATGGTATCACATTCTGCGTTTCGGCCAGAAAACCCCGTTCTCCAAACACAATGACTGGGCGTCGCTCGTTGCCCGTGAGCGACCAAATTGCGATTAAGGAGCGTCGAAAAAAACCAATATCTTTTTAAGCTCTACATAATCTGATGGTGAATAAATCAATGGACTCGGAGCAGCAAAGGACTTGACAACTTCATTCTGTGGCCAATTAATTAGGAAATAGCCATTGATCGGGGAATTAAGAAAAAACTGCCCAAATCGCAGACTTTCACCTGATCACGTAGCCTTAATGCGATTGCGTTTCGAGGTTCTGGCCATGATGAAAGACAAAAATGCTTTGATAAATGGACTTTTTGGTGAACTACAAATGATATTTGGTTTTGTTCCGATTTCGTGTGGTTTGTGTGCTGTTCTAAATTCACAACAAGCTCTATTCTTAACATTAATTATGTTTCCCGGTGTCCGTCATTTATGAAAATTATCGTTACAAGTGATATGTAATGTCTTACAAAATTATGCTAATGAGTTAAGGCTAATTAAATGTTTGAAAAAACCAATTGAAAAAGTCATTAATACAATGCTTAAATTATGTAATACATACTTCGGCATTAATAAATTAATTGAAAATTTATTGGACTACATATTTTAAGTATTTTTAAGCAGCCTTAAAAAATGAAGCAAAAAAAACTAATCATTTATTAATAACTATTTAAATACATGCACAACACTACCCCAGAAAACTTGTGTCTCAGCTAAGTTAACTCATGTCTCAACTAAGTCAACTTGTGTCTCAATCAACTAAAACTTATGTCTGTATACTAAATCTTAATTGTGAACTAGCATAAATTCTTCATTAAATATCCTTCAATATGTTTTTCAAACCATCTAGAAATAATATCTGTATATAGACTTAACTGTTCAATGGTATGACCTACAGAACTCATTTTATTATCTTCACTCTCAATAAATTCTTCATTTAAACATATTTTTATTGATTTCTCAACGAAAAATGGTTCAAAAAGTGGTTCAAGTCCCTACAGAACAGTCTTCAAAATATCAATAAAATAGCTATAAAACTGTAACGTTACTTAAAACTGTTGCGCAAATATTTTTCAAAGTATTGTATAAATGTTAAAGTTTTCGAATAATGTATTTTATTTAATTAACTTGAGTATTAATTATACTTATTCAATAAGGTACCCTAAAATGAAAGCGAAACCTTAGTATTCAAATAATAATTAATTGATCTGAAAAGTTATTGTTCATTTTTATTTTTTAATATTCTAAGTAGCATGTTTGAACTGAATAAAATTTCAGGTAGTATAGTGTGTCGTCTTTATAACAGTTATAAAGATAACAAATTTTTTTAAGACAAATCCGATGTCCACCATTTTATGTTAAGCCAGTCCGAAATATCTCTCATAGGGTAGACCAAAGCAATGCAATATTAAGTCACCTCCTTTTTTTTTTTTTTGTGGAATTTACATGTAATGACAGATGTGTTCACATTGTAATAAGCCAGAACTATATTTTCTTAAAATGTATGGATATTCTTAAAACAAATTGTGCTTAAGCGTTCATTCACTGGTTAGTCTACCCTATAGCAAATTTTTCAAAACATTCGACGAACGCACATGCGCAGGCGTCGGGTACTGCTGGATCGACTTTAGTTTCCAACAGAGGTGTTAACTTATATTGTTAATTTGCAATTTTAACTTGGCCAGTATTTTTGAAAAAAAAAAGACATTTTTTAACAGGGTCATTTTTAACATTCATGCTGGCTCGAGGGAAAACTATGATTTCTCTTTGCAGTGCTTAATCAAAACCTTTTGAACCACAGTCCTAAAGCTGTGTTGAACTTCATGTTTTATGGTATTCCACGTAAATAGCCAGCCATTTTTTTCGACACAAGACAATTAACTTTTTTAATTTGATAAAAAAAAAATTGGTTCTCGTAGCTGTTTAAAGATTGGCTGGATAAAACTCAAGTCGACATTTCTATAAAGTTCTCATAGTTATTAAGCCATTAAATATCGATTAATATTCTTTATTAACCGATTATTCTCTGGTTCCTTTCTGTGTCTCGCATCCCTTCAATTGAGTTAGGGTAGTCTATCAGGATCTTTGTGACTGCCCACCTGTGCTATTGTCCGTTTGACCCAAATGGACAAGCGTCAATCGGATCCAAAGATTGATCGCCAGCAAATCGCAATCGAAGGTCAGTTGACGCCTTCAGAGAGGGCGATTGTTCGAATCATTCAAGATGGCCGATTGTTCGATCCAGAAAAGGCGGGAAGACTACCATTATTCAAAAAAGGAGATTTAATTATGATTTTTCAATGGGAATCGGATCGAATTTGTGCCGCTTGGGAATACGTGGTTTTCTGGGATGAGAGATTGTAAGATTGGTTATTTTACATTAAAAAAAATCATAGACAATGGGTAAGAACCTGTTTTATTATCTGTGAATCTTTCATAGTGTTTCAAAAACATCATTTTAATACTTATATAGTACATAAACATCAATTTATATAAAAATAATAATAATATATAATTTAAAAAGAACTTTATAAAAAATTAAAAGGAAATATTAACTACTTGAAAGAAATATTTATATAAGCAAAAGTAAATAGCTGTGAGAAAGAAGTGAATGCAGCAAATTAAGTGAACAGTAGTCCTCAACCCCTTGAATGCTTAACTGAAAAGGTATAAATGAACCATTCAATGACGAAAAAGGAATTTTTGATAAAGAAAGCTTATTTCCATTTTTTCGAGTACAATTATGAAAAAACGCAATGTATAAACATATATGTATATACATTATATTTCCATTTTTTCGAATACAATTACGAAAAAACACAATGTTTTAAAACTATAGACAGAGATAATTTTCAATCAATGTGTAAGAGGGAATTATTTATGCTTGTTTGTTACCTTAGTTTAAATTGCAGAAATCAGGATATTAATTAAATTGCAATTCTCGTTAGCCCAACTACCCACAGTACCACATCTAAAAAACATACAAATACATGGTGGCAATTTTAAAAGATTCCTTAAATCTCAATCAGTTATTCGTTGTGAAGCCTCTTTCAAAATTGCCCCCATATGCATACCACAATACAATGAAAAAAAGAAAGCAGCAAGTGTTAATTCGTGTGCATAAATGGTTAGCGCAATTTTATTATTCATCACACATTGCTATCAGAAACTCTCGTACATCCTCAATTGGTATCATTCAAATGCAATCGCTCATCACCACTCCTAACCATTATGTTACCAAACCCTCATAACTATTCGAGTCAGAAACGGTAATAGTTACTTGATGTTCGCAATTACGCAAATATAACAGTAACAACCAACAGTAGACAGTGTTTCCATTTGTAATTCGTATACATTTAGTTACAGTGGGTAATGCTCGGTTAAGACTTTTAATGTAAGTGAGATATTTATAAATATTCGGAACGCATATTGAGTATTGATATCTTGTATGAGGCTGTAGACAAGATAATAAATGTTTTTTTTCTCTTCAGTTGAATTTAGGTTTCTTATAGGAACGAGGAAATGGCTTTCGATTAGATTAGCATTTATAAACTTACCTTCCACACTACGTTTATAACGTTAACAAGTGGATGGTATGCATTATAATCGTTCAGTCGTCCATCCGTCAGCATTTCACCCACTTTCATAGCCCAAACTACAAATGCTACAAGAAATTTTAATACGTCAAAAAATTCAGCGCATCGAAATAGAAGACATTGAAAATCTTTAAAAAAAAATCGAATTAAAATTACTTCAATTATTTAAAAAAAAATGTGCACAGTTAAATGCTCATTTAATAAGCATAAGAAGCCATTTTTATTAGAATTAAATCACCATTGCCATTCGCAACAATCACTCGAGAAACTTTATTTCTTTTAACTAATAAATTAAAAGAAATATAGTTTTTGACATGAATCAGTTTGAAATGATGTCTTATATTTCACAGAGATTCTTTTATTGTATGTTGATATGAAATGCTTTGCTTCTATTTAAAAGAGAGTTATATTAAATGTATTTTTATTTTAAAAAAATCAATTTAGCTAACGATAATGGGAAATTCAGCGTAATTTCTTATGACGTCACTATCTCCATAATGCGATTTCATTGGTTGTTTTGTTTTCTTTGACAAAGTCTTGAAAAAAACCATTGAATTTTCGAAAGAAAATAAATGAAACTAGCCAAATTTAGCATGCAAATGATTAATATAGAATTAATAGTGCGTTTGGCGCCTTTTTCCTGTTAAACACAAATTTTGTGTGGAAGCGGGCTAAGGCAGTTTCTGTTACAATTACCTACATGTCTATCTAAAAAAAAAGGATTTGTGTCAAATAATTGTTGTTAACCCTGAGTGAAAGCAAAGTTTAAAATATTTCTTCAGTTGATAGACACAAAATGGTTTTCTAAAATTAATTTTTTTTTACTTTATAAATCAACAAGTGTTGCTAAAAATGAAGAATAATATTTATTTTTTAAGTTTAAATTGTAATATATGATTCTAATAATCTATTTTGAGATTTAAAATCGCTGATAAAAAAACTACTTAAATGAGAACGTCTGGTCATCTTTGTATGAAAATTAACAGAGCAAGCACTGTTGGTGTAACTGCGATTTTATTCGGCAAATATCAATAGAGTAAGTAATTTTTATGCATGGAAAAGCCATGATCGGTTCAATGATATTTATTAGCTTTTTTTTCTTTAATATTGAAACCTAAATGGAACGAAATTCGCAAATGTTACTTGCAAATGTCACACTTGTAATTCCTCTACATTTATTTTGTTTGATAATTATAGTTTTTACTAGTTGGTTGATACATATATTTTCAGGCTTGTGTGCTTGGTCGGAGACCCGCTTATAAACCTTCGTCGAGTAAGACAGACACAACACACGCTCAGATGCACACACACATACGAGACAGATGCTGTCCTCTATCGCACGCCATCTCCATAATTTAGAGTTTAGACCTTCCCTGAATTAGAGAGAAATAGTCTCCAGAGACCTGTACCTGTGGGAAACTGCGAATGACCGCCCACAGTTCTTTCGGACCCAACAGATTGAACGAGCACGTTCCCCGCATATACTCGGTGGGTCTTCAGCGACCAGGACTCGATCGCGGGACCTTTCGATCCAGAGATCGAGACTCTGACCACAGGGCTCCCCACATCCCTAGTTTTTACTATCAACTCGTTTTGCTTTCTTCGTTTTTCAAGTTGTGGCCAATCTTTCTTTCATTCCCAGCCTTTGCGTCTTCCAGGTCGATTTAACATGTACTCGCGGCGCATATCAACACCGTGTCGGCAAGAACAACACATCCATTAAAAATCGAAGCCTTCAATATGTCTCAAAAACAAAAAGAAGGGTCATTTTACCATCACTCTGGTGTCTACCGAAGTAGGCATCGATGACCAACAGACAGGAGTGGCCCTAACACAACCAAAAATGCACAATTACCCCTTGTCAGGGAGTTTGAGCGACGCCTGGCCCTTTCCCTAAACAACCCCTACCTTTTTCTTCATACAAAATTTTCTTTTTTTCAATAATTATGACAACGGTATCAGATGTGGAAGTTTGAGTGGGTCATTACTATCTCAGGTTTTAAAGAAACCTGGCTGGTGGGTTTTATTACTTTTAAACTGAATATCGGAAGCGTGTTCCGAACCTTAAAGTGACAAGCGTTCGAATTAAGTTTTCAATTGAGGGAAGCATTTTTTTTAAATCTGGAAATTGTTTTTTTGTTTTGTTTTGATGAAGATGTTTTTTTACTTTCAATTATCTAATATATAATATTAACCCTTTCGGTCCCTGTGATGCCATTTGGAATCATCACTTTCAATATTTTTTCCCAAATGTTTATGTCCCGGTATGACATCCAAACACACATCATTCGATTCTTCACACTTTGTTCAATTCGACAATATTTTACATTAATCTCAATAGAAGTCAGAAATACTATTCTTTTTATTTAGAAAATTGCTAAAAAGCGTTTAAATAGATTTTTGAAAAGTTCACTTCAGTTCCACATATTTAAAACACAATTTAAATTACTTCGGTTAAAATAATTACTAATTTTTTTTTTTATAATCTATTCAGATACCTTAAAATATATAACTCGAAGTGTTTTTAGGTAATCTATATATTTTTATTGTGTTGTTTTCCACAGTTAAAAATTTTTGGCATAATTTCAAAAACCATATAAAAAAAATTAAAAAGAGTTTTTCTCATATAGAAATCTTATTTTTGACCTAAAATAAGCTTATCTTGTGAATATCAGATGTTTCTGTAGTGAAGTAAATTTTTGGGACTGAAAGGGTTAAGCAATGAAAGTCATGCGATCGGGCCCAAAATCCGAAATGGAGATTTTGGGTTTTGACACGATTTCTTTGTAAAAAAAAAAGTGGTTTTGAACATTGGTCCATCTGTCTGTCTGAAACCCCTCTACATCTCGAACTAAAAGAGCTAAAAAACTGCATATTCGACATACGAGTTTCTAGTACCAGTTGGAAATCCCCATAAGTTTTTAAGGAAGGGTAGTTCCCTTAAAACTTTTTTGGTATTTATTCCTGAAAAACTAAACGAGATACAGATAATGTATTGATTTATTGAGCAGTAATACTGGAAGTCGAGTAGTCTTACACACCACTAGCTTGTTTAGAGAAAAGTGAAAGTCAAATAAATCTAACCAGATTCAAGGTATACTAGAATGACTCCTATTTTAACAAAATTGAGATTATGAAAATTAAATAAGAATTACAAAAAGTATTGTTTATCAAAATATGTCATTTGCTAAAACTAAAAATTATTCTGTTTAGAGTTCAAGGACACTTCAACAGCAGGAAAACAAAAAATATGAAATGAATTTATGACTATATCTCATCGAAAGAATCTTCGATTACACCGCAAATGAAAAGTGTCCGAATCTGTCAATGGCGCAGATGTTTTAGCATCATCATTCGAAATCGAACTTGCATACAATCGTTTTTCTCGCAATTAATATCGACCTGGCCACAGATAATGACCCTTGGCGGTATTAATTGCTTTTCGCAGGAGATAAATCGCACTGTTTTTCACGGTTGACAACAAAAAAAAAGACAAATAAGCACACAAAACACACCTGTAATGACTTTTTGTGTGGAAGCGGCGAGAATAATAAGTCGATTGGGAAAGGACAATCGAACGACCAATGGAATGGGATTGCAAAGGCGGCGGCCATTTGTAATTGGCGGGAATTGGCGATTTTTTTTATAACGATTTGATATGCGTGTGCACAACATTCAAATCAGATACCACACTTCTCTTTGATGGTTTAACAAAAAGTTAAGTAACATTTAACTGATTTTGCAGTAAACTGGGATTGAAATTAAGAACTATAATAACGACTTTCTTACGTAAGCTCGAAGGTGTAATTTATTCTTATTTATGTAAATGCATAAAAACTACCAAAGTTTGATGAAAGCGTCTTTAATTCAACTGTCTACCAAACCTTCGCACAAATTTGTCACTTCTAAGCAATAGATTTACTCAAATAGATATCTTAATTCTAAATTCATCTTTTAAAAATTATTTTAAGTTGTTTTATTGCAATAACAAACTTTTATTTGCATACATAATGCATGGACCAACAAACCAAAGCCCGCAAAGTAGCAATAAAACTAATTTTTAAAACGATTGTCATTTAGAATTTTGTCAAATCAACGCTGCAACTTCACTGATACACTGAAAAAGAGTGGGATTTAGTTTTGTTGTTAGCCACTTTTTTTTTGTGATAGGACGTGCTGTGAATAGGGAATGCCTGCTTGCAATAGATATCAATAATAGTAAAAAGCTAGATCATTGAATAATAAGGTATTTTAATTGTTTCTTCCAGGCCAAGCTTTCTGACGTACAGGTTCGTTCCGAAGAAATCATCGCAGAAATTTAATAGTTTGGAAAGATATCCTTGCTGATTGAGTTTTTCTTGCTTTTTTATCGCTTTTTGGGGAATTAAGCTGAATTTTATTCCAAGACTGAATTGATAATTTAATTTGGTGGTAGTTACGTTATACAATGGCTTATAATGATCCAATCGTAGGAGTTCCCTCGACTGGTGGAACAACAAACAGTTCAGTGACATTCAAACATTTTGTGTTGATTAAATTAAGAGAAATGATGTTTAACAATGAAATAAATAAAATGAATTGCCAAATGCAGTAAACATTTATATTCCGCAGTTTAACAGTTTTTCAATCTCAATGTCAGATAACAGGTAAGTAATAAAAAAAATCCAGCATTAAGTTATAAAGTGTAAACAGTTTTTACCCATATTGCAATGGAACAGATTTATGCCAGCAAAACGAAAGTTAATGAATAAATAAAATGAAGTGCCAAATGCAGTAAACATTTATTTTCCTCAGTTTAACAAATTTTCAATCTCAATGTCAGATAACAGATAAATAATAAAAAGATCCTGCATTAAGTTATAGAATGTAAACAGTTTTTACCCATATTACTAAGGAAAAGATTTATGGCAGCAAAAGTTAATGAAATTACACGAAATTCAACTTCAGAGAACGAAAGTATGTATACTTCGCTTTTGGGATCATTGATATGGATCTTTTCTGCATGATTACAACTAGAATTAGTATAAGAAGCTTTAAATAGATAATCCATCCTAACAATCGTCTTATGAAATAAAAATCATTTGCATAGGAATTGAATGGACGCTAAATACGTCGAATGATGCTGTGTTCGATGTCGTTATTAAGTATAGTTCTGGGTACACGATCTTGTGTTGTATTCACTGTGGCTTAAAGCTTGGAAAACTGTCAAAAAATAACACCATATTTAGTTCTAATACCCACGTTCTTACAAAAAAAATATCTTCGTCACTTGCTTTGCAATACAAGGCAGGTCATAAGACTGAAGGTGACTACACTCTTAAAACAAACGAGCGATTTTAACTCAGTCTGAGTTAATTTTCACTCCTTTCGGTGCCGAAAGTGCACTTCTATAATATTACATGAGTGGATTTCACTCTTTTGTTTTGCTAAACCTCCAACAATCTTAACAACAAACGAGTGATTTTAAGGCGATTGCGAGCGATTTAGGAGTTAATTTCACTCTTTTCCAGTGTCGAAAATGCACTTCTTCTATAGGAATGGATTTCATTCTTTTGTTTAAGAGTGTAGTTGGACCATTACAATATGTCCCTAGTTTGGTGCTAAATTCAAACTCCATCTTTAAAAATTATTAATTAAAACTGCCCCGCTCTACTTCCAGCGCATAGAAAAACAAAACGAGTCTTTTCAAAGTCCTAATTTTAGTCCGTTGTTAGCACCGAGAGAAAAGATTCACGCTTGCCCGTGTCCATTGCCAAGTATAAAAATATCGTTTCCTTGCACACTCAAATGATGGAACAAATAAAACAAAATTAGTGCCAAGAGGCGTGAGTTGGCGCTACCGGCCACTCGCTAAACTGCGATATATCCCAGAAATGTTAATTTAGAAAAGAAATTCCCACTCTGTGGGAGGAGAGAAGTCCTCTGGCCCAACAAATGAGATTAAAGTTCTAAATTCGAATCCTGGGAACCATGGCTTAATTTCTCTACTTTTCTCTTGCACCATAGGTCGAGATGTCTCGGTGTCTAATTTAATATTAAAAGACGCGGGGAGAATGGTATGGACGTGGAAAGGGTTGCTATTTTTAGAGTTTTGCCATTGCCGCCCGGGTGATGGAAATCGTATCAGGTTCTGTAGGCTATTTTAATCATTTTACAGAGGACAAATTAAATTTTCTTTGTCTCTCAGTTTTTCTGGTATGGCCATTGCCGCGCTAATGGCTTGAGTATTTGATAATTTTGTTATTGGTTCAAATGTCATCTATCTTTGACATAAATTTTTATTGGGTCCATGATGGTCTTATAAGTTTACAAACTCGGATAACACTTTGTCCTTGATGTAAACTTCAATAAAATCAGTGCACACCTTGACCTCCCACACAAATTATAAACTGGGATATCGCAATTGTATTTTATTTCCAAATTTAGATTTTAGTTGATCCTAAACTTATAAAAGTAGGGCATGTTGGGTAAAAGTTTTTAAAATATAATAGATCTTTTTCACAAACAAAGATCAAGAACAGCAATAAGCTATTGTATCCTTTATTATCATTTATTTGGAATATTGTTGCATTAGAGCAAATCATAAGCTAATTTCAAGATTTTTTTAAAAAAAATTTTGTGGTTGGATGAAAATGTTGCGCACTGTTTCTACCTCCGCCAAAAATGGTCAAATTATAGTTAAAATTAAAAAATAATTTAGCCAAAAAGAAAAATGGAAAGATATATACATTTGACATTTTTTCAATTCTTAACTACACTTCCAAACACAACAAAAATATACCAATAATTGCTCATCTGGGTAGGTATACATAGTATCATGCAAACCTTTTGATGTCTCTAAACCATGTAATTCAAATTAAAAACAGTCGTCTGACGTCAAACTCATCCGACTCTGAAACAACATCACCCCACACATACATATTCATTTATCTTCTCCGGTGCTCCTGTGCATCCAATGCCTATTTATTACTTTTCACTTTGTAGATACTGACGATAGTCGACCGTGGCAGTTTGTATGGCGAAAAAAAAAATCGAATTACAAATTCAGATGAGTTCGGAGGGGCTTAGAGGGGGGAGGGGTGGTAAGGAATGCTTTCACCTGGCACGCCGCGAAGAATGAAATCGTCTGTAATTACTGTATCGACCAACCTGTAATTGGCGATATAAATTGTCAGCATCGGAAGTTGGGTGGGGTGCCCACAGAAAGACCCCCGCCCCCTTAGGGGGTTGTGATAAGAACAAAAACAATTCACTTTTTTTGTTTTTAAGGCTTATGATGATAGCAAGTGGTTGTTTTTGTTTTGTTTGAAGTTTTTTTTTTCCTAAAGAGGCTCCCGTACCCCCGCCCCTTTTTGCCCCTGAACTGACTGCCCGAATTACTTTCGTTGTGTTTGGCAACGGGCGAAAAGTTTTTATTCCATTTTTTTTATTAGTTTTTTAAAGGGAAGCTTGTTTCTATAAGTAGTTTTTTTTAATAGCCACTTTTGATTGGAGATGAGCAGGGGCATTTTTGTGAGTGATAATTTTCTATAGACACTTTGGAAGGTATTTGTATTCAATGTAGCGATCTTATCTCTGGAATTTTTTTTTTGTTTCATTGTTGAATTGCAAAATTATAGCAGTTTATTAACTTTGGTGTATTATTTTTACATTAAAAAATATATACATATAAATGTTAAATGCAGCTTACGTGTGTTACACAGCAGTATATGTTTACACAACAGTGAAATCAAATAACAGTTCTATGTCACGAAGGCCGTCGCTAACAAACCCTCGTATAGTTCTATAGTGCGATAGTTCAACCGCTCCCTAGAGAGCGAAATTGTGATTGCTTAAATTAGATTGACAATATTGTCATCAAGTTCAAACTTTTTATTTTAACATTCTTATTAATTTTTCAACAATTTCATTTATTTTCAAGGAATATCGGTTTTAATTCCATAAAAAATCGTTTCTAATTTAACATGATAATTTTCGAAAAGAAAATTGTAGCTTCAGTTTTCGCAAATTTGAAGTACTTATTATTTAGTTAAAAAAATCAAATCAAACTCTAACTGCTTCAAGCAATTGGATACCCATCCTTCGCATGGGACAACAATTTAGAGCTCACCTTGTACTACATAGTAATTTTCTGTAAAATAATTTCTTTTAACCTATTACTTAAAAGAAATAAAGTTTCTCAAGCGATTGTTGTGAATGGCAATGGTGATTTTATTCTTTTAAAATTTGCTTCTTATGCTTTTTTAAGGGGTCACAGGAGTCTTAAAAATGTGCAAAGAAGGTACTACAAAACATAGTTTGATCTTTCGTGTCATTTTTTAACTACTCAATGTATAAGTACAATTTTTGTATATGTAATTCTACAAGATTTATTTATTATAAAACAAGTTTTAAAATTTATGAAACTTTAGCCAAAACTAAAATAAAGGATATTAAACATGAAGCTATTTGAACACATTGTGATTAGGCTTGCGCGGCAAATTGTGAGGTCAAAATTGAAAAAATGACCAAGAAAATGACCCTATATTGTACAAATATGTGCAAACAAAGACTTATACCTAAATTCTCAGCTCAATTTTAATTAGAAATTATTTTAAGAACTTTTTTCTAAAAAAATTAATAAAAATTTAAAAATTTTGATTTTAAATTTTTTAAAAAATAATTTCTAATTAAAATTGAGCTGAGAATTTAGGTATAAGTCTTTGTTTGCACATATTTGTACAATATAGGGTCATTTTCTTGGTCATTTTTTCAATTTTGACCTCACAATTTGCCGCGCAAGCCTAATCACAATGTGTTCAAATAGCTTCATGTTTAATATCCTTTATTTTAGTTTTGGCTAAAGTTTCATAAATTTTAAAACTTGTTTTATAATAAATAAATCTTGTAGAATTACATATACAAAAATTATACTTATACATTGAGTAGTTAAAAAATGACACGAAAGATCAAACTATGTTTTGTAGTACCTTCTTTGCACATTTTTAAGACTCCTGTGACCCCTTAAATGAGCATTGAATTTTTGAATTTTGCTGGTTTCTTTTTTTAATAATTGAGGTTGGTGGGGGGGGGGTACATATACATTCCAGCTTGTGTGCTTGATCAGACACCGCTAATATAAGCCTTTATCAAGTAAGACAGACACAGAAAAAGAATTTTTACCATCACAGAGAACGGAAGTATACCCAGGGCGAAGGCAGGAATTTAACCCGCACCCAGTTACAGCGCGCAGACTGCTGGCGTAATTGTCCAAACCACTCGGCCATCCGTTCCCCTTAATAATTGAAGTACTTCAGATTTGAATTAGTTTCTCTGGGATTTTCAATGTCTTCTAATTTCGATGCTCTGAATTTTTTGACCCATCACATTTACCAGTAGCATTGTATTTTGGCTATGAAAATGGACGACAGGCGGTTTTGACGATTGCAATACCTTTCACTTTTTACGCCATAAACGTAGCGTGGAAGCTAAAAAGTTTATTCAATTACTCTTTTGACTTTTTACTTTTTTGACAGATTTTCAAAAATGTTTACCCAAGCCCCAGAGAGGGAAAAAATCTCCAGAAGCTGAAAACCCAGCCCAAAATCGGTAACTCTTGTGTGTAAACAAAAGCAACATAAATCAATTGCGGCGAAGCTGTAAAGGGCGGCGTGATAAATAACGTGCTACGTGCGGCCATATTTGTGCAAATCTCGCAGCCTTTTAAAATCCGTAATTATCGGCAATAAAACCAACAGTACGTGGCCTCAGTGATCATTTAGATTCACTCCGCGTGTCCTGCCTGGCCCATAGGAAAAAAAGAATTTCGATTTCTTAGTTAATTAGGCATTGTGATCTTAAATACTTCCGTAGTCAAAGCCGCGGCTGAGAATGGTTTCTGTTATATTCAGATAAGTGTTGTCTTGTAGTATTTTTTAATAACTGTTGTAAACTATGCAATTGGTAATATAAAATCTTGATTAGTAAAGTGTAATAATACAAAAATGAATGCACTCAATTTTCCAAAACTTATCCTTCTGCTGCTAATCCGTCGTTCCTTTAATAATTAGAATGCTTCATCCAACTACGAGCAATGTTTTTTTTTTACTATTTACAACGAAATGACTAGTGATTCGAAAAAGTCAAGGAAAAAATCTTTGATAGAGGGTCTAACACAAACCATACCTTACGGAAAGTTCTCCAGCCATCATCAGTGTCTCAAGCGCTCTCTACCAATAGTCTCAAAAAAGATGTAAAAGGCACGGACATAGATCAGATACACTTCAGTGCGACGCAATTTAAAGTCGACCAACCATACTTATTGACCCGGCGGCGTTTTCGGAAAAGCAACGGGGGAACCAAAGACGCCTAATAAGTGAGAGTAAATGTTCAATAAAAATTCAGCAAAAACCAAGATATTTTAAAGTCATAAACTTTAAAAATATGCAAAAGTATTTTACCCCTCCTCCTCCAGGTTCACCAAGATTATTTTAGTAAACAGGCAAAGAAATATAGATTTCTACACCTTGACCGGCATGGTAAAAGTAACTTCTACTCAGATTGGTATCAAAAAGTCATAAAAAATCTATATGAACCAGATGGTATTTCCTTCACCAATTAGATTATTTACCAATTACAAAACTACCCCAGAACTATTATAGTTATATTTAACTTTAAAAAGTATTTTTAATTTAAATGTAACTTGTATTGTTTTGCCTTAAAAGTGCGAATGTTAGAATACAACCCCAAAATAATCCATTTAAAAGGACGAATGTTAGAATATAACCCCAAAATTATACATTTAACCCTTTCAGTCCCAGTGATGCCATTTAACATCATCATTTTTCTGATCATAATTTTAAAAAATAATAGGGCTGACATCTATTGGGATTAATAAAAAATATTTTCTTATAGAAAAAAAAAGTTTGACTAATTGAAGGGATGTGCTTTTTTATATCATAAATGGCTATAGACGACCAGAAAACATTTTTAAAAATGATAATGCCAAATTGTCATTGGGACTGAAAGGGTTTAAAAGACGAAACACTTTGTCATTTCTAAATGGTCACGGTATCATAACTGGCTACTTACATCCAGTCCTACGCTAAATCGTTTCCCCTTTTTTATATTTATTCCATAACAACATGGAATGTTATCTAGGTTTTCAGACAATTGGTAAGCTGCCGTAAAAGATAAATGAAGTTTCGTTTTTCTAATTATGCTCTCTTTTTGGAAGAAAATAGTCCTTCAGAAGGACGTAGGTTTGAATTAATCCAGAAATAACACTGCTTATCGCGAGTTAATGTATGCAAAAAACTTAAATCAGGTTTTTCTTGACTAGTTCGTTGAAAAGTCTATCAAATAGGGATTAAAAGAGTTATTTAGTTGTCAAACATATCAAGAGTGGTTAAAGTTATTGATTGAAACATTAATGTTGTTAGTGATATTTTTCATTTTGAACTAGTGATGATGTTACGAACTTTGAATCTGAATTAAGATTCTCAATATACTGTTATTAGCGTCAATAGTTTTCGCTATTAATCTCAATCATTTTATTGCCATTAATTTGTGTAATAAATTTAATCCAATTAAAACTCTCTTGCGTGTTACACCATTTTGATACAAGGAAAAAATATGGCATTTAAAATTTGAAAACTTTGCTTTTGAACGATTAGCTTTTGAACTTTTAGGATACTGTATCTTAAAAATTAAAATTATTCAAATAAATCTGTATTTTATGTTTTGAGGTAATTTAAATTTTCTTTATTACGAATCAGCAATATTCTTTCCATTCTTGTTTTTATTCTCACACTTAAAATTACAATTTCAGAAACTGAATACATAAAAACTAGATAATATAACATAAATTAGAGTTCATATGTTAGGCTATTTTATATTTTATGAATTGTCAACTCCTGAAATTAGTGGTAACCAACAAAGTTAATCGATAAAAATAAATTAAAAGTTTGAATTTAACATAAATTAAAGGAAGACTTGCTAAGAATACGAAATCTTGCAATAACAAAAAACTATTGTCAATTACAAGGGTTCCAGTAATTCTATATTTTGTACAATAAAAGTTGTCAAAGAAAAATAATCTATCTTTGTGTTATAATTGAGGCAATATATTATAGTAAAAAGTAAGTTCAGATAATAAGTAGATATAGTATAAACAAATACTTCAGCAGTAGAAAAAAATAGGACTTAGAAATATTATGAATCCTTCAGAAGAAAATACTTTATTAATTCTAACAATCTTTCAGTATTTTTAAAATTTCATAACAAAAACTATTAGAATATTTATAACTACTTAATATCAGTTTTAAAATTTAGACAATATATATTAAGTTTCGATGATGCTGACAATTAGTTTACTTCCTTGTGTCTCTTTGTATGTATTTAAGTGTTTGTTTGTATTTCATTTGTTTGTTTTATAGGTATCCTTGCAATAGATTTATGTTGATATTATGAAACATTTTATTGTAATAACCATTGCCAACCATTGTAAACGGGCTTAGGCCCATTGCAATAAATTTATTATCTATCTAAAAAAAAATTGAGGCAATAAAACTGCATATCACTTTTAAAACGAATGGCAGCCATTATTTGATTTCGATCTTATTGAATTCGATTTTAACGATCTGACACTCATCGCGTTAATTGTGGAACGACCTTTTCGGGGAATTTACCGCAATCACTTGGACTTCATAAATTACACCACTGTATCCGAATGGAACACTAGAAGCGAAGAACCCTAAACACTAGCGGCTGATTTATGAACAAAAAAGCTTCGGCAGAATAAATGGACAGATAGACAGACATAAGAGAATGTACAGAAGAAAGAACAGAAGCCATTCTGATGCCGAACCCCGCAGGGGGCCTAAGGTTCGAATTCATTTAATGTGCAATTCCGACTTCTTAACTTCGGACGATTTTTTTCCCTATCCCCTGCCCATAATAATCCTATTGAAATTCAGATGGTGTCGTTCAACCAACCCGCATCTCCACCTTGTTGAAATGAAAAAGGCCAATGTTTGATGGTATTACATTGGACAGTAGGTCTTTTTTCTACTGAGGTACAGATATGAAAAGACTATTTTGTCTCTTCATAACGTCAATAAAGTATAGGGATTGTAACAAATATCGACTATCTGGCGTTGTTTCTTTGATTTGGAGATTTTATTCTTATAGAAAATAGCATTTGAAATGCTTCATTAATTTTTGAGGGAATTTTTGAAAGATTTAAGACAACAAAATTACTGGGTGATTTTTCTCCAAACGATAGATCTTCTGTCCCTGATTAATATCTTTCATAAATATATTTTATTATTTAATTTAAAACACTCAAAGTGAATAGAACTAAATGCATAACTAGCACATTATCACAATAAAACTACGCGTAAAAAATAAGGAGAAATATTCTTTTAAGGATAACATATGAGTACACTCCCTTATTCGAAAAACACAATTCTCAACTCCACAAATAAAATTAATATGTATCGAAGTTGTCACAGAGATGAAATCGTTTATTGTATAATCTAATATGACTCTCTATTTTAGTATATAATCAATAACCATCAAATAGTTCATCTATTTTATTATTTACACCAACTTATACTTGTACTCAGCTTTTTATACTTTTAACGCCCTGACACTGAGTGTCAATAAATTACGATAGATAAAACTAAATTATTGAAAGGATCATCCAATAAACTAGAAACATTTATCTTACTGAACAGTATAACTTAGTTGCTGAATAATTTCTTTTTACTGCTTACTATGAGTTTTTAAAATCTGAATTTCAGTGGATTTAAATAAAAGTACTTAGTGTTCTAATAAATGACAATGACATTGAATATAAGGGAAAATTATCAGTTTTGTTTGTTGCAGAAAAATACATTTATGAAATCTGAATATTGACTAATAAAGAAATATAATAATTTTGCATTTTTTCCATAAAATCCAATGTTTTTAATTACTCTACTGTATTCATTCAATGCTTCTTGAATCTAAAAAATTTAAACTGCCATATAATTGTTTTCTATTAGAGTTTTTTCGTTCCTGAACATTTATTGTATGCTGATAGATTGTATAATTACAATGATAACATTTTTGATAGATGGGGGGACGGATATAAAGATAAAATTGAGGTAATTTTCAATTTTTATTGACAAAATCTACAGTGTTTTGAGAATATATTACCCTAATACATTTTAAAGGGTAATTTTTGGAAAAATATCTAAAATGCAGATTTGTGTATTTTGTTATGGGAGGAATTAATGATATTTTAATTTCGTACTGCTATGGAGTTCATAGTACAGCATCAAATTTTGTTATACTATTGAATTGTTATCTCACAGTTTCCTTGTGGCTCAGTATTTATTATAGACCAGCATAAAAAATAACATGCAATTTATCAAAAGAATTCGGCAAAAATGTTTATTTACTTCTACATTCTACATAAATTTTCGTCATTTGCTGTAGCTGAAGTGTAAAGCAGGTAAAAGTAAATTAAACAATTAACCATTCAGATATAGAAACAAATTACAACAATAACTATCCAACTTCCACATTTCAATTACAGTTTTTTACAAGATTTATTAAGCTTTGCCAATTTGTTAACTTCAACTCTTCCTAAGCTTCTGCATCCAGCATGCTTTAAACCTACCACATTAGCCATTCCCTCTGTTAATAGTCTTTTGCAAAGATAAATGATAGCCAAGAGGCTTCGCAAAATTAATTCGAAATCGCCAATCGAAGGGGTTCCAGTGGCATTGATCTTTTGTGGTGTCGGTTTGTTCTAATGTTCTAAAAAAGAACCCGAGGGGATGACATAACTTCGCAGGTGATTCCGATTGACTTTTTACGAGCCATATTTTTTTTACAGCGTGTTTTGGTTCGTGTTTAACATTATGAGTTTTGACCTTCGAAATTTATGGTTTGTTGATTTCATTAAACCAGTTACTTTGTTAGAAACGGGTGTGCTAAGGGATTTTTAGTTGGGGTTTTGTTTATTTTGTGTTTATATTACGATCTTTTTTTTATTTCTAATCCATGATTTGTTGGTTTTAAGGCTTTCTTAGAGTATTAATAGGTCTGCGATGCCATTTGTATCAAAAAAATAATAAAGACTGTTCATTGTAACGTGGTCTGGTTATTCCGATGTAGCTTGCGGGTATAAGTATAACTTCTAAATAAATAAAATTTAATGTGTGTTGCTATTAATAAATATAAAATTTTATGCTAATTAAAATTGAGGTTTTTTATTATAGTAAATCAAACCTTTAAAATAACTTATTTTTAGCATAAGTGGATAGTAAGTTCACTAAAATATAGTTTATTTCAATGAGTTTTTCTAAAATCAAATGTTTGTAACAGAAAATTAATAAATAGTATTTTAATACTAAAAATATTTTTTTTTTTATTTTTTACTCTAAATTACAAAAATATTTACATTAAAAAATATATTGTTATGCAAAATTTAATACTCCTAAATATTTCATATTTTAAAAACTGAATAGATGTTATATGAATTTCAAGGTTAAATATCTGAAAGAACAAAAGCATTCTCTAAGAATTTGGATTTTTCAAGGTATCGGATAATGAGTCTATACATTTGTTGCCTAACACTAAGCTATTTTCCAGCAATTTCAAATCAGTCTCTGATTGATTCTGATTCAAACTGAATGAAACATTTCCGACTATAGAACGCATCCTAAAATCGTAATCATACTTCTACAAAAAAAAAGTGATCCCATTTTCTAGGCAACCGTTTTTCTATAGACTGATTGTATATTCAGAAGCTAATTGCCCTTTACAAATCGGACAGAGGGGAGGGCTAAAAATAATCTTCTCCTTTTTAGAAACCTCGACACATAACTGCCACTAACTACGCCATTGTCCATTCAGCTTCAGATCGATTATTTTTTATCGATATTTTTTCCTCATTGATACGATACTTAATTGTAATTCTTCCTCTCGGCTAGCTGGGTTGAGTTGTTTTGAGATAATTATGAGGGACCCAAAAAGATTTTCTTTTGTGATTACATCTGGAATTCCAATGGGGGGGGGGGGGGGGGCTGGGGACGTTGAATGAACAAGCACCTGTTAATTTTGATAATTTTGAATTTCTTTGGAAAGGAATTTTGACGTGTGCTAAGTGTTATGATACGCAGTGTACATTAATTTTTTTTCTTTGAGGACAAAATTGATGAGGTTCTTTATTTAGAATTATTTGTTATGTTATTATTTCTCTGTAATTTGCTGTTGTGCCGTTGTAGTTGTATATGATTATTGCTATTGTACTTTGAGAAAATACATTGTTTTGTTAATAAATTGACAATTTCGCAGAAATATTTTCTTTTTTAAACTTAAGATTTTTTTGCATAAATTATAACTTTTGCATAATTCCCTACCATTGTCAAAAAATTGTTTAATGAAAGTCGATATAATACTTTTCTACGGAATTTTAGTAGTTTAAAAAAAATTCTATATAATTATATACCTTAAAAACAATGCTTAGCAAATTTTAATTTTACTTATGATTGTTAGAAATCGCTTTAATGTGCAATAAAACTTATAACTTTGATGCGATTGCAAACAAATATTTGAATATTGGACAAAAATAGCCAGCTTATACTATTACATTTGGAAAACACACTGATGAATGTAACAAATTATCATTACATACCATATAAAGAGTATTATTGACCATACACATTCGAATCTATTGGGTTGTTTAATAACCCCAACGCTATTCAGTAAATAAATGAAACCCCACAAAAATGCTGTAACCAACTTATTTAACCCGCCAAACAATATAAATTTCTCCACATTTCAAATTTCGGTACTTAGACAAAACTATAAAAACATAGTCAAATAGGTTTTTTGTCCTCTTTCACTTTTCTATGGGATGGAACCACAACGATGCCATATTTCAGCGAATGGCTTTTTAAAGTGGACTTTCATTCTCTTCTCATGGAATGTCTATTTTTGTTAAAACCGCAAAAGGTCAGGACTAAATTCACGCCAAATTAAAAACCTTTTGTCGGTTCAGCACCTGCTTGTTTCTAAAGTTTGATGTTATTTGCGGGGTTGGAATAAGTGTTAAAACAAATAATATATGAAAGGTTTGTTGAGCATTTTAAAAACTAAAACTTTTTTATTTTGGAATCAAATGAACTAAAGTCGAATGGGATAACTTCGACCCAATCCTAAAACTCCAGCACTAATTTTCTTCTTGGAAAAAATTGCCAAGAAGACAAGTTATCAAATATTCATGGCAATATGAGAAAAGAAAAGGGATCCGAGTCTCTCATATTTAATAAAAGAAAGTAGTACACAAATAGAAAACGTTAATGGCATCTAAATGGAAAACGATGAAGCTTTATTCGGATTATTTTGATGGCAGTTAACCCTTTAAGGAGGAATGGGAGCGTTGGACAGGGAGTCTCCAAAGCAAAGTACACCAGTGTTAATACAAAGGAGAAAAAATATTTTCACTGGTACATTTACCCGGCTGTATTAAATATTTTTACAGGCGTTTTTTGTTTTTATTTGATAAATGTAGCTGACTTACGGGACCCTACCTTCCCACTTTTTGAAATTTGTTCGAATATTTTTTTTTAAAATTTCAATAAATAATTTTACACAAAATACTCGAAGCAATTTCAAAAAGTGGGAAGATAGAGACCTGTTATTTATCCACATTTATTATTTAAAAAAATCGTTTGTAAAAACATTCAATACAGCCGGAGAAATGTGGCAGAGAAAATAGTTTTTTCGCCTTTGGATTAGCACTGAGGAACTACAATGTGGAGATCCCCATGGTCTAGCGCGCCCACTCCCCCTTAGCGACGATTGGTAAGGAAATTTACCACGGGAAAATTAGCTTTCTGCTTAAGTTTAGATACATAAACGAATATAAGACAAATGAAGGATATAGTAACTGAACAATTTGTACTTAATAAGTTAAGTTATACGCAAAATGAAAGTGAATTAATTAAAACAGGTAATTTAATTGGAAATTAAAGTTTTAATGATGTTCAAAAATATGTCGTTAATGGATAAAATTCACTCAAAACTAGATGCTTTTGAGTTCTATATTCATCCCACATTTACGCATTGTTTCTAACCAATTATGATGAACATTATACCAATAAATACTTATTCATCTTAATGGTTAAAATAAAATAAGTTTAATTCAAATGAATTATAGTTATCATCAACGTTCAAACACGTTTTAACTTCTCGTACACTCTTAAAACAAAAGAGTGAAATCCACTCCAGTTGGAGAAGTGCATTTTCGACACCCTAAAGGCATGCATATTTTCTCAGACTGAGTTAAAATCACTCGTTTGGAGTGATCCTGTCGGAGGTTTAACACACAAAGGATCCACTCCAAAAGGAGAAGTGCATTTTCCAGTCTGGAGGAGTGAAATCTTTTTCAGACTGAGGTAAATTGGGAGTGTTTGTTTTAAGAGTGTAATGGTAGTAAAAAATTCAATTTCTTGTCTGCCTTGAACTACACAGCTTATACCGCGGTGTTATTGGGTTTATATATGGACAAATAAGCTCAATTACTCAGGTCATGTTGATGGTTTATGTCACATTGTGTAAACTGCTTGCTTTGTCCGAGTTTCTTTTCTTTTTTTGAACCTAACTTTACCTTAGAAAAGGCTTTGTAGAAGATTGCGAAATATTGTTCTGACCTCCTAATGAACAGAAAGTGGCGGGGAAAAGCACTTGCAGATTACCTTTCTGAATTGGCCATTAACACCATCTCGTTTTTTATCAATTGGTTTTCGAACAACTTTTTTAATTAATTGGCCATTGTGATGCTTGTGTTGTGAGATAATGTAATTATTAAGTGCTTAGTAAAAATGAAATACAAGAAAAGATAAGAATGAAAATAATAGCTTGTGCGCTTGTTGTATGTTTTGGATAAAAGAAAACACTCATTAAATGTTTTTGGGTTCTTGTAGCCTGCAATGTAAAAAAGTCTTGTTTTTACAGAAAAAACTGTCATTTGGTGTGCTGAAAGAATTATGTACAATTTACAGAGATAATCTTTTTGATTTATTCGAAATATTTATAATTTTAACGCAAAAGATGTCTTTTAACTGACAAATTACGAAGAAAAAACGAAATGTTACCAAAAAATTTCCAAATGCTTTAAACGTCAACAAGATTACTTCTTTTAGCTTCAATCTGTCCAGAGATTTGGTGGCCGACTTGGTATAGCGCTTCACTTGGATATTAAAGATTATAGGCTCGAAAAGCGTTTGCGTGTAGTGATTGACCATGTTATAACCTTTTCTGGTTTTCATGGCGGTAAAATCTGTTTGTTAAACTTAAATTTCACAAAATTTATTATGCATACTTTATATTTGATAAGCATGTACTTTATTGCTCAGTATAAAATTTTATCAAAGCACTTTCCTCTTTTTAATTAAAAAAAACATAAGCACATAAGATGATAACTGGCAAACCGAAAAGACACGATATTTAATGAGTTTTATAATTACTCTTAACCAAATTGTCAGAAATATATCAGTGCAATTAACATGCCAGTGAATATCATTTTTATTTTAAGAATTCACTAGAAAATGTTAATCAAGCTTGAACTGCCTAAATTGTTCCTTTTGATCATATTATCCTCCAATAATTCGCAACTTTTACAACATCTAAAAAGCCTATCTCGAAGCACATCTCCCTAAAGACAAAACGCCCATAAAAAATGCCTAGTTCATTACTAATGGAAACCGAGACTTATTTCAATGCCTCATAACCAAAACGGTATAACTCAATTATTCCGAATGTACCAATTTGCAAAGAGTTGGCTTCAAGACCAAGTAATCTCATAGGTGGCCAAACCTAAGATCTTATTACCATCTGAAATTAACATACGGGTTACGCAGCCGAAAATAAACCATGTAGAGGAAGCTGGTGCACATTAAATCCGTCGCTATTCAATAACATGATGCCGATTGCGATGTCACTACAAATTATGTTGGGTGACCGCTTAGGTGGCACTCAGTCGGTAAGGCGATTGCCTTGCATGCGAAAGATCTCTTAACCCGGGCACTGCTGACCTATGAACTTTACTTTCAGCCAAAGTGTCCAGCGAATAGTACCTAGTGTGGAAGGAGGACATATTAAAGACCCAACGCGACGTACAAGTACAATGTACCCTAAAAGTTGCGTTGGATGCCTACTCGTCGATTCGTCATTTGACTGTGATTCTAATTTACCAAGTCCGTCATCGATAGCCCTTGTGTAGCTGCGGCGATATTTTAACTCACTTAACTTTGGTAAAGAATTACGGAGCCCTTTACCTATAGCCTATGCTCACATCCAGTGAGATGTCATAAAGCTATGTTCAACGTGACATAGAAACTGCACACTTCATTATTACTTTTCTAACAAAACGAATAATGAAATTCGCCTGTAAAATTTGTTTCACAAGTTTTTAAAATAGATTTTCTTTGCCCTATTTAATAAACATTCTATATCCATATTAAAACTACAAATCCTCCTTTTGTTAGTTGTACCATTTCGGCACCGAGTCACGAGTATCCCAGCGATAGCCCCACATAAATAGCGTAAGAATGAAGGATCAAAGCGGTCATTGGTGCGTCTCTTCGGCGGCAAGTGTGCCTTGTCTTTCCCGCCGGGACTTGGGAGGAAGGCCCGCTGAATTCGGCATTGAGGGGTTTCATTACTGTGGGGTGGTTTTCACCTCGGTGGTTCTCGTATCGGCAAAGAAAACGATGTACAGGGGTTATTGAGTGTTAGCGGTTTGGGTTCTATGTGTGGAGGGAATGTTTGGTTGCTGATGTTTTTTAGGTTATTGTTGAATTTTAACATCAAATAGGAAATCAAAAAGCAAAACTTGTGTTATCGTTGAAAGTTAATATTTTAATAATTAATTACTGTATCTGATTAATCTTGGCATTGCATTAACTGAGGAAAAATAAATGTACATGGCAGCAGTTATTAAAGTTTAAAGATGTTTTGAAAGCAGATAGGGAAAATAAATTAGCAAAATTAATACTAATAATATAATTTGTGTTAGTAGTTTTAAGACAGATCTGGTAAAATACACTGACTCGTATAAAACTAGTAGGTTTGCAACCTAAACTGTCACTTAGAACTGCTTTTACACAAAATTCTTGCGTCTATGATTTTCAATGTTATCTAGCTTCAAAATTTTTCTACGTATCACGCTTGTCTGTAGCATGTGTAGTTTGGGATATGAAAATAGGTGACGGACAAATGGATGGATGGATGGACAGAAAGATTGATGAACGGACGGTGATGGCCTTTATAAAATCTTCAACTTCTTGTGTTTTAAACGTAGTGTGAAAGATATAATTTGATAATCAAGGAAATATGGGATCTAATCAAAAATATCTGTGAATAAACACATTTTATCTTAACTTTAACGACTGCCTAGTGTTTAATATTAATTTACGTGTTATCTAATTAAAGTAAAGAAGAATCATATAATTTTTTTTAAAACATCTGCAACTTAATCATTAAATAGCATAGCGTATTTTTTTTAACATTAGAAGACACCAACCATATCAAATGAATAACTTCAACCATACATTAAATAACTTCACATGAAATAACTTCAACTATATCCAATGAATTTGTTTATGCAGGTTTTCTAGATTTTTTGAGCACGAACAACTAACACAATTTTTTTCTTCATAAAAAACTGTGATATAATGAAATAACCTAATGATTTGAGCAGAATAATTAAATTAAAACTTATAGAAAACAGTTTTTTAATATTTTTATGCAAAATACTATAACTTGACAACTTTTGTAAATGCTCACCTATCAGGAAATTTCCCAATCCGTGACCCTGTTCCCAAGACTAAGGCAGCACCATTCTCAAAGCCATTCAAAAATTACGTTAATAGTTTTTATTGTGCATAAAAAGATTCATGTCATTTACTTTCATTTCTAGGCTACTATAGGTGTCATTTTAACAAAATTAATCGAAATACACCTATTTTTTTTAAAAAAAAGTTCTATTGTACGTCTCCACTTCAATAAAAATCTACTTACTTAGAAAAAAGACCGATGTCATCATCTGTCACATTATACATAGGTTATTTTTCTACTAAAGTTTAGCATTACAAATTGCTAACGTCGCAATTTTAAACATCCTTTATCATGTGTATTATACAAAACAAATTCTTCATCTCTTTGTTCTTTGTGATGTATAAAACCGCGCCCATTTTGATATGTAAAGAAAATATCCAAAACTGTTTTCTCTTAATTATGCTGACTTGTTTTATTCCCCATTTAAAATAGAGATGACAAAGAGTTTTGACTCACAGAGATATGATGTATGTAATTTGATGTCTTATTCCTTTGTTCTTTCAATACCGACGATTATTGTCCTAGAAAGGAATTTGTATTCACACTTCGAAGTTTACATCATGATAAAAGAAATGTAAGCATATATTTGGGCAGCGATAGCCTCGGAGCAGAGTCATATGAAATAAAAGCAAAAGTAGCAACAAAAGTCATATGAAGTTCTTTAATATTCATTCTTTTCGCTAAATTTGTGAAGTGGTTATTAAATGCTTAGAAAAAATGAATATTAATCAAGTTTTAAAAGGATACTTGGGATTAAAAGACGATTTCAAGATAAGAAAAGGGAAACAAATAAGCCATGATAAGAAATTATGTTTAATTTGTTATGTAATGTATCCTGACTAATTTAATAACTAGCTGTAAATATTATTTGATTAAAGAGCCTAAAGTTTTCCATTTTGTAACCAAAATACAACATTGTTGCATTTTTTAAAAACTATTTTGTGCTGCATTATAACCGAGAGGTTAAAGTGGTGGTCCTCGCTACCAAAGTCTATGAATTTCAATCCCACTTTTGGTAGTTGTTCAAAATCTGCTTCGTAACTGTCAGTTTAATTAACCTTCCTGTAGTAAAAAAATCATTGCGCTTTAAAACAAACCAAACTGAATAATTCTTGTGAAACTCTTAAATAAGGCTGGAATTATTTAAAACATTTAGTGTGTGTTAATATTTATGTTACAATGCAAAAAAAAATACTGGCTTTAAACTGGCGGCTGAGTTGAAATTTTTTGTAACAAATACGGAGGAAATGGGGAAATACTGCAATAAATACGGTTAATTAAAGTTTAAAAAATACGTTTTTATGCGATTTAGTATTTGTACTTTTGAAAATGAAAAAAATTGTTAGGTGCTAATCGAACCCGCAATCATAAACCTATGCGTGAAGCGTCATACCAACCCGACCACCAAATCACTAGGCAGATTAAAACCGAGGTTGAAGCCAGGTTGAACCAGATGGAAGTTTATTACACTTCTATTGTGACGTCTTTGAGAAAAAGTTTTAGAAGAAACGGTATTTTAATAAAACGGTTCACGACTGTAAAGAAAGAGGAAAACATTTCCAACGGTCGGAAAAATAAGAGATTTTCGTAAAAGTGAATTTTAGTGCACAGTATATATCAGATATATTTTAAAAGTTTCAAACAAAATCTGCGCTTTAAATTTATGTATAATGCACTTAAGTTTAAAACATCTGCAAGAAACATGTTACAAAGAGTTCTTCTGACATTTCAACTTCCGGAGATAAAACTCAATGCTGCTGTTTGCGGTTACATCCTTCTTTTAGAGCATCAAGATACAAAATTGCGGTTTCACTCAACCACTTTTTTACAAAACGTAATAACCTTAAATACATGGTAAAAACATGTCCGAATCGAATCAACTAAGATAAGTACATTTTTGCTGGTTTTCCATTGCATTCTCTCCGTGGTTTAAAGAAGTGCTAAAGTATTGTTTCGATTCAGATACGGTTAATTTGCTTTACCAAAACAAATATGCCGTAAGTGTAGTTATAATTTTTCAAAAAATAATTATTACGAAAGTCCTTAGTACTTCGTAGTCATTATATATTTTTGACAGTGTTATTTATGTAGTTGCTATGTGATATAAATGACAGTTAAAGTTCAAATATTGTTTTATTAAAAATAATATTTTTAAATTTTATTGTTAGCACTAAGTGATAGCGGAACAGACTTTGATACAAACCTGCACAAGTAAGAGAAACATTTTATAGTTTATATATTTAAAATCGTATTAAATGAATTCTGACTAAAAACTTCATTAAAACCTCTTGCATCGAAGAAAATCTATATATTCATTTAAACTAAAAATATAAAAATATCTTCCATTAAAAACTCAAACCACTCTCATCCACAACCACCAAAACGATTTTACCCTTTCGAACAATTAATCTATTGTTAAGAAGAGGGTACTCCTCTCTTCACTTCACTGCCGCTAATTACAACAAGGGCTGATTGCGAGCTCTAATAAATATCGTCTGCCATGTTTGGGTCGCCCACCCTTTTAAGGGCAGTTTTCGAACTCATCGGAGCGCGGGCTGTTGGTTTTGTGTGTTCTGAATAGCCTAGTTAGCCGGCTTCTGGTCTTTGAGGTTCGAAGGGCAGACGATTTGAAGCATGTCACGTTCGGAATCGTTTGGTGGTGATGAGGCCTAATGGAGTGGCCTGTTGTATACTTGAGGTAGTCTGGGTTGTTGTGGTTGTAAGGGGTTGTTTTGGAGGGTTTCTAATGTGTTTTCTGCGCATGCAATTTTTAAATATTAATGTCATTGGGATAGGTGTATATTTTAGAATGTTTTATTTTGGAATTCCCAAAGGGTAGATCTTAAATTTTAAATAAAAATTTTTATTTAAAATGTTCCAAGGATTGGTCGATGTCATGAGCCTAAACCATGAGCATACATTATTTAAATCGGAGCCATTTAAAAATTACATTCATGCTAACTTAAATAATTCTTGTGGTTAGACGAATCTTACAATATTTATCCAAAGTGGTACAATACAATCTGATAATGGCATCAAAAAGTAAAATCATTGTGTGCAAAGGTACGAATGCAACTTTTATTTAAATATTTTTGAATAGTAATATTCATTTGTTAAAAATGTTATGCAAATAATATTTCAATGAGAATATTTAAGAAGATTTAGAGAAGAATTAAGATTTTCTATTGCAGAACTAATTACAATAACAAATGCCTATTTTAATCTCCGCTCAATAAACATTTCCTTGCCTGTCTTGGGGCCTCAAAATGAGCTGCCGTCGGATCATAAAAATAACTCCGACAATGATACATTTGCTGAACACTAAGCATAATCCTAACTTTGCATTTTAATAACGACATGGCTGCCACAAAACCACGTGTTCTAAACACAGGCATGTTGCCAAACGCAACAGACAAATCTCCACCCACAACTATTCTTTAGAATACTTGGAGGCTAAAATCGGGATTGCACTCTTCTTCTGTCCCGCCATCTCTGCACAAGGGTTGTTGCCATTTTGAAGAAAGTAATAGCCATTCTAATAATATTTTAAATTGCATGAGGAGCACCAACGAACATTAAGATTTGAAAATAGTGTCAAAGAACGCTTGGAGGTGAGTTTATTTTAAAATAGTTTGAGATAATGTTGTTGTAGGAGGTTTATTACTGCACGAGAACTGTTATATCCCCCAAACTTCTATAAATATTAAATGAAAGGTACTTAAATTCAAATTGTATTGTATTTCAAAGAAGAAAAAACATTTTAATTATAAATATCTATTAATAAATCAAAATAGAAAAAATATTTTTACGTATACAGAAGTTTGGTAAGAAATAGCCTAATAAGAGGAGAGGTTGTTGCTGATAATTTCTTACAAACGTGTTTAAATAAAATGTATAATTGCTGATACCATAAAAATCAAGAAGTTCAAAAAGAACACTAAATTACACTACTTTCCTTTTTCTTGTTATACTCAGATATTCTTATGTACGGAAGTGCAAACAAAATTATAAATGAATGTCTCTGATGATTCGTACCTTTCAAACTAATTTAAAATAAAAAATTGTTTAGTTAGAACGAAAATTGAAACAATCCGTCCGTCCTGACGTACCGATGAACTGACAAAAAGTACAAAAGAATGTTGAAAGATACCGAAAAGTTTGCAACACAACAAAAGAATGGAAACCTCCACAAAATACATATACATTCATTTCTCTGTATTATTTCGAATTGCAAAAAAAGTATGCCAAACAAAAATGCTGATGAACAGTTAGCATAAAATTCGAAACCAAAATTTATGTCATTAAAATCACGTTACAGTTTTAACAAAAAAAAAACGAAAATATAAATAGATAATTTGTACAAAGGTTTCCAATTTAATAATTGCTCTTAGATGGGAAAACTTTTTGACACAAAATTTTTAAATATCAAAACTTATGTCGACACAAATAGTTTTAAGAAGTAGGCTGCTTTAACTTCATTTCAAAACATATTTCCCGTCATGTCAAATTTAACTAAGATACTAGATTTAAACCTATGCTTACATTTAGATTTAGTTTCATTTAATCAATTCAAAATAATATTATTAATTACTTAAATTTTTAACGACTATGTTTAAAAAAATATTTCTGAAACTTTTTTAGAGTTTTTTTTTAATTTTGAAATTTTAATTTGTATCATTTTAAACACTACTTATTTTCATTTAAAATCTCATTACTCTCTAAATGCGATTGAAAAGATTTCATAGATTGCATATTTACTCTAACTGGTAATTCAGCTCCTCTCATGATCCCATTCAAATATTCTTCGACAAATTTAATTAAAGTTTACTTTGTGACTTTTTTTTTCCCGCAAATTTTCAGAAAAATACCATCTTAGAAATATATTTCAATATTTTCAATAAAGTTTTCAGCAAAAAAAATGTTTATCAAGAAATTACCTAAAACTATACATCAAGTATAGTTAAGACGTTTTTCTTTCTTATAGCAACTTAAACAACTCTGTAAAATTTAAATAAATGATATTTTAACTCCTCAAGTAAAATCAACATAAAAAGCAATTTTTTTTTTACAATTTTCAAAAAAAGAACTACTAATCTAAACTTAAAAAGATATCTAGTCATAAAATTAAATTTGAACTCAGAAGAACAAAGAGGATGTTGAAAGCTTTATATAAAAATAAAAAACGGTGAGGTTGCTAGCCTTGTTGACATAGAATTATTTATAAGGGTCCAATGTCATACCTTACTAAATAAAACTTTAATCGTATTTCCTGAATAAAATTTGGACGGGGGGGGGGGGGGGAGCAAACGAACTTCTCCAAGATGTCAATACCAACTTTCCATATTTTTTTTGCTATTTTGAAAAAAAGAAAAAAAGTGTGTCAAAAAGTCAAAAAAAAAAAGTTGGCTTAATTTATACTACACAACTGAGAACAATAACAATAGAATAGAACAAATGGAATGTCGGCATTAAAATCACTTAATTCAGTACTGATGAGCAAGTGGTATTAAAAGAAGTTCTAATATCCGGAAGATTTTTAGAAAAACTTCAATGTTCAACAGGGTTAGTCAAAATAAATAGGACAATAGTTGATAGTTTATCTGTCCATACGTAGCTGTAGTTTGGTTACAATAAACATACATTCGTCTAAAAATAGTTTTCTAATTGTCCTAGTCATTTTGACTAAGCCTGTATAGTACAAAACAGAAGAAAATGTTTAGTACTACATATTGAATGTTTAATATTCTATAATCAAGTAATTTGACATGATAAAATTGAAAGGGCTATAATCGAAAATTAATTACCGACAGTATACCTTAGTTATAAAATTGTGTCCACTTAGGGATTTATTTAATTTATATTTAATATTTGAGGCTATATAAAGAAGAAGTTATCTTGGTTCAACAATAAAAGTTAATATTATTGCGTTCACTATGTATACTGATGTTGAAAAACAAATATAGATAAAAAAAAGTTTTCATATTTAAAGTAATGCTACCACAAAAGTTTGTGTGAAGATTTTTAAATAATATAAACTTTGAAAATTCATGAGAAAAACTCTTGGTTGCATAACTTAAAGCCTGGTGCAATTTGAACTAGTACCAACTGTTAATGTTTCAGAATTCAACTTTCAAGTTAGTATATTTCCTATAGTGTTGAATTGAATTCTTTATTTTTTACTGAATACTTAAGCTAAGAGCTGAAGTCAAATCTAATTATTTATGTATTCAATTTGTGTTTGGCAATAACCTTTTACCATAAACTAATTTCCGTCAAACATGCACAAAAACGCTTCTTGTCCATAACTTTTCTTTTTCTTTCTGTTTCGTTCATGAAAGTTCATTTTCCTCAATTATTTATGTTACGAGCCTAACGACAACAAATAATTAAAAAAAATTCAAATAGTTCCCGAACATGTCTGAAGGAAGTCATTGATAATGTTAAAAAAATGTATAAATGATTAAATGAATCGTAATGACATCAAGTTAAAAATAATTAAATTCTTGAAAAAATAGTTTTAATTTTCTTTTCTAATTGTAATTAACTTTTTATTAAATCGCCTATAGGGACCATTCTTTCACTAATGTCTCCTTAATGGCATTTCATGTTTGCCAAATTTAAGTATCATGCTATAAATAACGAATACAAAGTTTACTTGAGTAGTTAAATGATGAAATATCCCGAAATTGGAAAATCCCTTTTCCAAATTTCAAAGACATGGGCATAAAGTGATTCAGCTATTGCCAAAGTGAATAAAAATAAGGAAAATGTTCTTTTATTGTTAAATATATTTAGTTTTAATCAAGTGTTTTAACTCGAATTAACATTTACACTTTATTTAAATATGCTTAAATTGAATTAATTATTTACTGTCACTAATTTATCATAATAAAGTGTAATAAATCACGTTGACAAAATTTTTACTGCACCTCCAAAGATTACAAATTTCCAAATCCGAAATTTGATTAAATGTTTGTTAAAATAATGCCGAGTTTACCAACATTTGTAATTTTACTAATGAAATCTTGCTTATTAAAAAAACTAACAATCAATATATAATTCTAATATAATGCTTCCACCAAATTGTAACACTTTTTAGTCTATGCAATTTGGCATAGTTAAACTATTTCTTAAAAAGAGCGTGTGTATTCAGTTATGAAACTGAATGGAAACGTAATGCAAATTGCTATATGATTTACTATCAACCCTAATCGTTATTAACATCAAATATATACTTCATTTTTAACTTATAAATTAAATATATAAAAAAAACTAAATATAATGAACTTATCTAAGGGCTGTAGAGTAATTTATTTACGATTTAACTATCATGATCCTTTTGTGTCATTTTACTTTTGATTAAAAAAATCGTAATGTAATGTGAAATGTAATGCTTTTATGATATTTTATTTTATTTATTATTAGTAGTTGTAAATTAAAATTAAATTTTCTCATTATTAATATCATAGTTTTAATTCTTTAGAGACTTTATTTTTTTTTTTTTTTTTTTTACTTAACTTTAATTCTTCAATTTACAACTGTTCTTTCCTTCTAATTTTACTCTTACTTTTTCTATTCCAAAACGAGCGATGAAAAGTTAATTTAATTTGCGTTCGAAGAATACATACTTTCACAAAATATTCTTTTACAAAATGTGAAATTCATAAAACAAACATTGCTTGCAAACTGAATATAGAGCACTTTCAAGAAAGAAAGTTTTCGAGATTTCTTTTTTAATTACGTGTGGTCTTTACAAAAAAAAAAACATCGCGTTTCTTTATTTCACTGTAGTATGCTTCAAGTTAAATATAAAATTTATTAAAATATTCCTTACTACTTTTATAGACCAAAAACATGTGAACCACAAGGAATCAAACACAGTTTCGAACATAGTTGAAATTGGTTTTATTAATTCTTTGATTATAACTTAAATATCAGAATATTTTTTATAAACCAAATTAAAATAATTTTATACATTTTTGATATTTACTTTTTAAAAACATTGTTAAAAGTACCATACGCCATGGAAATATTTATAATGTTAAGTTTAAGCACCCGATCCTAAAGACGGTTGATGTAGCTTATTATTATTTTTCTTTGATAGCATAAAGATAAATAAATGCAGATATTAATAACATGCAGATATTAATATCATTCAGATATTAAAAAGATTTAGAATAAGAGATCCCAGATACATACGTAAAAAACTAACAGACTTTCACACATCACACATGCAGTCTATTTTAAAATAAATTAAAGTTTAAAGTAGTGAGAAAACTCTTAAAATCATTTTGGTATGCAGTTAAAAATGCATTTCATAAATAATGACGTGTGGGAAATTCATACTTAGAAATCATCATTCCATTTTGAAATCCTGTTGCATCAAAAAAAAGTTTAGACATTCTTTATTCTTGTAATAATTTCTTTTTTGAGTAGTTTAATGCACTCGTGATCGTGGAAGAAAATATGTGAACTATTCGTTAAACAAGCAAAAATAAACCGATGAACAAAATTCAGTATGCAGGTCCCTGCATAGTGGCCATTTCCTTGCGTGCAGCATTATTAACATCAACACTTTGTCCGAATTCTATAAAATTCAACCATATATTTTGACTGAATCTAAAAATATTAAGTTAGGAAATATTTTGAACTTAGTAATCAGGCACTTACACGTTCAAACTCTAAGTTGAAAAATGCTTATCGGTAAGAAACTTTAACATTTTATTGTTTGTATTTCAATGTTGTAGTAATTTTCATTGTTTTTCTTTATCTTGCCACAAAGTCATTGAAACTAAATTTCCTAACAAAATCAATAACAGCTTGATCAAAGTAATATGAAAAATAACTGGATTTCTTTAATTATTGGAGAAATGCGTAACATTATCTAAATTTTAGCTAATACATTTAATCTATCATATATTGTGTTAGCATACTTTCTGATGCAATGGCTGACAACTTTTTTCTACAATAAGGTAAATTCGTATTAAAAAACAGTTAGTAAAGTATACATTGATTACCTTACAAGGCTTATCGCAATATACACTGAAACCTGATGTATCACCTACTAAATGAACCTAGCAAAAGCTTTACTTTTTCTTGACAATGTTATATTTCGAACTATCTTCCGATTATTCAAATAGATTTAAATTAACGTATTTTTTTCACCAACAAATAGGGTCAGGTGGGGTAAAATAATTCACGGGGTAAAAAGTTTTAAAACATATTTTAAAAAACGAGACAATTTTTCTTCTCTTGATGCCAGTTTTATATTTTATTAATACTGTTCATCATTTCATATGCAAAACTAACTGTAAATTCTACTGTGCAGTTACAGTTTTTTGCCTTTATGTGTTTTCATTTGTGAAACTTTAAATTCTGGCCGCAGAAAACTTCTGTTCTAAGAAACGTTAGAAGCACATGTATATAATTTTTTTTATCTTATTGTGTACAGATGCTGGTCAAGAATAAATTCAGAAAGTTTCAAAGTTTAAAAAAAAGGAATAACTAAATTTTTAGAACAAAAAAAAACTGAAAATTGTAAAATAGGTCATATTTTAATACAAGTACGAATAAGCAGACATTGTAAAAATAACAATTTTTTCCTTTTTAAATCACTTTCTGACAGCTAATGTTCTTATAAATTGCTTTTATCAGGTGCTTATATCGGTTTGTTACTCTTTTACTTATAAACGACTAAAAATTTGAAATTCATTGTCACCTTCATTATTGAAAACTGCTTTCAAGAATTTCAATCCAAAAACAGTGTTGGTGGATTCAAAAGAAGTGATATTTCTTCGAAAGATAATGTATGATAATAAATGCTTAGAAACCATGTTCCACGCACAATTTTAACAGTTGAATCAATGGCAATCAAATAAGCAAATTCAAGCTGTTGCAACAGCGTCATCTACGTCAGTATTATACTACTGAATTATTTTACCCCACCCCATGTGGTAAAATAGGTTAAAAACATATCTTTTTCAAACACATTTATCAATATCAAAAACTCTTTTTTTCAGAAAAATTTTGCTTTGAATAATATAAGAAAAGTTTATTTGCATATCCTAATTATTTTTTTTCACCGGTTGAATTGAAATTTTTATTGCTTTGGTGGTTGCGAATGCAAAATATGCTGTTTTTTTTTACCTATTTTGTCCCACCTGACCCTAGTCATTACATTCTTATAATTTCATGATAAATAAACGACGCAATTAACCCCAAAATTCTTCTTTACCATGGGTGAATAAACTAGCACCAAACCCACAGATATAGGTTTTTTTTTTTTTTTGGTTTAGTTGAACATCGTCGCATGAGATCTACACGAGGGTTATTGGCAGCAGGCGTTGTAACCTAGAACCACAATCAAGTGGCAAGTTGACATCTTGAGTAAGCATCCGACGCAATTTTTAAGACTGACATCTTACGCAGAGGCGGGACCTTGGGGCATATTTAACGTTCATTTCCTCCACATAGGGTATTATTTGTCGACCTTATGGCTACGAAGACCGTTCATAGGCTTGCAGTTATTTTGGCAATGCCCGGGCTCGAAGCTACCCAAGTAGCACAGTAGTATTGGCCAATCTCGGCTCATACCCATCGCTTAATGCATAATGGTCCACGTTTTACCGACCCTGGCCAATATCGGGACGCAATATTGGTTTGAATATTATTTGAAAAAAATTTGCAATCCCAAAATTCTTGCTTGAAAAATATTGCGAAACATAATATTTGTCTTTCATACTTGCAAAATACAGTAAGATTGCAGTTGTTGTTGTTATCGTGTCCATGACAGATGAAACTATATATGGCCAAAAGTATTGATGATAAGATTCGCCAGGTCTTGGGCCTGCAGACTATAAAGAATATCCTGATAAGATTGCAGTAAAATTAAGTATTGCACTTTTCGTAATTTCCGGTATGAAACCTCAAAGGACGGGAAAATCTGGTTAAAATCGGTAGAAATTATCGATTTCATCCAATATTCTCCAAGTTTGATACATAATATTCATCCAATATTCCCCGAGTCGATACTCATGCGACATTGGCCAAAATTGCTGTGCTACCTGGGTAAGATCTTTCGCATGCAAGTCACCGACTGGCTCCCCACCCTCAAAGGTGTTTTTGGCTTCTCTTATGTTCAACATTTAATAAAAGAAAAGACACCTGTACTATTAAAAGGCCCCAAACAAAACCCGACCTCACTTAAAACATGGTCCCGCGTCAAACAAAGTGTCCGATTCCCCCTCTTATTGCGGCAAGAAACGTTTTGTTTAAAAGTTGGGCGCCAACTTCCCAATGCTTCTTGAGCCGGGGCCAGGGAATATGTATTCACAAATGCTGCCTCGCATTTATTACTTTGGTTTTTATGCCCAAGTGATGGATGGACCCGATAAATGACTGTGATTACAACCAGAGGGAACGGTTTGTAATGGATATATTGTGAGGTTTGTTCTTGTCGCTGCCTCTCTCGGGGGCTTTTTTGGTTTGGTTATTTATAATTCCATGAAAGTCTTCGAGTGTTTATTTTGACCTCATAGGTTTTTAAGATTGTTTCGATGGATAAGAAATTGGAGTTAGAATAAGATGGAGTGGTATACGGTCAAAAACAATGCAAAATCTTGTTGTCCAACTGAAGCAATAATCGCTTCCGACATACACTCAAAAACGGTTGGCTAATTATTTGGCGCTGCTTTGCATGCATTAAAATTATAAAAAGCAATGCAAGTTCTTCATTTCAAGGACAATATTAGATCGATGTCGGAACCTTCAATCATGTAATAAATTCTACAATTATAAAAAATTTTCATTTTCAAAAATCGTAATTGCAGATACTTAAATAAATAAAAGTTTATAAGTAAGAAATCTTACTGAGAGTCAGCAGTGCGTTCTGTTTGGGAGTGTCCCTTAAATTAAGTTTTAACCTCTATGGTAACTTTTCATGTCTATTATAGCTGATTTCTTTGTGTTCGAATTCACTATACTCAACTGGTTTCGTCAGTTACAAAGCGTGTAAGGTAATGAGATTTGAGGCATTGTATAATGTAATGCAATATATGTTTTGATTGTCATTAATTATTGTATCTAATAATTATTTTTAAATCGCATTCCCTTATTTTTAGTTCGATATTTTTTTAATTTTATTTTTCTGTTGAGAATCTAATAGAAACATTGTACGCATTTGAATCAGCAAACTAAAATTAATTGATTTTTTTATAAAAAAAATGAATAAAATGGTTATAAAAGACTGCATAGTGTTCTGCTAATTGAGCCATCAAAATTATATTGTAAAAAAATACCTAATTTTTTTTTTATAATTGCGTAAAAAAAAAGCCGACTTTTACATTATAATTTCAATATCAGACGCGTGCACAAAGCTAGACTTTTTGAAACAGTGAAAAAAAGTACTTTTTTTCACCCAAAAGCAGTGAAAAAAAGACTTTGTCGCACTCTTTTTATAAGATGCCAACATTTCAAGTAAAATTTCGATTTGATAATACTCATAAAATCCAAAGATTTATCGATCTGCTGTATTTAAAAATATTATGCGCGTGAATTATTTTTGAATCAATGAATTTTTTTTTCTCGCGATGGGAATATTTCTTAAGTCACGCCCTTCGAACTGCGAGTTCATTGGTTGCTTTCTTTGACAAAATGTTGAAACACGCTTATTGGTTTTTTATAGCGTCACGCGCTCCGAACTGCGAGATCATTGGTTGTTTTCCTTGACATCTCTTAGTCTATTTTAGTCTAATTAGCACGTGAATTATTTTTGAACCAATGAGATTTGATTTTTTTCACGCAATTATAAAAAATAGTGTATGAAACACGTGCGAAAAGTAAACTTTTTAAAACACGTGTCTTTATTTCACTCACTCGTACCTCGCTCGTGAAATAAAATCCACTTGTTTTAAAAAGCATTACTTTTCGCACTAGTTGCATAAATATCTTTTTTAATTCGAAAAAATATGCATTTTCTTTTTAATATCAATTGTCCCTTTTTAATCATGTAATATAACAGGTAAATCCTAGGGAAGGTTCACGTTTATAAAAAAATTCAATTGCAGTATTTACAATATGATATTAGAATTCATTAACATGTTATAGATATATTTAAAATACTAACTGTACCGTTCCCCTCCCTCTAATTTAAAAACATTACACTTTCAGAACCTCCGTTATACATCATCACTTTTTTTTTTTAAGTAACCTCTAAAATTATATCTATGTCCAAGTTACAAAGTTGGATTTATTTCTCAAAATATGCAGTAATTTTTTATTTTTGCTGCTCAATTTTGGTCCCGTACCTTTCGGATAAGCGGGACTCTACTGTATTACTTTTTCCTATATAACTACATTTTTATTAATCTATTTTGCGTGAGTAACGAAAAAGTGTTTAAAATATGATGCGGAAGAGCAAAGGTGATGTGGAAGAATCATCTCTCCCTCTCTTCTTCCATTCCTCTCATTCCTCCTTTTCGTCAATGTAGTACGCTTTTCTTTCAACAGATGGCACTTTAGGAATTGCATCTAAATTTAAAGCAGTTGGGATTTTTAAAAAGTATTAAATAAATGATCTGTTTGTCATTTTGAAGCACGGAAACGCTAGACAATGTTACTGATATGTTATAAACTATTTAACTGAAGAATCTTGTTGCATAACTCGCATTCCCCTAAGTATAACTAAGATATAAGGTCCGGCCCGCTTATTGGCCACTTTTGACGAACGTAAATTCAATTAGAAAAGTCGCCAATGAACGGGCCAGACCTAATATTTAAGTTATACTTAAAATAATTGGATTTAAGGGGGCGTCCGTAAATTACGTGAAGCGTTTAGGGGAAAAGGGTCGAGCCAAATATCACTAAATTTCACGAGGGGGGGAGGGAAGAGAAAATGCAGTTAAATTAGAGTAAAATATGTTTTTTGACTTAAATGTGGCAAAATCTTACATGATAATATTTGTTGTGTCTTTCAGAATCATATTCCAAAATGTTGGAGCGTTTAAAAAAAAATATTTAAAATTCACCAAAATATAAATAAGATTTAAAAAGACGAATTTTGAAAGATCTCACGTGAGATTAAGGGAGCATCGAATCAAGTATCACGAAATATCACAAGGGGAGGGGGTAAAAAAATCGTCAAAATCGCATCACGTGTTAAATGGCCGCCTCCTAAGCACCTATATTCTGCAACTAAAGTAATTTTGCAACTTTCATTGACGACCTTTGACTAGCGTAAATTCAATTGGAGAAGTCGTCAATGATCAGACCGGTCCATGTCATAGTTAAAGTTCGGAGAATGCCACTTTTTCAACTAGACCCTTCAATCATAAATAACTTTTTCAAACAATAATTCCAAAGTTCTTTAATACAACTGAAGCAAATTACATTTTGTGATATAATATTCACTTACAACCACCGCTCGCAGCCAAACTATACAAAAGCGCTGCCCAAAGTCAGTTCAAATCGCCATTTAAAACGTGCTCGCAATGACCAAGCGATCCTAAACAGATTCTTTATTGCCAAGGTGTCACTCTTTAAAATGGATTGTCACCTCTTTTAAACGATGCCCGGTTTTCTTGGTCATTATCGTCCCGATTTATGGCATCGAGAGATTTTGATAAACGGCTTGTAATTACGGCCTACGACGGCTACCGTCCACTCCCCCGTCCTGGGAGGGTTAATGATCATAAGGAGAGGTGTTGATGCGAGGGATTGTTGGGTTTGATGTTTGAAAAATTGAAATATGCATATTGAGGAAATTTTTTGTTTGGCTTTAATAGTAATGTCCCTGCTTTTAATTGATAGGAAATGCTCCTGCTTATTTCTTTTATACATACACTCTCAAAAATGAATGCTCAAAAACAACGAAATTTTCCTTAATTTTGACGATCCGTTTACTGGCAAATGCTCCGAGTTTTCCTTTCCTCAAATTGAGGAAATTTGAATCGTCATTTTTATGAGGATTTGAATGTCGTCTAATCTAAAGAAATATTTCGTCATTTTTGAGCATGTGAGTACAACAATGAGATTCAGTTTCCTCAAAATCAAGATACAGAATCGTCTAATCAAGATCGTAAAATTGAGGATTCGCGTTTACTCAATAGTCACGTGATAGACGAAAAAGTCCTCAAAATTAACGATGAGGCTTAAGGATTCATGAATCGTTAAAAATGAAAGCGTTATTTCTGAGAGTGTATTTACTTGATTTTAAGAATGAAAGATCTATTCACTAAAATCCATATTTAAAGACTGCAATGATATCAAAGTTTTGTCAAGGTATATAAGTGAAAAAAAAATTAATTCTTCAAGATCAGTTTTGAAAGTGCCCTTGCTGCATGTGGCAAACACGATTCCAAATATCGAACATATTTGACTAATTTACCCAATAACGACGATTGGCAAGAAGACTTCCTGCTTCAAAAAATCACAAATGGTTTTTTCATGGATTATTTGTTGCCTTTGATAATAAAACTAATACGAATTTTGAATAATTATGAAAAACAATTTGATTTTTAAGTATGTGATTTCACATCTTACGCAGAAGTGACGAAGATATATGAAAAAAAATTGTTTATTCTTTAATTGTAACATTATTTTAAGTTTGCAAACCTAAATATAAATTAATTTAATTTAAATATACAGGATGGCCCAAAAGTAGTCTTACAGTTAGTTAGGTATACAGTTATTTATACACCAACAGTTATTTTTCGAAAGCTGGCTGTTAGTCAGTAGATTGTGCATTATCTCAAAGAACTGTAGTTAGGATCCGTCAACAAGAAAGCCTCTTAACTGAGCGGTACGGTTTCAGGATCGGCTGGTCCATCAGGCTTTGTAACGTTGATATAGGGATAATCAGCTCCCGAGACGTGGACTTGTTTTTATGTTTATAAATGTTATGCTACACGCTGTCTCTGTATTTTCATACTTTCAGATGGTCTTAAAGATACACCATAGGTGCTAATTACTCAGATTTCCAGCAGTGGTTTACACTTGTAAACAACAGCACAAATTTTCCAACAGCACAAATGATTTTCAAAGAGTTCTATAGTAGGGTAAGGAACTTCTCGTACTGAGCTGTCATTGGCGGCCGTGGCTCACTACGGAGTCCGAATAGAGTGGCAAAAGTGAAAGATAATTTATAATTTTGATACTGAGAAAGGAAGTACACAGGGCAAAGGCGGGAATCGAACCGCACCCATTACATCACGTGGACTGCTAGTGATATGGCCTACGATCCAAATCACTTAGCCATCGGGCCCTACATGTCACCCTCTATTGTCTATGTGTTGGTCCATGGTGATGTAGCCAGGTTGAGTTTCTACCCTACTATGGAACTATTTAACAATTTTCTAGGATAGCTGGCAGATGGCGAGATTCGAAGTTTCGTACTCTGGAAACATTATTTGCCTATTCCTCAAGCATCAAATAAATATAAACTAAATCAAACGAAGTCCACGAATATCTACTCTTTGGATAAGTTACGCTGTAGTGCGACTTTAATTTAGCCAACAAACAAAACTGAGCACGACTATGTCAAATACCTGTTCTAAATAACCCATAGTTCTTACCAATAGTACATCATTAACTGTAAGGCTACTTTTGGGGCCAACCTGTATATTAATTTAATTTAAATATACATTATTTTAATTTAATTACATTTCTTTTACATAAACCTTTATTTATGAATAATTGAAAATGCTCCTGAACAACTTAAATAGAAAAAAACATCTGCTAGAACACATGCTGAAAAAAATACTAACTTTTACATTATTACAAATGGCTTATTACCAAGAGATTGCAAATCATAGATACAATGTAATACATTTGAACCTCTGAAAACGATTATCAGCTGATGGAATTAGATATGCCGACACTTGTTTAAATACTAGTCATGAATGTTATTGGTACTTTAAAAGACATGCTTAGCAATTTATGAATATTTTCTCTTAATTATTGCTTAAAGGTATACTTAAGTTAATGCGGAATTCCCATGATGTCGCATTCCATATTCATATGCATATTTACTACATTTGATCTTGTTACTGTTCTTTTTCTAACTCGTACACTCTTAAAATAAAAACACTCCTAATTTAACTCAGTCTGAGTGGATTTCACTCCTCCAGACTGGAAAATGCACTTCTCCTTTTGGAGTGGATCCTTTGTGTGTTAAACCTCCGACAGGATCACTCCAAACGAGTGATTTTAACTCTGTCTGAGTAAATATGCATGCCTTTACGGTGTCGAAAATGCACTTCTCCACCTGGAGTGGATTTCACTCTTTTGTTTTAAGAGTGTATTTATTTTGAAATTTTACTTTGTTTGTTGGTATAATATTATTGTTTTCATATAACTAATAAAAACAAAGGACAGTCACTTAATGAGAGTTTAAAATTAATTTTTAGAAGGGAAGTTCTTGATAGATTTTTTTAATTAATTACTATTATAAGAATGTTTGTGAAATAAGATTTTATTTTATATTGACAAATAAATTCCCACTGTAAATAAATATCCAAATAAAATCTGTATTATAAAATTATGATACGCAAAAACATATTCATATATTTAAAGAGTCGTAATTATACAAATTAAGAAATTATACAAGGCAATAAAAAAATCTTTATACGTAATTGGTTAAACATAAAATGATTTTTTTTAATAGGACTAAAAGTCATAATATTTTTAAATAGTGATGCATTTTTTATAATTTTTTCGTTTAAAAAAACTTTATTCTTTATGTATTCGTTACATTCTTACTTTAAAAAAATATTGCATTTCTGTTCACATTTTTTTTCTTTCAAAGAAAATTTATCCAACAAAAATTTCTCACAATCTAAATTTTGTAAAGTGATGAGTTGGTATTATTAACTGAAAAATACAACTTATAAATATTAACAAAGAAGAAAATTATAAATAGAATAATTTCGTAAATTGGTAATTAAAAAATTTAATAATATTAGTGCAATCGAAAACAGTAACAGTTAAATGAAGAATAGTAATTAAGTAAAATAAAAATTAGTATTCACCCAGATAGAGCTATAAAAATATAATGGCGTTTATACAATCAGTTTAAGGCGTTCAAAATTATTTTATTACCATAAACTCTCATATAATAAGAACTTTAATCACACTTGAATAAAATTGATTAACATCTAACATGGTTATCTTAAGCTTTTTAGTTTTTTCATGGACAATGACCCCCTTTAAGTTGCATACATCAATTTACATCGTTTTTTGCCCTGTAATATCAGAATGTTTTCTTTATAAAATTCTTAGACCTACAAATAAGATTTTTATTTATCTCAATGCTTTTCTATAATGCAAGTAGGCTTGACACAATATAAGTTTTACGTAAAGTAGGGGTCTAAGAGATTATAATGTTGTGACCTTCTTCAGAGTATAAATAAACAGAGTCGATTTTCTTACTCTTCCAACCGCATATAATTTGGGACGTGTAAATGAGTACATTAGAATTAGAAATTTAACTTATTCCAATTATGTTCAAGCAGTACTTCTACAAAATGGACCTACCAATAGGCCATAATTTGTTTACGTATTACATCTTGTAGTGACCTACGATTTTAGAGTGACCTTTTCAAAATATAACTTAACACAGTTATAGTTAATTCCCTAACTCTTCCAACCCCATGTAATCTACGAAAATCAAATATGTACAAACTAGAACTAGGGCAATCTAGGAATCGTCGAGATCTATTGGATTACAGTGACAGTACTCATAGCCATGTCTTAGTGATTAGATCTACTTGTTAAAGGAGTTAACAGAAAAGACTTACCTTGAGTCCTTAAACCATCACGCCCCCGATCCTATTTTAATTCCATCCAAAAAGAAACCGTACACAAATAATTCCAAAATGCAAGAACCACACTTCATGCCAATTGCCGTTAACCCATCTAAATGAAAAACCCCGGACACACCACAAACATGCACTCTAGGGTCACTGACATTCCTGCTACCAGAGAAATCAAAAAAGAAGATGCGGATGAAATGAAAAAAAAGATCATCACCATCCTCCGCATCTTGGGAGCAATCCTTTTCCCCCCCCTTAGCATCCTGGACATGCCCGAAGTTCACTGCACCCACAATTTTTTTTTTCATCCAAAAAGGGGCCTAAGTGGCTTTCTCATGGAGCTAGAGTGGCGTATGTCCTCGCTATTTTTAGGAAAGGGTTTTGCCTTTTAGGCAGTTTTGATCCCGCGACTTCCTACTTTGGGCGTTTTCAGCTGTTGGGAAACTTTGGGATGAAAGTCAGAGAACTTTTATGAATGGGGGATGTTGTGAGGTGGAGGGGGCGACATGTGTTCTTCTTGCGTATTTGTACTCTTGAATGAATTTTTTTTAATAAGTGTGAGTGGAATAACAAGTGGAGAAGGGGCTAACGGGGGACTCCTGACTTCCGGATATTTAGTAAAATTTTAAACTTAAATATTATTCATGAACCAGGAACTAAACTATATCCTCTTCCGCAATAAGATGCTAATACGATTATCATCTTCGAATTCGTTCTTACCGGGCTAACTAATTGTGACGAAATAGGGCAAATTATACAGATAAATTTTACAAAATGTAGTAAATAACAAATGCATAAAATTAATATACATTTTTAAACGTACTGTTCAAAATTATTTACTATAACTTCGATCGATTTTTATATGAACTGGAATTATCCCAAACAAAGCTGATATATAAAAAAAAAGTTTATCAATCGTTGAGCATAAAGATAAAACTTTTTATTTTACAATACCGATTTATTAATCTTTTGCAATACTTGGATTTCTGAAAAAGTGCCATAGTTTTATTTATATTTTACTGCCGCAAATAGTTGTTCCACATTCCAATGTAGCAGTTTAAAATTAAGTCTTGATTACGGATGGATTTTCTAATATACATTTGCCATCGTACACTTCAGTTACTGATTCAATTTGCTTTCGTCATTTGCATATACATGGACTTTTCAAATCGTTCTTCTTCTTAAGCATATTGAAAACTAAAATTTTGAAGAAAAATAGCTTTAAAAAGGTAAATGAAAATTCAAATGCTCATTGGAGGTTATCTCGCATAACACCCCGACCCCATAATTCCATCTAAGGGCAACGGTCTAGTGACAAAAATCCCACTAATTAACCCTTCCAACAACAATTCATTTCCTACCTCAAAAGACAACCTCCAATCGTTCTGCATATTGAAAGGTAAAATTTTGAAGAAAATTTGCATTAAGAAGAAAATGAAAATTCAAATGCTTATTGGAGGTTATCTCGCATACCACCCCCGAACCCATAATTCCATGTAAGGGCAACGGTCTAGTGACAAAAATCACACTAATTAACCCTTCCAACAACAATTCATTTCCTGCCTCAAAAAAGACAACCCCCACATTTTCCCACGAAGGCGGCATGCCCCATCTCGCTGCCATCGAAGGGTTAAACAAAACGTCTCCTCTTAATCCGCCAAGGGGTGAACGAACACCCCCTTTTATGATATATATACACACATTCTGACTTGACTTTCTCCCACGACATCCAGTTTCTTCACATTTCCGTTGTTGGTTTTTTTGTGTCTGCCTCTATTCTCTTTGGTGGAAGGTGCATGCCATCCCCCTCGTATGACTTCCGGAGGAGGAGGATAACAGAGAATTTAGCCCTTTCGCGCTCCCTCCACACTCCCACGCTGGGAGACACAGGCCCACAGGAACGGTGTGGTGGGGGTTTACCTGTTCCGACACGAGGAGAATCCGCGTGTTCTTTAGTTCATAAGAATCCCAATATTTCATATGCCAAGTGATCATCTACATTAATATAGAATTGATTCAACAAAATTTAGATCCTAAACTGATTTTTCTTTTCCGTTCTCTAGTTAAAACTAGTTGGGTCTTTAATTCAGAAAAATTCTATGTAGTTTAGTTACTATCAAAATCCACGAGATCTCCTAGATGGATCCTCCAATCACTAGTGTTCTGTTCTCCTTTTTTGTTCACTATAACACAGGATTGAAGCAATTTTTTTCTTCAATTCATGAAAGAAAAATCCAGGTGTTTTACAGTTTCGCTTACCAGCAGCGTACCTTAATCTAAATGTTATCCTGGACTCACTAATTCCCCGACTTTTCCTCGTATATTTGTAAAGAAACGTTAATATAACCAAACTAAACCTGAGCTGTTTCTCTATTTCTTTTCACTGCACCTGGATTTACTAAAATCTTATTTGGTAATAAGTTGTGTCTAAGTTGGTAATTTAATCACTTTGGGCTGCCAATTTCTTTCCTCCAAAAGGAGCTAAAACACAGACACGTACTACTCGTAATTTTAAGCCGTTTTCAAGTGACGATGTCGGCACCTTAGCCGCCCCTATTGCAAACTTTGAGAGATATCATATGGTACTAAGTATCAGGTCTTTGCTCTCCACAGATTTGGTGAGCACGTATATCTAAGTGTACTCAGCCTCTCCATCAGTAGAAAGTGATCACCATCCCTAATGTTTTGACGGGAACAGTAGTTTAAACCTGGTATTCCGATAGAACCGTAGTTTGCATCGCAAAAAATAGCAAAATAAACATATAGAATCACAATAACCAATAGAATCAATAGAAGTTACGTTTACCAGCTACGTTATTCTACTTTAGTACAAGATTAATCAACCCAATTGCTAAATCCACGGTTGTACCACTTTTTCTATTCATTAAAAATAGGAGGAATAGCTAAAACTCTTAACCTTATTTTTAAATTATCAGATGAAAAACCATTGTTAAAAAGAAAACCACAACTTCCAAAATAAAAATAACAAAATCCCAACACCTACTCTCCACAAAAGAGCGTGTTCCTTTCCACGGAAAAATCACAGCACCCCTTTCGAGGGGAAGAGCGAGAGGACCCTTTCGGATGGTGAAGGCATCTTCCTCTTCTTCTCTGGGATACTCAGAGGGTGAGAGAGGTATTTTACCTGCTTTGGGAGATAGCTGAGAGCAAAGGGTGCGTTGTACTGCAGAATGTTGGACACTGGATACTCATTGATGGGGATGGATTGATTGATTGGAAAGAGGTAATTTGTATTTTGGAGATTTTGTGGTTGACTTGGTGTATGTGGTATTGTGTGATTGAATTGGTTAATGTGTTGTGACAAGGGTTTGTTTCTAATTGATATCTATTATGATTTGAAGATAAATTCAAGTATTGGAGATTATTGTTAATGCATGAATTGCGTTGTTTTTATACTAAAAATTTATACCTAAATTAAGAATTAACTAAAGGTATTGAAGCTTTATTATAAGTTTGTCAATTAACAATATAGTTATGACATAGGATTATTTTAAAAACGTTTAAGAATTTTAAAACCTTAAATGTTTATGTGATCCGATATGCATAGAGAAATCGAAGGTTTTGCTTACAATTTGTGAAAAATCCTGTGTTGTAGAGTATGCTTGACAAGTTATTAATTTTTTTAATATAATTGAATTGAAGAGGTACAGTTGCAAAACTCACATTTTCAAAAGTATAAAAAGTATAACTTAGATGTCTCCATTGGTGGCTTTGATAATAGTAAATTCAATTGGAAGAAATCACCAATGAAAGACCCTATCAAAATTATACTTAGTTTTTAGTTCCAATAATTGAAACAAAATTTCTCCGGCAATTTTTTTAAACGACATTAAAAGCATAAAGCAAAACATTTTAGGTTATAACTACTTGTAGCAAATGATCAAAGCATCTTTAAAACAACACGGCTACAATTTTTCTAATTAAAACATAATTTACTTGACGTTTTTTGTTATAACACTAAATAATTACTGCATGCAACATGTGTTATTCTTGATTGTGGTTATGAGCGATTATAGTTTTTAAGCGAACTTAACAATCCTTTAAAATAAACTATCATTGTACCACACAATGTGGGTAGTAAAAATAATTTGTACTGATATTTGAGAAGAATTCAAAAAAAGATTTCGCGAGATAATTACATACCCTAACTTTGTGGTTTTAGTCACTTAGAGTTTCCTGCTACGAATGATTTATTTGTGGTTTTGAGTCTTTTTCTTTATTTTTTCTTAATTAATACTTAGTGAGTAACTATAATTAGTCCATTTGACGTTTGATAATCCAAAATGCACTAAACTAAAAAGTTTTATCAAAAGTCAGATTTAAAGTTGCTTTCTTTCGGACATTAGTTTTCTTTCAATTAAATTACTTTCTTTGCTTCAAACCAAGGTTTTCAATGTCTTAAAGTTTGTAGTTTTTTTATTTGTTAAAAGCGAGCTTGTAAATTAAAATCTTTATATTACATTGATACAAAAAATAACAGATAAATAATAGATTAAAAAAATGTTTTAATACTGCTCAATTCAGGTTTTTATTTCACAATGCAACTTACAAAATGCTAATATTTTAATTACTTTTTACATAATAGTTGCAATACTTTATATTTTAAATAAAAACTTATACTTGAGAGCTAAAATCTAACTTATGTAATTTTTTTGTTTGCCTATTAAGAACCCATTTGGGAACAAAATTTGCACCTTCCTTACTAAATAAACTTGTTAAATTGAACTTTTTTCAAAATTTTCAACTATAGATAATAACATATCCTATAAATAATAATTATTGATGAGAAAAACAATACTTTTTTGTTATCTAGTATTCGTATGCATACTATTTTAAAACATTTTGTACGGTATTTGATTTAATTAAATTTTTTTGTATTTACGTTGTTGTAAAAGTATACGAAAAAGATCGTTTAAAAAACAGATTAATACTTAAGAAACAGCAATTTGAATATTGTTAAGTTTAAATTATTATTTATTTCACAAATCAAAAAGCCTTTTTATAAATTTCGTTAAATCTAAACAGTGATACTTCATGCATGTCATAAAAAAAATGCATTGTAGTTCAAGTTTGTTGACCTTTATTACCTTCTAGTCAGCAGTACTTTAAAGCATACAAAAATATAGAAGCAAGTTCAATTAAGATTATTTAAAGTTTTAAATTATACATTTGATATTTTGTATCTTATATGTTAGGTTAACTTGTTAGGCTTGAAAGGTTTAACAATTTGTTAAACCTTTAAGTTAAACTTGTTTAGATTTAAATTCCCGTAGAATGAGGTAACTTTGACCATGAAAGTCTACACAAAACACCCTAGTGCTGACTTTAAAAAAAAAATGTTTAATGTAAAGCCAGAGAAAACATTTTTTTTGTACTCAATCACAGTCGTTACTGTTATTTTTCTAATTACTCATTTTGTACATTATTGATTATATAAAACATTTGAAAATCAAGTATTTTGTATTTTTTATTCTCGGTTTCCAATTTGGTATCTAAATTTAAAATACCTAATAATTTGTAATTTCTTGCGTAAAGTAAAAATGCATTCATTTGACACATTTCAACAATAAATAATCTCTTTAATATAATTTCAACGCCGAATCCTATAGGATTGATTTCATATCTAATCAGCAATTTTTAGAAGAATGAATATTTCAGAGACTTTATTTACAGTGTAGGGGTCATACACCTAATTCTTCTAAAATCAATTACTAGCAACCAAAATTTACTTTTCAATACAAGTTTTCAAATTACACTTTAAAATAATGTCAATTTTGATTGATTGCAAATACTAACAGCATTTTCTAAAATTAGCATATTGTGTGTTTAATATATTATTTATAAACCATTAAATCTATTATCTTTAAAAAAAAATGTCTTTAAACTCGATTCATAAAATGACTTTATTTGTATTATTTTTATTTCTACATATAACACTTATCATAACTAGCATGTAATTGAAAAAGCACCATTATTAATTGCTAATAAAATATGCATAGGTTGTACTTATTAATAAAGTATGCCAACAATTTTCAAAACCATAATTAGAATTTTTGCGGTTCAGCTACACCACCAATTTAAATAGATGTTTAAATCTGCACCACGTGATGGTATAATAACGCTCTATTTGTGTACAACAATAGAAACAAATTGCATACCTCTCATTGCTATGCTTGATTTTTCAGCATGTCATTGTGTAGGCATTCTAAAGTTCAAGTCCAGATATGACACTGTTAAATTTGCGTTTTCTATTCATGAATACGTATATTAAAAAATAAAAAATGTCTGACTAAGAACAGTTTTTTCTGCGTTTTGTGCTTGTGGTGTCAATGGCCTTAATTGGACTGCCGACTAAGACGCCATTTTGTTGTTTAGAAAATAGAATGTTTTATATTTGTTTTCATTTCGGACTCAAAAGGTCGGTTTTCAATTTAGACAATCCAGTTGTAAGGAATGGAATTTTTATATTTATAGTATAATAGAAAAAGGCAGATGTACTTAGTTATAATAGTGGACTTTGGTCCTTTCTATGCTGAAGTACTAACATCCTATTCTATGTGAAATAAGGTTGTAGTAGTTTTAATAATAAAGATAATTGTTGGCTATTCTTGTGGTGGATAAACCACATGTGCAATTACTTTATAAATATAAAAGGAGAATTAAATGAAACGCTTTTGACACCTCATTGTTGCAGTGGTTTTAATAGGCATATAACTCTTTTGTTGGCCAAAAAAATGACGTGTCTATTATGAGATCTTCTGAAAATAATTTAGAACCGTATATTCGGGTTTTTTTTTCTTCAGGAATTTCTTTTATTTTCTAGTGTTTCCTACTTTCTTTGAATTAATCTATGTTTTCAGAACCATACATCTGTTCCCAAAAATGCAGTGATTGCCTACGTTTTATTTAGGACAATGGGAATATTGTTATGAATATTGTTTTACAAACTCGCAGAAAACACTTTGTTAAAAAAATATCACATTCGCAACAAATTACATTTTTAATTTCTTAGTTATCGAACAAATTTCTATAATCAATCTTCAATCTTCCCCTTTTCTTTCTTAAAACTCTGAAAATTTCATTTTCCTCCAAAAATACTCTCAAAAATGTTTCAATTTTAAAATTTTCAAAAAATAGAACGATTTCTTCATATTTTCAAAAAAAAAACCTCATGTATTGTAATTAAAACTTTTTGCATTCTTTAAAGCCATATTTGTCAAACAAAATATTCTCAACGGTTATAGTTTAAATAAAAAGGTTTTACAAATTTACTCACAACTACACTGAAGAGCCAAAATAACTTTCATAAGCATACATCTGCGAATAAAGGTGTATAAAACCAATCGAAGTTCGTCGCTATGTTCAGCAGAGTCTAAGTGTTGCAATCATGACAGGTTATGAAAATTGAAGGGATTTCAAAAGTATCGTTTTTTTTATATATATATTCGCTGAAAAGTAAATTAAAAATTACCAAAATATGTATGCAAAAAAAATATTACTTTCTCTTTAATTCTTTCTTTAATCCACTTGTAATGAACCATCAAAAGAACTCTATTGTGATATATACTGTGACGTTATTTCAAACTTTCATTAATGTCAAAAAAATATTCCTTCAAATTTTACTTTTATTTTAAATGAAGTTTCTCGATCGTTTGGTGAAATGGCAACACTGGAAATCGGAATGGAATACAAATGGAGTGGTACATAAACAATGGAATAAAAATGAAAAAATCTTGTTATTTTAATAGAGATTAAATTGTGAATTTATTGCAAACAAAGTGTTTTTTACTTTATGGTGGAAATTTATAAATTTTTAATTATAATTTCAGACTTAGTATTTAAAAATAATAATAAAGCTTGTATTTTTTTACTGAGATTATTTTATACAAGGTAAGAATCATGTTTTACGCAGAAAACATATTTTCTGAAACTTGGCAAAAATCCACTTTTTAAATCTTTAAAAAACTTAAATCAAACTTGAAGAATGTTGCAAATCGTTTGTTAAAATTTTTATTTCTGCTATTCTTTTTCTTCAGCACCGTTGATCACTCATTAACGTCGCCATTTTCTTTATTTAAATGCACAGAAATAGAATATTTCTCTCTTCTATTTAATTAAAGACCTCGGCTTGTTCCATTGTGTTGATGTTCTGTTCCACATTCGAAAGAAGCGAGCCTTTTGTTCCGAACGCGCAAAGAACAACGGATGGAACACCTGAGTTGTGGCATCAAACGGTGTCTGTAAAAACGAAAGCGACTCATCGGCTCTCGAATGTTCTCAAAATGGCGACAGCTGTTTGTCTTTATACTCGAGTCTAAAATAAATGAAAAGTAATTTGTTGTCTGGTTACAAGCTTGGGACTATATTCGGGAAAATAAATATGTTACTTTTCTTAAGGGAAATAAGTTGCCATTTTGAATTTGTAGTTTATTACAGAATTTAAATTTTGTATTCTATTTCTTGTTGACATTTTCTGCATAAATTGAACGTCTGTCAAAAATTATTCTAAAAACTAATTGTTTTGCCACTTAAACATGCTAATTATGTCTTGTTTCCAAGTTAATCTGGATTTCAAGGTTTCAGTAATAAAATTGAAAACAAGAATGGTAACATTTCTGATCTTGAAAATGAATATTTATGTGGGTAGCTAGTGGAAACGGAATTCTATTACTATTGAAGCCTTTTTTTCTTTCTTTGATAAAAATTAATATATTTATATCTTTCTCTTAAATTGAATTTTTTAAATGCAAGAATCTTTTTAATGTAATATTTGATTTATAAATTAATCCATTTAAAAAGAAGTTTGACTTTTACGAACATTTTAGATTTGTTGTAAATGATAAGTTAAGAATGGTATAACATATTGATTTAACCACAATATGTTAATATTTGAAGAAAAAAGTTCCAGAGAAGGGTTAAAATGAATTTAAAAATCTGTTGTGGTTAAACAGTTACGTATACGAATATTTTTTTTTTCAAAAATACAGTTTGATTCTTATTAAATTATTATTTGTTATTCTAGCAACAAAAAAGCTGATTCTCTAAACTTCTCAAAACTACACCAGTTTTTGCATTGGCACGAAAATTAAGTGAAAGACTAGACAAACTGATTAATTAAAAATCCGATAATCAATTCATTCCTGAATATTTTTGGTTTACTTGATTTTTAAGTTTAAAATTTTTAATTTGAATTGTTTACGAAATTACTTGGTTATCAATAAATTATAAAATACATATCAGTCCCATTGAGGTAAATTAAACTTATTATAATAAATTTTATTAAGCCTAATTGTATTCGTATAAGCAAATTTAAATCAGAATTGTGTCATTTGACGTTATTTTAAATCTTTCAACTACTTTTAACCTTAATATTTTTTAATTAATTGCTTATTTTATAACGCCGCTGAGAGAACTTCCATTGTACTTTAAATCAAACATATTTGAAATTTCTATTTTAAAGAAGTTTTTTCTACTTTTAACTAATATAAATTTGAAATGACTAATCTGTAACTAATACAAATAATAAACTTCCTATTTATTTTTAACAATTTTTAAATTATTTCTCTTTATTTTAGGTAAGTTCATCCACTTTTATGTGTGTGGCTCAAGCATGCAAACGAGTAATGAGGTATGCCAATTACTACACTATCTAAAAAATATGCATTAAATATTTGGAATTTATTTTAATTTATATTTCACACTTTCCATAAAACCTTTTCATTTAAATTATAGTTTAGTTTTTAAAAATGAAAACAAGAAGATACCTACAATTGAATTTCTCCTACCAAATCAAAATAATAAAGTTTACAAAATAGCTTTTGTCATTGATAATTTTCTGATTTTCTTAATTACTCGCATAGGGTTTTTTTTTTAAGTCGGGATAACTGTAATATTTTAAAAAAAATTCGTCGCCAAAATATGTCTTACTACTGTTTCGAAAACTTCCAAATAATTTTAAGGATCTTTTAAATCAATTATATCTTTTGCAAAACTTTTAAATGCATTTCTTTTCCAAAATTAGTTTCTATTCATTTCTTAGTTAGATTTCATTGACCTCATCCGTTATTTCAACATCAATTAACCCTTTCAGTCCCGAAAATTTACTACACCACAGAAACATCTGATATTCACAAAATAAGCTTATTTTAGGTCAAATATACGAGTTCCATAAGAAAAAAATTAATTTAACTTTTTATATGGTTTTTGAAATAATGCCAAAATTTTTTTAACTGTGGAAAACAACAAAATAAAAAATATATTACCTAAAAACACTTCGAGTTAGATATTTTACGGTATCTGACCATATTATTAAAAAAAATTTAGTAATTATTTTAACCGAAATAGTTTAAATTGTGTTTTAAATATGTGGAACTGAAGTGAACTAATAAAAAATCAGGTGAAACGCTTGTTGGCTATTTTCTAAATTAAAAAATAGTAGTTCTGACTTCTATTGAGATTCATGTAAAATATTGTCTAATAGAACAAAGTGTGAAGAATCGAATGATATGTGTTTGGATGTCATAACGGTACATACACATTTTGAAAAAAATATTGAAAGTGATGATGCCAAATGGCATCACTGGGACTGAAAGGGTTAAAACTATAATCATGGGACAGGTATACCTTTTCGTAGCAAAATGAATACAAGTGCAAGTTTATTCACAATTATTCTTGCGCTGTTTGTTAACTAGTTATTTCAAACTAATGCTTACTTATTTACATTTTGAAATTAAGATTTAGTTTACATAAAATTGACTTGAACGTTCATTGAAATTGCCTTTCTAGTATGCGTCCCAATAGTCTTCGGGATACTTGTTTATATTTTATCACAATTTACTTAGTTCATTGGCAAACCAAATATTATACTAACTGCCTGAATATTTCAAAAATAGCTAATTTAGTATATAAATCCATGTCTGAGGCTAGAAAATCCAAAATTTTAGTCAAAAATTTAGATTTTCTATATTAAATTTAATAATATATGCTTATGAATTAAAAGTTTTATATGTTCTCATTACAAAAAAAATGGCTAAAAGTATTATTTGCTCGCTGCTAAAAGTGTTATTTGTCTTTGTATTTCTTTCCGCAGTCGATTCCAAATAAAGTATGCTTCGATTCCAGGCTTGCCTTATCGAATATGACTTAGCTCACTAAAAAATTTATCCTACTAGTATTTGAGTTTATAGTCTTGGAAATTATTTAGTCAAAACTGACTTTAGCCACTCAAAATGTGACTGAATTGTTTAAAATTTAACTGATTGATTACAAAAATATATTATGTTCCCGGTTGACTCAAGACTAACTTCCTCGAATCTGACTCAATTCACTGGCTTGGTAAACCGATTTTCGGATAACCGGGATTCGGATAAACGGGACTCTACTGTATCTCAAAAGTCCTCTATAAGCCGACATTCTGCAACATTCAAATCTAGCCCTTTAAAAATAACAAACAATCCCACTTTTGAAAAATAAAAAGGTCCCCTTAACTCCTTGCCAGCGAGCAAGAATAGCCGTCTCGTTTGGGAACAAGACAGCCGCCTGGCACCCTTCCCCAGAGTCAGGAAATTTGTCAGGAAAAATTCCTCTCTTAACCCCTTCGTCCCGCGCATCCCAGATTGGCACACGGAACACCAAGAGCGCCCTCCTCCCGATCCTAGGGATTGGCCACCATCCACCGCACATGCGCACAAGGGGTTCTTGGCCCGTGTTCAAGAGACCCACCCAGCGATCGTGCATAATCTCTCCTCTTCCCATTGTTCTCCAGGAATAGAGAGTTTTTTTGTGGGGGGCTATAGTTAGCAGCAACAGGGTGTGGGCGATTTTTAGTGGCGTTTCTTTTGTTTTCCCGGCTTTGCATTGTCTCCGTGGGGTACAGTATGTGCTGACACATGAGGAGCTCTGTGTTCTTGCAGTGGTAAGCGCGAATGTGTAGGGTCTTTATCGCTTGAGAGAATTTAGGTGGTGATATCAATGTATTCACTGATGCAGATGCTAAGTTTTAATTTGTGTACAGCAGATGGGGGTAAATGTAGTCCTGAGGTAACACTGCTCAAATTTAAACCGTTCTAATGAAGAATTATTAAGGAGCAAAGCTTGATACAAACTTTATGGTATATTAGGTAACAGCTATGTGTCGAACTCGTAAGAGCTTATATAAATTAATGCTTTTCTAAAACCTATATCCCTCAATTTTTCATTTAATTTAAGGTTAGGGTGCAGTGTGCACTGTTAAAATGCTACGGCTAAGTAATTAATAATGTCCAGTAGTTGAGATTCCATTTAGTTGGCATAAAATATTGCACATGCATCCACTTATCGAAGTTTTTTTTTATCATTCGGGGAAACAGAGAAATAAATGTAACGAAATTTTCATTTTCAATTATCAAATATTAATCGTAAGGTTATGAAAGCATTGCAGTGAGGTCGTAATTCCGAAATGGAGATTTTATGCATGCGCAAATTATAGCTGTCATGGAGCTTTTGTTGAGGTTTTAAAGCTATATTTTTGAAAACCGAATGGAGCTACAGACTTTAAATTAGATGCACAAGTGCAGGACGCTATAATAAGGCTTTTTGAGACAATTGCACATATTTAAAATAGAGCCACCATATTTTTTACTTTATCAAGTTATTGTAATTACCTTATATGGAATATAACACATCTTTTATATTTATTGAGTGATAATTGAAAGTCGTGTGGTGTTACTAATCCCAGTTTTAATGTGCAGAAGCACCAGTTATGGCCTTTTTAGGATATTTTTATAATAATAGTTTAAACTGTTTTTATACAAAAAAAGACTAAGTTACACATACTTTAATTATGAATTCAGCTATTTAACCCTTTCAGTCCCAGCGATACCATTTGGCATCATCATCATGTTTCTGGTTATAAATAAAAAAAATTAATAGGGCTAAAATTATTATTGGGATTAATAAAAAATATCTTTGAATAGAAAAAAAATTGAAGAATCGAATGATGTGCTGTTTAATATCATAAATGGCTATTGACTATTATATTTTTTTTCTAAAATGATGCCAAATTGTCATTGGAACTGAAAGGGTTAAAATGAATTTGTTCCCTTTACGGTCGCCTCGATATTTTTTATTCGATTAAACCGCTACGGATTGTTAACACAATCGTACATCAATCATTAGTGAAACCAAAAAATGAATCACCATAAAAAAAACGTTGGTGGTCACAATCAGCGCAATGTCCAAAATCAGTGTATTTACTCAACACACAGTTTCGCTTACCCCTGCACTATTGCTATCTGAGGAGCGATAAAACAGTGGTAATCGCCTATTGTTTTCCGGAGCTGGAGAAACGCGATACGCCAAAAGACTCCGAAAGTGAAGTCTCTGCGAGATGGGAGTGATTGAAAAGGGTTAAGAATACACTGCTTTTGACAATGAAGGGGGGGGACAGATTAATGGCATCGGTTAAGCACTTCGTGGTTTAAAATAAACACGTGGTGGTCTATGGAAGAACTTTCTGAGGTCCTTTGAAATGGTTCGAACTGTTTGTTAATGCAGTGAATATATATATTTTTTGTGATGCAAGCAAATCTAAAAAAATATAATTTTGACTATGTAATTTCCAATTATTTAAATGTAAAATGTATAAGTTAAAGAAAACTTAAAGAAACTGTTACCAAAAATGAGTTTTTCTTTAACCCTTTCAGTCCCAATGACAAATTGGCATAATTTTAGAAAGAAAAAATTAATGTTCATAGCCACTTATGATATCAAAGAGCGCATCATTCGATTCTTCCTACTTTTTTCTATTAGAAAATATTTTTATTAATCCCAATAGACGTCAGCCCTAATATTTTTTTAATTATGATCAGAAACATGAAGATGCCAAATGGCATCACTTCGACTAAAGGGTTAAATTGTGGCTGGCATCAATTATTATTTTGATAAGGTATAAAAGGATCTAAAACAGATATTTTAAATATAAAAACTTTTTTAAAAATTAAGTGGTTCAAAATTTATATTTTGTATTTTGAAGCAAGTTTGATAAACACCTTTCTTCTACTTCAGTTTGAATTTCAGTGTTGTTGTTTTATTTTTTTGTAAGCAAAATTGAATTAGTCTTAATAACTGTTAGGATTGAATTTTTAAACTTATTTGTATAAATTTTCCTTCGAGTATTTATTTAAAATAAAGTTCTTCGTGCAATTGTTTAAGTAAAAACACCGATGAGTTGACCGTCTGCAGACAGGTACAGATGTCAGTCCAGATGTACAGACAGACATACAAAAAGTAGAAAATATAACATAGGTGCCTGATGTCAAGCCTTTTTAACACAAAAAAAATATCAAATAGATTGAACGAATTTGGAAGAAAGTTAAGGGCGGACATCTCCAACATGTTAATACCTCCGTTTCATTTTTATTTTGTTTTTCTTTCTAATCAATAAAAAAGGAAAGTAGGCTAAATTTTAAAATTGTACTATCAATCAAAGTTAACGCGGATCATCTGACAGTTATTTTCACTTTTCAAAAGTGTAAGAAATTTAATTTAAAATATCAAAAGTTCCATGATTATTTTGTCTGTTTTAAGTCTGATTAAAAGAGTTTTTTTTTTATGTCTTTAAAAAGTACATTTTCACACATATCATTCTTGCATCATAAAAAACACCTTGTATTTTAATGATAATATTTATATTGAAATAATTTCAATCAAAACTATAGAACTCTTTTAAATTTAAAATAGAAGAGATATTCAATCAGTTAACTTGATAATATCTAATATATTTTAAATAGCCCCATTTTTCTCAAAGTTTTTATTAGTAACATCGCTTTTGCTCTTATTTGAAATATATATCTTTAAAAACATCGTTTTTATTTTTCTTTGTTGTTTACTCGATTTTTATGCAACTGATAAATATTTACTATAGTTTTATTCTAACGTAAATATATTTTTAATTTAAAAGAAGATTTCATATACATAATCATATACAGATCGTGAAAATGGGCAACCATAAAAGATTTGATAAGGCGCTTTATTCACCAACAAATGAAATTAAGAGATTATCTGAGATCGTAAAACTCACGCATTTTGATCTTCTACCCCATCATAGTAAATTGTGAATATAATTGGTATTGTAAAAGCACTGCGCCAGCATTCCAATGGCCAAAAATGTTTTATTTAATATGTGAATCTGGAACATAAAAGAAACATACCTTGTTACTCAAAAATGATTACATTTAAGATGTTTATGTAGAATGTAAATTGAATGAGTTGTTTTTGTGGAAAATACACAAATCCTTTATTCAAACAATGTTTAATTTAAATGTATTGTATGGCGTTTGTAACTAAAATGTTGTAGACCATGTGGTATGACTCTAAGATGCAATATATGAGGGCCATTACTGTAAAACGTATTAAACAGAGCTGTTAAGTGTGAAAACATAAATTACTTCGAATTCCTTTTTAAAAAAAACTTAATGTAAATTTTATATATAATAAATATTGTAAGGTTAAAAAACTACACTTAATTTTGAACTAATCTGGTATCGTAGACATTTAATGAACGACTAATATTTAAAAATGTATATTAGCTATTCCGTTTACAGCCAAACGACTTTAGTATAAACAATAGTAAAGAACTTAACCCTTTCAGTCCCAAGGCAAATTTGGCATTATCGTTTTAGAAAAAAAAATTCTGGTCGTCTATAGCCATTTATGATATCAAAAAGCGCATTATTTGATTCTTCAAATTTTTTCTAACTTGTTTCTTCTTTTTTAACTAATTTATTAGAAAATATTTTTGATTAATCCCAATATATGTCAGCCTTATTATTTTTAAAAAATTATGATCAGGAAAATGATAATGCCAAATGGCATCACTGGGACTAGAAGGGTTAAGAATAAAACCAAGGGTTTAAACCCTTTCACCCCCAATGATTCGATTTTGTGATCCCCATGTGCGATTTCTTTTTCTCACTAAGTTAAGCTCGAACTTATATTTACCGTTAGATGGAAGAATCATTTCTCACTAATTATTAATAAATGGACCCCAAATTTTCAATTTTTTTTTTCAATTTTTCGATGTTTAAAAATTCATTTTAACTATTTTTAACAAGTTAAGTTTTGAAAAAATTATTGTTACAATTATTTGAAAGGTTATTATTCCATTTTCGCCCTTGTCCCTATTCCACAAATTTTTGATTTTTAGAATAAAAAAAATGGGACTAAAAGGTTTCACCGAAGTACGCAAGTGCTCCCCTAATTATGTTGATTGTTTTGAGCAGTGTATGATGTAAAAAAAAAAGTTATTTCTCATGAAATAAAATTTAATCTTTATATTAAAATATTCAACTGAAAAGTATTCTAGAAAAAAAATCAGTTATCTATGTATAAAACCCAAATTTACCAAAAAAAAAAACTATGTTTAATAGAAATTCAGATTTTTCTGTTCCTCTAAACTTTGCTTATTTTATTATTACAAATTATGTATTTTTTGTTTACTTGCTAAAGTCGGACATAAATTAAATATAATGCATCAAAGAGTCTTTTTGAAAAAAACTTAATTTCCAATATTTTGTGTTTTATATGATAAAAGTTACTGCTACTAACAAAACATGTTAGCAAATGTATAGTTTTAAGACTACTAACATATGTAATTTTAAAACTACTAGCATATGTAATTTTAATCTAAATGCAATGTTTCCCTTTACAGTAAAATTTTCATTCTTAGATGAATTTTTTAATATTTTGAATATTCTAAAGTAGCCTTCAAATATGCTTCATTAATTCATTATTGTGAACCATCTTGGAATTTTATTCATGTTAATTGATAGTTATTTAAATTACCATTTTTTTTTAATTTTCCTCAAATTATAACAAAATGTTATGTTCTAACTTTGGAAGCTTTTTACTACAATTGACTTCCCATGGTTTATTTTTCACTGTATTTTCATAATCGATTATATCAATGTTGTTCTGTTCTTTGAAAAAGGATGTATGATATTCCGAGAATTACCGTTAAATTTTTCGAACGGTGTCTACTAACTGTTTTAACATTATCTCTCAAAAGTTTTATTTTCATATTTAGAATTTTGTAACATTTAGTTGAAATTTATTGAAAAGTCGTTAGAAAGGCATGTTTTACAAGTTAAGATCTCCCCTTCCTAAGGCATATAAATAAAAATTTAAACTATTAGTTCTTCAGTATTCGCAGAAGGTAAAAGCAATATTTTTTTGTATAACAATATTCCGTTAATCTATAATTTTACATTTTTTTAATTCAAGTGAAATAAACAGACATCAGCTTTTGTTTAGGTCAATGGAAAGGAGGTATCAAAGGTAAAGTAGTTATGAGGGTGGCAGTTTGTAATCACAACTTACTGCTGTCATATTTATTAAGATTTCTAAGACGTCTATAAAACGTAATAATTTTAGCTATGATTTTGTAGCCGTTTTATTCTTCAAAAAGTTGCTGTAGTTTTTGTTATTATGTTTCAAGTGAGACACATTGAAGTCAAATTTATGTAATTTCAACTAAAATTAAAATGAAATAAATCAGAAAGTTTGTTTGGGGTCTTTGATTTAGTTTTAATTGAGACACTCTTTCAAGTTATAAACTCTTTTTAATTTGATTAAAACAAAAACACTCTAAATTGTTACCCACAATCTTCTGTGACTTATTTAAGTTCAAATGCATCAGTTGTGTTTTATTTTGTTGAAATGATTGGTGGTTTTAGTACGACACATTGAAGTCACATTTAAGTCTTTTCAACTCGATTTAAAACAAAAATTACATAGTTCAAAAGGCTTTTTTGTTACTTATGTAAAAAAAGTTTTAAACTTAATGATTTTAGAAAAGATTTTCAGTTGCCGTTTATATCATTAAAAAATGCTGTCGTTTTCGTTATTGTGGTTAAAGTGAGCCATATTAAAGTCAAATTTATTTTGATTTTAACTCAATTTAAACCAAACAAAATAAGTAATCGAAAATTCGTTTGGAGTCGCTGATTTAGTTTTAAAGACTATCGTTGGTATAATATTTAAGTGTTTTTGATTTGATTAAAACAAAAACACTCCAAAGTGTTACTCAAATTCTATTATGACTTTTTCGCTTTCAAATGCATCTGTTGTGTTTTATCTTGCTAAAATAACTGTTATATATAGTAAGACTCATTGACGTCACATTTAAGTACTTTGAACGTGGTTAAAACATGGACTGGTTAAAAAAAATATTCCTTCGTGTTTTCCAAATTATTATGTGTCTTTTTAGCTTTCAGGTGCATCTGTTGTGGTTTGTCATGTTGAAAACCTTTCTGTCATAGTAAGACACATTGACGTCACATTTGAGTCTTTTCAACTCGATTAAAACTAAAAAATACTTCGATGTGTTAACTAAATTCTTCTGTGTCTTCCGCTTTCAGATGCATCTGCTGTGTTTTATCTTGTTAACATAACTGGTGGTTATACGAAGTAAGACTAATTGGGGGCGTCACATTTAAGCATTTTAAACTTTATCAAAACAAAAAATATTCCTACTTGTTATTCAAATTATTGTGTGTCTTTTCAGTTTTCAGGTGCATTTGTTGTGGTTTGTCTTGTTGAAAGAAATTGGTTGTCTTATTAAGACAATTGACGTCACATTTGAGTATTTTCAACACGATTAAATAAAAAAACTTCGATGTGTTACCTAAATTCTTCTGCGTCTATCGCTTTCAGATGCATCTGTTGTGTTTTGTCTTGTTTAAATAACTTTTGGTTAAATTAAGACACATTGACGTCACATTTGAGTCTTTTCTACTCGATTTTAAACTCCCAAAAAAATACATCTTTCATAATGCTTTTTGTTACTTATGTAAAATCAAAATCTTCTGTGACCTTCTCGCCACATCTGTTGCTTTCCCTTCGCCTGAAAAGACAATGTCTGAGTCCCGTCAATGATAGCTCCATTTTTTCCAAGCCTATCTGACAACAGACTTAGCGATGGTTCGACACGCCAAACAATGCTGAGGACCTTGTCAAACAAATGCCTGATGTCTGTCTTGAATGGTTATATCTACTTTGATACTCCTTTCAATTTCTACAATGTTAGCAACATTTTCCCCCGACGCTGACAGACATTTGTTAAGAAACCCCGCGCCTTTGTCCCGCTGAGATCTCTTTCAGATGGTAATTTTAATGGTAGTAAATGTTGTAGATAGGATTATTAAGTGAGGTTTGGGGCTTTGTTGCCTTGTGGAAATCGTATTAAGACATGTGCGCAATGTATTGCCATTGTGTCGGTTTTCCTTGATAATTTTCTTGAAGGGTTTTGTTTTCTTATTGCATTATGAAAGTGATGATTCTTTAATAAGTTTTACTCGTGTTTCTATGAATTGAATCTGATGTTTAAATTTAAAAAGAATAAATCAAGATACAAACATTTATTATAATAATATTTTATAAAACTTTTGGCACAGAAGTAACTGAATTAACACAACTAGTAAACTGCGACGAACCGTACTTACGCTAAAGTGTGGTTAGAAAGAATTATTTATAATTATGATATACGCAGGTTAAGAATTTTATTTGAATTAGAGGCATTGGTCTTTTGATAGCTCAATTTTATGAATTATAAAATATAATTTAAAAGTATACTCTTACTTTTTACATACGAAACCTGTTTATGCATTTTTATACAATCAAATGGAATAATTCACAATTTGTTTATTTTTTTTATAAACTGGCAACAAACGCCGTGTATATCCTTTTATGTAGCATAGCTCTAATAGGACCATTTTGAAACAAGATAGTAGCTTGGTGATTAACAGAAAAGAATATTATTTTAGTAACTAGCAAGTACAAAAAAAGTTTAGTTTGGGTAGAGTAACAGCTCACTAATCTATAGCTACACTTGATGCTATTGGTGACAGACCTTATAGTTTTGAATCCCGGTATAGAAAAGTTTATTTTAAGGGTTAGTATTTTACACTATACACAAAAATTCCAAAATTGTCTTAATATGAATTTCTTTCTAATTGTTCAACATTTCTTAAAAACTACTTCAAAATACGCAACTTGTATATTTTCAATTAACTTTCAAAAGATGTTTTTAAAAAAATCACAAAAAATTCATGTAAAAGTTATTTTGGATATGAGTATATTACTTGTTTTGCAGAATTTTTTTGGAATATAATTCTATTACCTATGCGAAGATAATACGAAACAAACCCATCAATTGCTTAATTAGTAGTTTGATATAATATACGATAAATATTTTTTTATTAAGTTCAAATATTTGTAACAAAAAATAAATTTAAACACAATACATGACAAACTCGTCTACTCGAACACAGAAAAACTCTAAGCTTCCGTAATATTCACCCAGGTGTCGACTTCGTCATTAGACATGGCTCAAACATACGAAGCCCATATTGATTGCGTTAAAGCTCTTTACGAATCAAGTTAGAAAGTGACAGCCGGACGCAACACCAAATCAATATAAAATTTTACAACCCAAGCGGCTCCTTCGTAGGTGGCCACTAAAGTGGCCTGTTACAACCAAACCATTGTCTGTTCAACGAATCGGGACGCTTGCATAAGGTCCTCACGTTTGTTTTGCTATTATTGAGCGGCGATTGTAGAGTGCGATAGCTGTTCTCTTCAAGTCGACCTTGCCTACGGATATTCGTGCTGGATGACTGAAACCGTTACTTTCGGCGATTCTTTTCAAGTCTTCGGCGATGCTATAAAGTAGATGCTATCTGTGGGTCGTGGTGTCTTCGGATGACGTTTAATGTGTATCAAGTAAGTCTCGACTTACAGTCAAAAGCCAAGTTTCTTTAGGGTTTTTTTGTTAAGAGCTAATAGTTTTGCATGTTTCTGTTGAGTTAGGATCTTATTGTGATATAGGGTATTGAAGAAATTGTACGTTGTTTAGCCCTCTCGCAGAAAATATTTTATATTTTAATATAAACTAAGATTTAGTATCCTTAGTAAACCAGGCTTCTTTAACAAAAATTAACACTTATCGTATATTTCTTATGCCAAAATCGACTAATTTTTCTAAAAATTATTAAAATAAAATGTCCCCCAAAGGAATTTGAATGTGTACTTACTTTTATTTAAAAGCGATCTACAATGTTTTGAAGAGTACCCGGACATACTATGTATAATTTTTGCACAAAAATAGCTTAATAAATGTAAATAAATGAATAAGAATTAACAAACTACGTCATTCAAAAAGCCCACACAAGAAAGGTTAATAGTTAATTAGCCTTCGATCGAATGTATTCCAGCTACAGAAGATTTTTTTTTATGTTACTACTCGTAAATAGTTTTATATTTAAAGCACATTTCAAATTTAAAAAAAAAAGTTTAATATCGCTGTCATCAAAAATTCGGTAACAGTGCTTGGCCGTTATATATTTTACCATAAAAAAACTTATTAAAAGGTTTTTTTTTTAATTAAAAGAAAATAAATTGAAAGCTCAACATTTTTTTTTTTTTTTTGCTCTTATAATAAATCGTTTTTTTTAATCACCGTTATTTTTTATGTTTGTCTGTTTCATAACCATACAGAATATATGTTCAAGAAAGATATGATAAAATTTCTCATTTGAATTCACCATAAAATATATCTTTTATTTCTGCATGGTGTCGCAATATCGGTTGGTTGGTGAGACAGCTGGCTTAGTGCAAGGCGTAAAGCAAGCTTATACCAGCGCATGGTAACATTTAAAGTTAATTATTTTTCTTTATTGCTGCTTCATGTACTGATTTCATTGAGCTTTGTAGTTCAAGATCATAAACATTAGGTGAAAATGTATACAAAATCAACTTATTCCTAAAAGCCAACCTGTGGCTTCCCATTGATAATTATACCAAAGATCTCTTGAAAAGAGTACAACACTTAAATCAGCCACCCATTTCCCTATAGTTTTTTTCCGCGTTCTCAGCCCTATCTTTCTTGTCTTCGGAATCCAAATTTCCTGCTTTGTCGCCTTGATATGCAGAGTTCTCCTTTTATTTTTTCTTTAAATGCTACCATTCCACGCAAGAACCCATTGAACCCAAGTAACAGATTGGATTTAAATAGGGGGTCTCCAAAATGTGGCGATAGAGAGAGCGCGTACCGGACCGCGAAAAGTTTTTGTTGTTATCCCCTGAAAGTATTTCAATAGTAAATTGAACTTTATTTTTGAACAAAAGTTTACTTAAACTACATACAAATATGATTTCAATTATAACTTACTGGGGAAAATAAATGTAATTTATTTGATTAAGAAAAGCAAAAATAAATAAGTGCCCTTAACTAATTAGAAGTGTTACTCTTAATAACTGGTAGGACCAGTTAATGCTGTGCAAGTAAAATTTATTTAATGCTTTTTTTTTTGTCTTGGGACGAAGGAAGTTTCTAATACAAGAAACATAGCTGGACACATTGTATAATGCAATAATTTCAAGACGACCTGATAAAATTTTCCGTTAGGAAGGTGCTATTTAGTAAGTTTTATGTTATTTTGTATTTTTAGGAGAGATTTAAACTTCAATTTGCTTCTTTTTAACCGGAAGCAGTCCGAAAATAAGAAACTTCTTTCTGACAGTCTTGTGCTTCTTTGAGCTGTGAAAATCATCAAAAATGTTTAATTGGCGAAATTAACCTTTCTGTGGTGAAGTTATGTGTGTAAAAGTGATTATAACTACAAATTTTAACATTAAATGAGAAACTAGATTAGCGGATCAGCTGATCTATACTTATCAGCCATATTAGCGCCAAATGATGTGACGTGTTTAATTTAATTTAATTTATTATTAAAATCTAAAAAGTTTGAAAGCTCCTCTTAAATTGTGACTTACACAACAATCACATGAATAGCCCTCGTGTAGCTCTAGTGCGACGATAATTCAAACCAAACAAAACAACAATCCCATGGAATTAGCCAATTGATTCTTCAATGGAAAAAGTTTGGAGACCTCTTTCGTAAACTTAAGAGAAACAAAAAGAAAACAATTTTCTAACCCTTTTCTCTGTGCGCGTGGCGGGAGAACATTTCAATTTCAAATATATTCATGATCCCACCGGGGATATCGAGGAAACTTCGTTCCAATACGCCCATCCACAAAAAAGATCCAAAATAACAGGGAACGTTCACCTCTTCGATATCTCTAACACTTCTCGGCAGGGGTTCCCTATTGAATCCTTGGCGATAAATCTGGTGTGGGAGACCTAATACGCCAAAATATGGATCTCTAGACACAAACGATGTATCCAGTCGAGCCTGGCTTTTCAATGGCGACGAATCTTCTTTTGGGCGTTCACCAAGGGCTTTTGTTCTTTTAGAATAAAATTCGGCGAAGGAGAACTTAGGACATAAACGGGTCTGAAGCCTAGGACATAATGGGGGTTTTGTGGGGCTGTTTGTTGCCCAGTAATCGGATTATAAGTTGGTGGCTGATTGTTCATAGAAAGGTTTGGAAGGGTATTTATTATTGTTCGGTTGGTGAGAACCTTTTTTTGGAAAAAGTTTAGCGAAAGTAGCAGTCAAATGCTTTAGTTTTCGACAAGGAATAGGGGATAGTTTTCACTTTTGCTCCTTTTGAAGTCAGATTAAATAAAATTGTAGGAGTGCGTTTTTTCCTCTAACAAATTACTGTAACATTCACCTAATGATCCCTCAAGGTTACGGTGCAAAGTGAACGTTTATTTCTTAAAAATTTTAACAAATTACTAATATTATGTATATACTATCTACATCTAATAGTCTATGCATTTACATATATGTGGGTATATGCAAATCTTATTTAAAATATAATTATTTTTCTATTGCATTTTTGTTCTAAGTTACTTGATCACATTTTTTTATTTAGTTTATTTAGGTTTTCCCAAGCAACTTTTGTTCTTTTCCGTTTTAAAAGTGTCATTGCTTCATGTCTAAAGCTCAAGACTTGCTTCATGTCAAAAGCTATTTGACTAATTAACCCCTTCACGACGGTTTGTAAGAAAAAAATTCACTCGAAAATGAGCTTTCAGCTTAAATCTATCTAAATAAACAAAATATAAGACAAATAAGGTCTATAGCAACGAAAAACGGCTGTTAAAAACTTAAACTTAGCGTTTTAATTTGAAAATAAAGGTGATAATGGTGTTTGTTCACAATGTCGTCGTTAAAAGGGTTAACATACTTCGTAAAATAATATATCTTACTTTTGCACTATATAGGAAATTTCCCGTAAATATTCCTATACACAAAGTTTCTAGATATAAGCTCTACTAACGTAGACAGTTGTGACAACCTTGGCGATACAACACGCACTCACCAAAGTCTTTAATTCTGATAAACGCGCAAGCACAAAAAATGACCAATTTCTCATGACTTGTACCAATGTTCATAAATCCTTTTTAAATCAATGTTAGCATAGAAATCTGCAGCCGTTGCTCATATAAAATATTCTTGAGGATATCTATTGGGCTAAAGGGCTTTAACCCTTTCAGTCCCAGTGATACCATTTGGCATCATCATGTTTCTGATCATAATTTTAAAAAATAATAGGGCTGACATCTCTTGGAATTAATAAAAAATATTTTCCAAGAGAAAAGGTTTGAAAAATCGAATGATGTGCTTCTTGATATCATAAATGTCTACAGACGATCAGAAAAACAATTCTAAAATGATGATGCCAAATTGTCATTGGGACTGAACTGGTTAAATTGCTAGGGAGGTGAAAGGAAGGGTTCGCCGACTCGCTAAATCTACTAGTTGTCCTGACTCACAAGTCTATACATTGGATGATTCTACTTCAAACCGATTGCAACACCTGTAACGGGCATTTCCACGAATTCCAATCTCGACATTTGTACTAAGTGGGTGGGCCACTACATCTGCCTACTACAAGCTCCACAGCAATAACCACAGGTAAACCTCCATCCTACAGTTAAAATTTAAGACTTTTCACAATGTCACGTATCTCGCGGTTGGCCTTTGTGTTTTGACTTAGACCCAATTATCCGATCCTAGAACCATTGTTGGGACTTCGTCTTAGTATGGACAATGGAATACAGCGCCGCTTTACGTGGGGAAACATGGCTTAGGGGATTTAGAGGTATTTTTGAAACCACCTGAAGGATACAGACGCATAAACCCACCTATGGGCTGTCCATTTTCCCCAGAAATATGCAACTAATTTTGAATTTTAGAATTGCATTATATTTTGAAACTCAAAGTATTGAAGAATCTTTTATAATTTTAACAATTTTATAGTAAGATCTTATTTTTATTATTTACTTTTAATATTTTCTCTAATATTTTATATATTCTATCTGATATTTTATATTTACTTTTATTATTTATTTTGTGGAGTAATCGACTATTTTTAAGTTTTTCACGGAAGCTAAAACTAGATAGCCCGCAACGTTGTAAACCCAACCGAATCTAAGTATGTCGTCGTATTTCGTTAATTATAATGGACGTATTTTGTTCATTTAATAGAGCTGTATTTTCTGTGATTCGAATTTCGGTTTTACTTATCCATCTGCTTCCCTATAAGGCATTAGAGCTCAGTCGTAAAGTGTTGAGTTTTGTAGCTTCAAATGATCGGATTAAATTTGATCTGTGACACAAACACCGTTTAACGGGGGCCCGGATGGCCGAGTGGTTAGCATCGTTGGCCAGCAGTCTGCGTGCTGTAACGGGTACGGGTTCGATTCCCGCCTTCGCCCTGGGTGTACTTCCTTTCTCTGTGGCAGTAAAGCTCTTTCTGTGTCTATCTTACTTGACGAAGGCTTATAAGCGGGTCTCTGATCAAGCACACAAGCCGGAATATATATGTACACTCTTAAAACAAACGAGTGAAATCCACTCCAGTAGAATGAGTGCATTTTCGACACTGGAAAGGAGTGAATATTAAATCAGACTGAGTTAAAATCACTCGTTTGGAGTGATCCTGTAGGAGGTTTAACACACTAAATTATCCACTCCAAGAGAAGTGCATTTTCCAGACTGGGGGAGTGAAAATTACTCAGACTGAGTTAAAATCGCTCGTTCGTTTTAAGAGTGTAGCTACCCTACCCTACCTTTTACGAATTGACGAATTTCAAAAATACAAAATAGTTATAGCATACAAAAAAAACATGTAAATAAGTAGGCGGACACACGGTTATACGAGCTTTATATCCAATATTTCATGTTTATCTCTCGTTCGACGTTAATGCAACTAAAACAAGCCCCAATTAGTTAATTAACTTTTATTGTCATATCATATTTTGTGAAATTCGTATAAGTATTTAAAATTTAGTGGCCTTTTCATGCTAATCTTATTCCTAAATGGCTAGGTTAAATTTTTAACATACTATGTACCAGAATTGTATAGTAATTCTGTGGTGGTAGTGGACCAGTAGGAGATATGATTCAGAATATTCAAATAATTAGCTTATTAAATGTTAAAAACCATGAGGATGGTACATTTTCTGCAAAATTTTTAGGGGCGATGAAATATTTATTTTTAACTAATCTTACCACTCAAAACAAAAATCGACAATTTGATTTATAAAATAAAAAAACATTTTTGCAAATAGAATTGACTTAATTACGGACTTATAAGCTTAAAATAAATTATAAGCTTTAAAATGACTAGAAATGTAAGATTTTTTTTTATTTGCTAAAACTGTATCTCAATTTAATTTTTTAGATTAATAGTTATTTTTGATTTTCTCTAGCGTAATATACTTTTGAATTTTTTAAAATATGCTGAAGTAATTTTACCAAGCTTTAACACTATAAAGCATTTAGGTCACATTTAGGCACATTAGTATCACAACTATCCAAAATTATAATTTTTTATATGGACCAGGTCTAGAATAGAAATTCCTGTGTAAAGTGAATCGAAAATATTGCATGTTATTTTAGAACTTGCAACTGCATCGATTTTCAACAAAACTTTGTAGAAAATGTCTTGTAATTTTTCACTAAATCACATACTGAAATGATTGTATACTTTGGAGCGTATCAAACATTAAAAAACTTCAGCGACAGTGGAAGCATTGTAACAACAAATAAAAAAGGGAATAAAAAAAGTTTGGAATTGAGAAACACAACAAGATAGTGATCTGATAAACATTTAAAAAGCACGTATTATGGGAAAACGCTGAAATTTTTAAATACATAAATGTCGCTATTATTCATAATTCCAGAAAATTACAAAAAAAAAGCATAAACTCAATTTCATTGAAAACAATTGTCCAATCAATTGTTTCCATTAATAAATTATAACAAGAGTGCTGAAATATAAAAATTAAACCAATAAGAATACTTCTTGAAAATATTATGACATCGAATATCGACACACGATTAATTTTCAGAACTGACATTCCTTAGCTAATAATCAGATTTTTTTAATTGTTTTTTTTTCATTGTTTTGGATTATTTGATGTAATTTTAATGCTTGTTTGGTGCTCCAAGTTCATAAATACTTAAATTGAATACAATTTCGAAATGTCAATTTGTTTAATTAGTTGTTGAGCTGTGGAAATATCAACTATTACGTAATCCAGAGAAATAAATATTTTTTGAAAACGTGATTGGAAATTCTAATATTGAGTGAATGATTATAGATTTTTAAAAAAAATAACGCTCTAAACATATACTTTTATTTTGACTTATTTGATTATGGTCCTAAATTACGACGAACGTTGCCAATAGCCCTCGTGTAGCTCTAGTAAGACGATAATTTAAAAATAAACTATTTTGACTTATTTCTACTGATAAATTTGCAGATGCGGGTTTGAGCCCCGTCTGAGCCGTCAGATTTTATGGGTCGGAAAATGGAGGGCACGTATATCATATGATTATGTGGCATGTAAAAGATCCTTTGGGTTCTCTCGGCAAAATTAAATCTCGGCCATACTTTAACATCCACAGAAAGCTTATATTCGTTGTAATCTGAAATTGGTAGAAAGTGTCGCCTAAATAGTGACACAAAACTCTACTAGTATTTATAAACGTGGTGGTGGGGTGCTTATTGCGATAAAAAAATGCTTTTTAGTCTCTCTGATCGATGCCTCTGAACTTGGTCTCGAGTGTCTGTTTATAACTGCTAATCTTAATTTTCGTAAGAAATTACTATTGTGCTTAATTTATTTTCCACCAAATTCTAGTTTTGATGACTATGTTAAATTCTATGATTTTTTTACTGGTCTTGGTTCTTATGAAAACATATTTATTTGTGGTGATTTTAATTTGTCTATATCTGATAATATCCTTAATTATACCAATCCTGATTCTAGGATTAGGGAGTTACTTAACTTCGTGCAACTTTATAATTTGAATCAGCTAAATATTGTCCCTAACGACAACCAGAAATATTTGGACTTGATTTTATCTAATATTGAATTATGTAGTATTTCTGTCAGTCATTGTTGTACACCTTTGGTTTCTGAGGATCTTCATCATCCTGCCCTATCTGCAGATGTTAACTTACTGCCTGTTCGCAATAAATATCAGTATCCCAAAGTTCAGAAATTTGATTATAGAAGAGCTGATTTTTTGACTATGTTTAATTTGATTATGATGATTGATTGGAATTTCCTTAATGCTTTCGATGACGTTAATTTAGCTATTTCTTATTTTTATGATCACTTGTATAAAATTTTCAACGTTACTATACCTGTGAGAACTATTAACAGTAAATTTCCTTTTTGGTATTCAAATATAACTAAAAAGTTGATCAGGAAAAAGGGCAGAGTTCGTAAATTGGCACTACGTAGTGGGGACCCCGTCATTTTTGAAGAATTTAAATCCCTTAGAGGGTTAATTAAACATAATCTTAAAAAGGATTATGCTTCACACATTCGCAACACTGAGGATAATCTTATGTCTAACCCTACAAGGTTCTGGTCCTATTTTAGAGCTGCAAATTCTGTGCCTAATACGATGCACTATGAAGATATAGCCTATGATAATGATAGGGATATTGCCAATGCTTTTGCTAGTTACTTCGGCTCTGTTTACAGGGCTAGTACTGAGTTTGGCGGGTGTTCTGAAGTTGGTGGTTGCGGTTTGTTGGACTTGGTGAGGGTTGATGTTGTCACTTATGATGACGTGATTTTGGCAATGAAACAATTGAAATCCTCTTTGTCCCTTGGTGTTGACCAGGTACCATCTTTTATTGTTAAAGGATGTTCCGAGGGATTAGTCTACCCTCTCCTGATTTTATTCAATCTCTCACTGAAGTCAAGCACATTTCCCAATGTCTGGAAACAAACAAAAATCATTCCAGTTTTCAAAAAAGGTGACACTGCTAATTGTAAAAATTATCGACCTATCTCTATTTTGAGTCCTTTTTCCAAAATTTTTGAGATTATCATATACAAAAAGCTTTTTCCTCAGATTAAAAATATAATTTCACCTAGTCAACACGGATTCTTTCCCAAACGCTCAACATTATCAAATTTATGTTGTTTTACTAATTCAGTAATTTCTGCGTTCAAGGGTGGCTGTCAACTTGACGTTATCTATACGGACTTCTCTAAAGCCTTTGATACTATTGATTTTGGGATTCTTTTGAACAAGCTGTTGAAAATTGGTTTTTCTACTTGTCTTATTGAATGGTTTTATTCTTATTTAAGTAATCGTAAGTTATATGTATTTTTCAATGGTGCTACTTCCAATGTATTTTCTAATAGTTCCGGTGTACCCCAGGGTTCAAACTTGGGTCCCTTGCTCTTTAGTTTATTCATTAATGATCTTTGTGACATATTTAAATTTAGTAACTACCTTTTGTTTGCCGATGATTTAAAACTTTATCGCATTGTACAATCGAATCTTGATGTCTATCTTCTACAGCAAGATGTTGATCTGTTATACCAGTGGTGTATTAATAATAAGTTAGCTCTAAATATTTCTAAGTGTAGTTCTATGAGTTATACCCGTAAATTACAGCCCTTGCATTTTACATACAAAATAAATAACACTAACTTAACTCGTACTGATACTATCAAGGATTTGGGAGTCACTTTTGATACCCATCTAAATTTTTCATGTCATATTGATAATATTGTTTCTAAGTCATACAAAATTCTTGGTTTTCTTAAACGAAAAACAGCTCAATTTAATGATCTACAGGTACTTGAAACTTTATACGTTAGTTTAGTTCGATCCAATCTTGAGTACTGTAGTATTATTTGGGATCCTTTTTATGAAAATAAGGCAAAAATTTTAGAACGCGTTCAATTTAAATTTACTCTTTATTTGTATTATAAAAAATATAATTCAAGTACCAAATATTTATCATCCACTTTTTTACGTACTTTATTCAAAATTCCTAGTTTAAAATCTAGACGTGAGCTCACCTGTGTTTTGTTTTTTTACAAAGTTTTAAATGGTTTGACTGTAGTGATATCCTTAGTTGCATTAGTTTCTATGTCCCTAATAGATTGTTAAGGGACAGTCCTCTTTTCAGGGCTTCTCCCCATAAATCCAATTATATTAATAACTTTTGTCTTTTTAAATTTTATGTAATTTTTAATCGTGTTCAAGACGATGTAGATATATTTTTTATGTCTTATACTAAGTTTAAGAAAATATGTTTGTCTAATATTTTGTCCTACTGATTTTTTTTCCTTGAGTGCAGTTTGGAGTTTTCGTTGTTTTATCTTTATTTTAAGGCATTGTTTTAATGATCATATTGTTGTCTGTCCTTTTAATTTTGTTTCTCTTTTGGTATTTCTATGTAATTTTTGTATTTCTTATAGTTTGTCCTCTGCCTTTTAATGGACCAGTTCTGTTCGGTGGTTGTAATAAATAAATAAAATAAAATAAAAATAAAACAAAAAATTTCTTTTAGTTCAGGGGAATATACCGAGTCTGCAAAGGCTTAACCGCCAACAAAGCAGCCTTTTTTTTTTAAATAATAATAATAATGCAGATTAATTAGTGTGTGTTGAAATCTTACTTTTTATCATATTATAGGATTAAAATATGCATTTTGTCAAGGGTGAATAGAATACAATTTTTAATCAAAAATACATAAATTAAAAAATATTATCTAAATACTTTTTAGTGTGACTCTGAATTGTAAACTGTTGGGTTTTTTTAACATTTAATATAATTCCCGAATTAAAAAAAAAGATTTTTAACGGCAAGATATTTGACAATTCCAAAAGTAAATTTTACGCTGTTACTTCCTCATTTGTTGCAGAATCAAAAATACGTCTGAAATAAAACAAAATAATATCTGTAAAAACTAAACAATGGTTATTTTGTTTCACTATTCGCCATGCATGTTTGTAACAAAAGCGCTAAAATATTTTGCTTTAGTTAACAGAGAATAAACGCATAATACCAAAAAAATACATAATGAGAGGAGAAAAAAAATGAAATTGCTGCCGTAAAAGTTATTTTACCATGCTATTTACTTAGTTCAATTTAAAACGTTTTCTGATCATATTTCACAAAAAAAATTCAAATAAACAATCGAAATTCAACAAACATTGGGTAATTTTATACTAATGAGATTAAATAATGGCCTATTCTATAGAAAAAAAATTTTCAGAAAGGGACCTTAGCCCTAGAAATACAAAATCTATTTTTTACCTGTAAACTATTAACCGCTCTAAATATTAACCTTTAAAATTTTTTTGCATGAAAAGTCGTTCTGAAAAAAAAAAATATGATCGTCCTGCAAATTAACTCATTAAATTCGTGATTTTGTTTTTGTTATTTTTCATACCGAAGATAATTTTGAGGAACAAATTCATTTTTAATAAAGTTAGTTACTGAAAAATTGGTTTGAATAGTAGTCTATGATGTCACTGACCAGCTTAAAAATGCAGTTTAAATGTTTAAGTTGGACAAATAACTACCCCGGGTGAAAAGCTCTAGGATTAAAATTATTTTAAATTAAATTGATATCGTGCTTATTTTTCTACATTATTATTTTCTTGCAGATCAACACAGCATTTAGCAAAATTTCATAGTATAGCATGCTAACCAAATCATTTTTCAAATACCTTTAAACGCAACATAATTCTTTAAAAATTGAACTCTCGCCCAGGAATTGAAAAATTAACTTTTTTTCTGTAAGACAACGTTTCCAAAAAAACAACTTCTTCCGTAACTTATCAAATATATAACTTTCTCGACAAAGTGTAACAAAAATTTTACTAAAGAAAGAGGGAAAATATTAAACAAACTCAAAAAGATAAGCAAGAGCAAAATCATCCTCCTTCGGCGAGAGAAAAATGCGCGCTGTCACTTCTGCGCAGTCCACGCCCCCTTTTGCAGCGACCCAGCAGAGCTGCCACTATCACCAATTGAAATGTCGCCAAACTTAGCCAAATTGTGCGAGAAACTATTTAAATTGTTATTATTATCAATGAAAATTAAATAAAATGGGTTTAATATATTCAACCATTAAAATATTAAACATGTCATATTATGTCATTAATATAATTTCTTCTTTGAATTAAAAATTACTTTTTTATTCAGATATGAAAATAATTATTTAAATTATTAAAAATATCTGCTTTTATCAATACAAAACCAACGAATTGACAACATCCACCAAAAAATCGATCATTATCCTGACAAAACCTTCCAAAAAATCATTTTATCCTAAAAACTCCCTTTCCGAGTCCTCACCAAAACCAAACGCAGCGCCAAACAAGGCAAACTTGCGCCAAATGTTGCCAACAAAGTGGGCTCGCCTCTGGAGGGGGCCGGAACCTGTTACGTGTGATCGCCGCCGCAGAACGATCGCTGTCCGCGCACCGGCGACGACGTGTTTTGTTTTCCCGGCAAGTCCCCTCTGTTTTCATCTTCCTTCTGGCCGCATCTCTTTGGGTCGGATGCGCCGTCGATTGTTGTGTGTGGATTTCCGTAAAGTTCGCGTCGCAGCTGCCTGATTGCTATTGATGGTCGTCGCTGCTGGCTCTTGTCCGTGAGTAATCTGTTGTTCTTCTTTGTTTATACGACGACTTTGGGAGAATAATTTTAAAACTCGTTTATCGTGTAGCTTATTTCATAAATTTTTCAGAACTGAAGTCGACGTTCGTCTTTTATATATATTTTTTTTATTCAGATAAACTTAAACAGAAAGCTCATTTTCTTGTTTTGACCATTAACGACAACTTTTGGCCATAAACGACGACTTACAATTTTAAAAATCGTTTCTCGTGTAGCTGAATTTGTTTTGCATTAATTGTTCAGAACTGTTGTTTACATTTTTGTCTTGCATATAATTTATTTAGATAAACTTCCACAGAAAAGTTCATAAATTTTCTAGCCAAATCGTCGTTAATGGGTTAATTGGAGGGAATTGCGGTTTTGAAATCTTTTTTTTAATTTTTATATAAAGAGGTGTGAGTGATGGCTTTTTTGCGTCTTTGTGGAAATCAAAACAAATATTGTGGGAGAAACTTCTATATTAATCCCTCCAATATAGAATTTACATAATTTAAGGAATGTATATGATAGCTTCTCGTTCGAATCTTTAGGGTTTTTTCTTATTTTGCGTCTTTAAATGAAATGAATTATAAAAAACATTTAGTTAGCGTGACAATAACTGCAAAAATAATTATTCTAATTTAGAATTTTGCTACTAAAGGCCATGTGTATTGGACATGTTTCACGTCATGAGTGGCAACAGTTCCAGCCATATTGTTTTCATTCTTGGTCCTTCTGGAATTCCATTTGTTTTGAACAATACAATATTTTCCTACCTTACTAAACGGAATTTTGTATGCAAACTTTTCTTTCAGTGGGACTAAAGCTTTTCTCTGTTTGCAAATCGAGTTAAATTGCTTTCCCACCATTTCGCTTAATTTCTCCGGATAAGACAAAATCAAAATATCATCTAAACCGAAGGTTTCTTGCAACATTGACATTTGGTAGTGCTTTACATATTAAAAATTTAATCGAATTAACGCCGATGAAGTTTAATAAAAAGCAGGAATAAAAACAAGATCTAAATAGAATAGCATACGGAAAAATCGCTCATTTTGAGAATGGAATCGAATTAACCAATGAATTAGCAGCAATTTCATAAATGAAAACATGAGTTACATCACCTGATTCAACCTCATTACGGTTTTGGAATCTTTATTTTACATAAAGATCTGCGAGTGATGACTTCTTTATAAAGCTGTTTTGTTTTTATTTTGCGTCTGTGCGGAATTCGAAACAAAAAGTAACAGTGGGAAAAACTGCAAAAATATTTGTTCTAATTTAGAATTTACACAAATAATGGGATATGTGTGAAAGCTTCTTTTAAAAAGTATTGGGAATTATTTTAATGTTGCGTCTTGAAATGAAATGAAGCAAATTAAAAACATGTAGTTATATAATGAAGGTAGAAGAACAGTAATAATTATTAGAATTTTTGTAACTGCGATGGCTTCTTGTGGAGTTGTTAGGAATTATTTTGATTTTATGTATTTAAAGAAATGAAATACATAGGTTGACAACAAAAATTAGCTTATATTGGCTGGTTTCGCTTTAACCTTTTCAGCTAGCTTTGTGGTTTGCAATTCGAGGATTCGAAAGAAAATTTTTATCGCAACTTGTGGCGTAAAAGCACATGGTTTTTCGTATGATTGTTATTTATTTAAATCTCAATGATTGATTAGATTTTCTCAATTCTAATTCTATTCCGAAAATTCATTTAACCTTTATGCTACCAACTCAAAATATGGAGGAATGTATAAGCATAAATAGTGAGTTTGAGATGGTGCATTGTTAAGGATGCACTCGTGCAATACCGGGTGTATAAAACTAGTTAAAGTACTGATTAATACTTTTCTACTGTCAAGCTGCAACATTTATGAAATCAACCATTTATACAATTCAGTTATCAAGTATTAAATTTATAATGAATAGCTAGAAATCATAGGTTTTATTTTGTTTATATTTCGTAATCAGTAGTATAAGATCTAAGATTGGTCAATTTTAGTCATGTAATTCCTTAACAAAGACAAAGTATTAAGGACCCTGCTTGCTTTTCTATGGGCATCTTCAAAAGAGAAGTTCTTAAATGTTCTTTGACAATAAAACTAATTATTTGAAATTTAAATAGGATATGTTTATCTAGCATCTATAAAGCATCTTGCTGTAGAGTTTTTATATTTCCCTTGCATAGTTTAACTAGCTACATTTTTAAGAGCCATCTTCAAAAACATTATAAAAAAATATCAATAAAAACATAAATCTCTAAAAATAGTAGCTACACTTTTTTTGTAATTAACAGTTTGACATATTTGTAAACTAATATATTATAATAATAAATACCCGGATAATTTTCCAATAATGAAACTTTTAACTAATCACAAGCAGTAAAAACTTCAATTTCCAGTTAATAAATACAATTAAATTTTATTAAGACACTAAACTTTATATTTTATTATACGCTATTTATTTGTTATATACCATTTGTTTTTAATATTATCTTCTTTTTATAGTTTTATCAATACTTGAGTGTTATTTTATTTTCAGAAATATCTAAAGCTATAATCTAGTTATTATTACTGAAATAGAATTTTATTACGCAACGAGACAGTTTATAAAAATTACCACATAAAAGTTCGAACTCAAAACAAGCCATTAAATGAGTAAATATGCTCGCCCGATACAAATGCATTGTTTTCAAGCTATGGAGGGTTTTATATGCTTTGGAAACTGCTCTGCAAATATTTTGCCGGTTTCCAGAAAGCATGTCGCTTTCTAAAAATAACAACATAAAATCACTATTGATATTTTACAACTGTGTTATTTGACACGATTTCTCTATTTTTCGTCCAATTCAACCAATTGTAAAATTTACTGCTTGTTTTTTGTCATTGGAGAAAATTTAGGTTATTTTCCGCAATTTGTTTTGATGTAGTATATGCTTAATTCATTAACGACTATTACAAAGACTTAAACTGTAGGCTTAAAAATATTTCCATGCAAAAATAAGTTTTTTACTTTAAGTTTATTTAAACAAAATTTAAGTTGTATAAATTAAGTTGGGCGAAAAAAGAATTTTATAAAACCTTTAAATTGACGTTTTTATTCGATAAAAAATGGTATAGTTTATGGTACTAAGAAGTGGTTCATTTTTGGTTAAATATCTATAAATAGATCTTAATGGAAATAAATTTTTTAAAAAATTTCTTGAATACCTTTGCAAACATTTTCTTCAGAACTCAATCGTGAATTTTGGGGCTTGGGAGTCCAGTCGGTTAGGCACTCACCTAGCATGCGAAATGTCCCATATTCGGGTCCGGGCATCACCAAAATAGCTGCCGATAAACGGCAAGTGCAGCCAAAAATGTCCGACGAATAATACCCCGTGTAAGGGAGTGCACGTTAAATATCCTTCAAAGTAATAACGCTGCGTACGATGTCGCCCTTAACGGTTGCGTTGGGTGTCTACTCGGGTGTCGGCTCGTTACTTGACTGTGGTTCGAAAATACGACGCCCGTCGCCAATAGCCCTCGTGTAGCTCTAGTGCGACGATAATTCAAACCAAACCAATCGTGAAATTTAAAGAAAGGAAAATATCTAAGCTAGGATTGAAATTGTACTTAACAGACCCCTTTTTAAAGAATATATTTTGGTGTAATAAAAATTGTCGTTAAGTATGGCAGATTATATTTGCTCAGAACGTTCACTTGTTGACACAATAAAATTCCTTTCCGTTATAGTTGTTGTTATTAATTCTATATAGGTTGGAATGACGTCGTATAACTGTTGTTCTTCTATTGACGTCAATGCTTTAGTGTTGACTAATAATCAATATTTGAGATTCGGACAATATTTCTGATATCTCAGTTTATTATGTGCTTGAGTTTAACAAGAAGTGGTAAAAACAATATGTGTAATCCAGTAAAGAAGAGGCAATTCTCCAATGTTATAGCATAGGAAAAATGTCCTTTTTCTAGTTAGCTTAATAATTTGTCAAAACATTGTAGGCTTTTAAATCTGCGGTATTTTTCATTAAAAGTGAAATTGTGACGTTTACTAAAAAAATATCCTTATATAAAGGTACTAAAAACGTGATTTTTATTTGTTCAAAGAAATTTTGCACTACCACAAATCTATTAAGTTCACAAATCCAAGAGATCACGACTTTGTTAAATACACTTTGATTTAGTTCACGTGAACTAGTATAAAGAATTAGCTTCAATCATGAATTTACTGCATCGTGGCACTAAGTTACACGTTATTGGTATGTAATAAAATTTACAGTTTTATATTTTATTTTAAATTTTTTTAAGTAATTTTAACCTTGTCTCATATCTATAATAATAAAAGAAAGAGTCTGTCTGTGTGTATGTCTGTGGATCACAAAAGACCTACTTAGACTGCTCTAAAAAATTCGAAACTTTTAATATAGATTCCTTTTAATACCTACGTGTGCACCTGAGGCTTAGTTTTTTCATATTTGATTGTGATTTTTAATTAATATAATTAGTTTAAAAAAACGTCATCCACGTGGGATTGCGGGACTATAACAGGGCTTGAAAATACATGGACCGGGCCGAAACGGGGGCTTGCCGCCATCCTCTATTAGTTTGATTGATTGAGTTTGGTTGAGATATGCGCTCGCCCTAAGGCTGCTTCATCCTCTATTAGTGTTTGCTTTTTTAAGTTCGCATGCGCCAACACAAATTTAATTTTGTTTTGATTTTGAGTGTATTTTCACAAGTAAGCATGCCTCTAAAAGGAAGCAATGCGAAGTTCACGGGTTCCCAGTAAGGCGGGACCATACTGCTAGTTTATTAATAATACACTTAAAAAGTACTTTTCATAGTATTTCGATTAAAAAACATTTCTTTATAAATACATTAATGTATTTTTAGAGCTGTTTATACTAGCGTATTTTTACGCAAGGTTTTTAAAACAGGTCACTATTTATTGTAAATATTGCAATTTAAAATTAAATTATTGTGAGGTTATTTAGGTGCATTATTTCTGGCTTAAATTTCGCTGGCGTTTTAAAAGGGGTCCAGTAACAAATTGTAACCCAAAATCAATTATTTAGACAGTTTATCATTTTCAACGCTGTTCATTTGCTGCAAGGAAACGCATCAAGATTACTACAACTGACTTTTTCGAATAATTCAATGGAAATTTTTGCTGTTATTGAAAAATTTAATCATCATTCCATCTCATGACAGTCACATTGTGAGATTCTATGTATCCATTTCCATATAATTTTGAAAGAAAAAAAGTTAAATAACATCTTTGATCGAAACCTGTCATGGCGACACGATTCTGCAAGGAGATATATTGTCCTCTCCATTCGATTGACATTTTAGGTAGTTGGTGCACACAATTGAGCTTTGTCTTCTTGAAAGATAGTTCCAACAACGAAATCTCCACAAAAACCTGCGTGTCAAAACGATCGAAAATCAGCCTTTCTCTCTCTTCGACTTATGTTTTACTACAAAATTTGAGCTTTTCCTTGATATCGCTGACGATGTTGTTTTCATTCTGATGTCAGGTATTGTTAGCATTTTTTTCATGCATTCGTTCCTTCCTGTTGTTGGAGATACAGTATCAATATGATGTAACTGAATATGGATTTTGTAATAGTGTATCAGGGCTTCAGCAGTTTTCCTCCAAATTTCTCCAGAACATCTTTATTTTCGAGTATTTTTTTAATAGATATCCTTTATTTTTGTGCATCTTCAGTCGACCTTATAATTTTAATGATAATTTTTTTTAATTATCTAAATAATGATAAACCTGAGCTCAAATATAAAGTAGGGAAATATAAACTATCGTATCGCAAATTGCTTTTTGGGTGTGTTTTTTTAAATTGCTATGTATGCTAATTAAATTCTATTGTATATAAACATCGAGATTATTTTATTATTTATCAAGTCATTCTCTCTAGTAAATTTATACCAAGTATTTTTATCGCAAAGACCAGACAGTAAACCCAATTATGTTTATCCTTTTACATTGGCTTTTAAATGTAGCCTTTCTGAAACATAGCATTTAGTCAATCATATACATTTATTTTACTAGATGAAATCACTTAATCCTCTTACATGAATTTGAATTCCAAACAGATTAAAAAAAACATTCAATATCCATAATGTTTATAGATTAATACATCAACAAACCCAAATTCTAACATTTCAAAGCCATGTTTCCCGTCGAGACTGTTATTATGATATCCCCCCGCCTTATTTACCGGTCGGACCTATTTGTACCCCTAAAACAGTGTTGTTTTCGCAGACTTGTGGGTTGTGTCGGGCGGGGGACGAACTTGCCCCATGTCATCCATCATAATCGGTGGGAAGATGTCAACGAGAGAACTGGCTGCTGCCATGCGATGAAAGGCGACAGCGAAAAGGACATTTTTGGCAAAAGCCGGAGTCATTTCTAGTTGAAGTTGCTAAATTTGGAGTTCTGTAATTAGAAAAAGTTTGAAAATTTTAAGTTTAAATAAAAAGTTTAATTAGAAAAGTAGAAATTGGAATTGTTTTGTCAATTATGTGTCCGTGTTCGAGTCGTAGAAACATTTGACCATTTACCACGCGTTTTTATTGTAAGTCGATGTCATATAATGTTGAATTTGAGAATCGGGTCAGAATGGATTTGCAGGTCTCTTGAAGTAGTTAAATTTGGAGTTCTGTAATTAGTAAAGCTGTTTAGAAATTGGAATTGTTTTGTCTATTATGCGTCTAATTCGAGTCGTAGAAACATTTGACCATTTACTGCATGTTTTTATTGTAAGTCGATCAACATAATGTCAAATTTGATAATCAGATTAAAGTATACGTTAGAATGGATGTGCAGGTCTCTTCTGTTCATGTTTTCTATCCACTGAAATGAATGAGAAAAAATATTTGAATATATTACAGAAACAGCACATGTACTCTTAACCTAATAGTAGTTTATAAATACTTGAACCATGCTGCTTGAAAGATAAATTTAAATTCCATGTGCTACCTAATAAAAGTCCTCAATAGCAAGTTAACAGTAACAACAACTTTGAACAGTAGCAAGGTAAAAGGCAAGCTCAAACACCTACATGTTTCTTACATCAAATCACCCATTTTAATGATCATTATTTTCCTTCTGCATCAACGTCAATATATACGAACCCATTACTTTTTTTAAAGCTAAGCCTTCCTGGTCTATTTTACTCAGTCGCTGTAACCAAGCCACCCAACGCGAATACGGAACCGAAACCATGCCAGGATCACAAAATCGTCTGCATATTCAATAAGAAAGACGCGTTCCATTTTCTTTATTAATTAAATCGAACATTGGAACAAGGGACCCTGGAGGGTGGGTTCGGCAACAAGGTGGAAGGCCCACCCTTTCGCCAATTAACTATTCTATCGTTCTAGAACGAGAAGAACAAATCTTTTGCGATGAGGAATACAGCAGGGGCTATAGCTGTAATGAGATTATTTTTAAAGAGCATTTCTGTTTAGTTTATGCATTAAATTTTTTTTAATAGTTTATCAATTAGTTTAATAATTTTTTGTGTAGCTTAAATTGTTGTCCAAACAAGTACAAAAAAATTCAGTTCCTTGTTGTTGGATAAAAACAAAATAGCTACTTATAGTTTCTAAAGTATAAACAAAATATCTACTTACAGTTTCTAAAGTGTTTTATATATTTTAAATTTCAAAAAATACGATCATTCACACTTTTCGAATTCAGAATAATTTGCAATTGTATAAAAAGTATACAATTGAGTATTGGACCATTTTTACAAGACAATGAAATGCAAATTTTAATTAGAAATTGCCCTAAAAGTTCAATTACGTACAAAAAAAATGCTGAGAAAAGCACAAAAATGTAGAAAGATTTAAAGTTTCTTTAATTTGGAAAATAAGTAACTGCTTATCTGTTAAATAACAAGTAAAGCATAACATAATGTTCTACTTTCACAATCATAGTAGGGCATTCAAATAAACAGAATAAAATCGACAGGATACCTTTTCCAAAGAAACAAACTCTGACGCCGTTTTATTTTATTTTTTTGTTCTAACGAAGACGATCCGGGGTGCCCTTTTTATTGGCAAAGCAACGACCCCAGTCGGGATTTCATTAGCCAGGAATTCGACACCAATTAAATGTGTGCTATTTGCATTTTTCGAGAAAATAGTTTGTGAGGTTGTTGAAAAGGGTTTTGTCTTTTTGGGGGCGCCCCCGGTGGGAGACTGCAGAACTAATTGAGGGGCAAACAACGAAAGCTATTGGTGGATTTCGACATCTATTTGCATTTGGTGTTTGGTAATTGTAGATGATATGTATTACGTTGGTGTTGATATATTAAATTTGAGTAGAATAAAGCTGCGTTTTGTCTCTAAAAATTATATGACAACCATTTTATATCTTTTAATAATTTTTTATTTTATCAATTAGAATATCAATTAAAATATTAATTTTGCCAAATATAAGCTTGTTCTATTTTTAAAGTAGTAAAAGTTTATAAAACTTCTCAAATTAACTTCTCAAATTCTTGGGAGGCTTCTCTATTTTTAGCTAAATTTAAACAATCTAAAATGACGCCGAGCTTGAGAATTATCATGATTTTCCAAACCAGTCAACCTGTTAAAATTCCTTCTCTTCATTCTGCTATTGAAACTTATTAGATATGAAGTGAACGACATTTTCCGGTCGATCGAATTATCCCTATCTCCCCTTTCCATCAAACGAAACCTCCTCTCAGTTGTCGCGATCATGAGTGGGTTTCGTAACCTGTTTTGTTTGATGAATTTATAGCTGCGGAATGGCAACATCGAGGAACTCGGGCATGTTAACGTCATACGACAGAGACAAAATACAGATATTGTTATAGTATTTATGTATTTATTTTCTCGACTCAGTATTTTCAAGTTACGTTAAAACTAAATTTCATTTTTAAATAAAAGTTGCATATAAAAATTAATTTTAAAAAATTACCGTAAATTAAGGTGACTTAGGCTTGAAAGGATAACTTTGATCCGACCATAAAACTCAACTTCAAATTCCGAGTTGATATTTTTTAATATCAAGGCATTTTGGACACTGATTGAAGATGTAATTTTTTATTTCTTTGGAGATGATGCTAATAAATTAAACGCAAAACTTGGTCCAAAGTTTATCTGGTTGACGCGTCACTTTAAACTTTCTAATTAGTCAATAACATCTTTTAAATTTTGTCTTAATACAAGACTAGTTTGAGAAATCATGATCTGTCCCTTTATGCAGCCTGATTTTATGTATAGTATATTATGCAATTTGTATTCCAATAGTTACAGACTATAAATAAAAAACCTCAACACTTAATTACTCGCAATACTTCACGTTTTCTGCGGAATTAAACATTAAATTTGCTGGTCTGCATATTCTGCCGCTCTATACACACTTTTGTTCTTATTCTGCTCTCACTTATTTCTGCACCTGCTCTATTGTCCACACATCCAAGGTGTGCGTAACCAATTTGATCTTGCAAGAGGGGAATGTCGCTAAATTCAATTTAAAACTACATTTATGAAGTGCATTCTGACAGTTAAACGTTAAAAGTAACTTCGCTGCACAACTGTTGATAACTGTTATTTTTTAAATATTACAATTACTTGTACATTTACGATTTTAAAGTTGAAACAGTTTAAATGGTTCAGTCATATAAAACAATGTTTATATGCTTTAATAAAAAAAATTATAAAATTAAAATATTAATTTAAATGAATAGGAGCCTTTAATTTAAACTTTGAGTACCAGATTATTTCAAAAACCATTCTAGGCCAACTACGAAGTTGAAGGTTTAACACTTAAAAAAAAATACGACTTTTAAAATTCTTCGTTTACTCATACAGCGTTTAATGAACAGATGTATAATGTAAACTCTAGAATGCATCTTTTTTAGCAAGTGATTAAAATCCATTCATATTTTTTCTCCTGAAATATGAGCTGTGAAATATTTCATGCTTCTCGGATTGTGTGTCACACTTAGACAAAAATAATTGACACAGTCCTTGTCTAGTTATGTTTTCTCATATCTTTCACACGCTTATATTTTTTATTTATTTTCTTATGTAATTATTTTTGACATTTTTTTTATTAAGTTTCTTTGTGGTTTGTTCAGAAAAAAAGAAGTGAAGCATTCCAAAATAGCGGGATCCAGGGCAAAGTTCATTTATAATGGTCTCGTTTCTGAATCTGTCGAAATTCGATATGGCCACACATGTTCACCAGTGAGGGGAAATTTCGAAACTAAAATAGAAAGATTGTTGGTCACAATGCAATACAAAATTGAATCTAACAAAGCAAAGATAAATGACAAACTATTATGGAGAGACAAAGAGAATAGATTTTAAAATAAGAATTATTTTTTTAAAAAAAATAATCAGAATTAATGAGATCGATTATATTTATAAAAATTAAGTTTAAGGAATCTCTGATATGTGGTCACAGTGATAAGAATACACATAGCAATCGTTTATTTACGATTTTTAAAAAAACATTTTCTTCGGCTAAATAACCGTCTGTCAATGTACAGTATAATTATAGGTATATTCCAGTTTCTTACTCGGAAAAAAAAAATACTTTCATGGAACTGCAACTGCCTAAAGGTATTTTGCGGGAACCAGGAATAAGGTTAGTTTTCCAAAGCCGCTGTTTGCTTCAATATTATCATCACAAAAGCTCAAAGAAAACTTACATGAATACAGGTTTCATTTCAATGAGTTGTTATTCGAATACTCTATCATAATAGGCCTCGACCCTTTGTAGAAATTGTCAAATCCATCAAAAGTCCACTAACAAGACTTCAACTTCCTGGTTATCCCACCGTGTCCAATGTGATTTCTTCGGTACCATCTGAAAAGGATATATGGGTCATGTTTCTTGATCCTTTTTTCACACCTTCTATTCTGGACATTGACCAATAGTTGTGTTTGGTTGAATTAATGTAGCACTAGAGTTACGAATCCCGCCGTCAATAGTCTTCATGGAATTAAGGGTAAGGTGAAGGATCAACCACAAGAGCGACATCACTGAACAATGCATTTAGAAGAATCAGGCCAAACTCAATGATCAATACTGAGGTCGTAACTGCATTTTCAAAATTTTCCCTAATAACTAAAATTATTCTAGTAGGATCCAAGTATTTACTTTTTAAATTTTAAAAAAATACTTTGTGTGCTGCACCTCCCAGAATGAAAAAATAATAATAAGTTAAGTCGTCATTTTTTGGTTATATGATCCTCTGGTTTTTAAATGTTGTTCTCAAATCACTAAGGTCTTCGAAGTTTCGAAGCCCGTCATCAAACCCCGAAAACATCCTGAAGTTTCGTTATTCCATGAATAGAAAAGCGATAGACAATATGAACACATAAATATCGGAACGGAATGGCAATATCGATTAATCGGGCATGCTAAAGTCGTACGACGCAGACAAATACCGATATTGTTGTATTGTTTAAATATCTTTTCTTCAAACAATATGTTCAGGCTTTGTTAAATTTCCATTGACACTTATTAAATTTTTTAACAAAGCAATTTTAAGTTACTTCACTTTTCCTCACTCATGCCCCTTGAACCCATGTTCAATCGGGACCAAAGGTTTCTTCCCTCTCGGCGCCTTTGGGAGTGAAATATCGAATCGATGACGTGCGCATCGCTTGCTCTTCGAAGGGAGTCAAGTACTTTTTCCGTGTTGTCGGGCTCCATAAATCGTGCGGGACTCGCCGAGTGATGGCCAACAGATCGTCTGCCAAAATTTGTTGACACTCTCCCCTCTCTCTCTCTAGGGAAGTGTTCTTGAGTGATTTTTCTTGGACGCAGTCGATTTTTTTTTCAAGTCATCCCCCTCATTGGTTTGATTTATTGTCTAGTTTGAGGTTTTGTACTTTTGATAGAGGGAATATATGTATTCAGTAATTAGAATTATTGAAATGTAACAAGTTGATGGTGTAGCTATTCTACTGAATCTCTCGGCATATTTTAATATCCACATAGATCTCAGATTCATTGTAATCTGAGCGACAAAATTAGTAGCGAGGGTCGCATAGTTAGTGCCACTAAAAATGGCTCCCAGTTCCAGGAAATATGTCAATTTTGCAAAGGCTTTGTCGCCGATAAAGCAGCCCTGGGGAAAAAAACTGTTTGTAATGCACATTACTTAGCTGATCTTGAAATATTTAAAAACAACGTTTTTTTCTCATTCTTAAATACATTGAAACACAATCTTTTATAGTTGTTTTGCCTTTTCAAGAATAAAAATCTAATGATGATTTGTTTTGTAACAAATAATATTAACTGAAACATCCACGTAAATTTTACATAACACAACATCGTACATTCGTACAAGTCATTTCAATTTTAGATTGAAAATCATTTTTCTTGAATTGAATATTTTTTTATTTAACTGAAACAGATGGTTTGTAATCCCCTAGCTTTCAAACGAACTGAAACAATAAAATAAAACTAACCAATGAATGTATATTTCAAATGTTTTCGAACATGGCCACACAAAAAAAAGGCATCTAACGAGCCTAGCAAGCAACAGCCAAGCCCACATCACTCAAGTCACGGAACAATCGTCACTTTGAGACATTTTTGCATCCTCAATAAAAAATCGGCTCGAGTCATGAAAAACATTGCCACCGTACAATCTCAAATGAGACAAGTTGGTATGCCCAATTTGATGACGTTAGCTTCCTGGTCCAATGAGAAGCCCCGTCTTTATTTATAATTTTTTAATCATATTATTTACGAGGTGGCATCGTAATTGAAAAAGACAAGGGGAGGGTGTGGCACTTTATCCTAGGCGCCTCCCCCCCTGGCACTGAGCCCAGGGTGCAACTCACATTTTAATATTTCCTCTTGACGGATGGCAACGGCGTGTGATGGACGATTTTTTTTTCGTTTTAAAGTTGTTTTTTCAAAGAAAGAATTCCTATTCTATGGTTGGTGGAATCTTGAAGGAATTTAATTATTGTTTTCTTTTCTGAAAGACTGTTGTTGCTTATTTGTGTTCTTTTTTTAAACAAAGATTCGTTCTTATCAGGAGACTATTATCACAAAAAAATCTTTTCTTTCCACGAAAATATTGTAATAAGTGGAGAACTGTGATTAAATTTGTCTATACAGCTAGCTTAATTTTAGACAATTAGTTTTATCTTGAAATAAAGGGTCTACACTATTTGAAAAAAAAAATCATGTAATGATTTTTATGTGCTAACTAAGGCTAGTTTCATTAATTAAATTAAATCGGTAACGTGAATTTTTCTTCTTTCACCCCTCCTTCTTCCAAACAGCATCAACTTCTTCAGAAATTTCTAAATGTACTACATCCTTACTCTTTTCTCTTGTTAGTTGTCAAGAACTGGTGAAAAAGATGTATATGCTATTTCTTGAGCATCTTCTGTGTGGGGGTGGCTATCATCTTTGGTGTCTCGGCGCTAATTTACAATAAAAATGGCGCTAAGGTGGCAGGAGAATTGCGGTGATGCTAAGCATGACTTGTCGGTTAACCGGTCGAAAACTTTTGGCGAATGAAACACGACAGGGCACGTGTTTGCGATGCCAAACTTTAAAAGAAATACCAACTGGAAGAAAAACATTTTATTTTCTTTGGTTTTGAAAAATGCTAAAAAGAATTCAGTTTTAAAACAGTGTTAAAATAAGTATTCAAAATATACACGACTTTCTAAAGTAAATGTTACTTTATTTCTAATAAACGCTCCGAGGGATGAATATGAAACTTGGATGTATAACTTTTTTTTTTCATTTACTGTAAAACCTTGCTGTTGTTCCAGCTGTTTTGTTTTCATTTTTTGTCTAATTACTTTCGTTTTGGTATTCGAAAATGAGTTTTCTAAGAATATTTTATGTATTAAATTTTGAAAATGCCAACTTCTTGCCTTGTTGTTGGTTGTTCAAGTCATTTGTTAAAGAAAGCTTGCTAGTGGAAAGAAATATTATTTTCATCGATATCGGGGTCATTTTGAGAGTGAAACCTAAACAACCAATGAATTCGCAGGACTCTGGAAAAAAAAGTAAACAAAAGCGTTACATCATCTGAAGCATTCCCATTGTTTCAAAACGTTAATTTCATGTTTATAAGCCTGCACTTGTGCACGTGTTTTATTTGTGATCATGTGCCCAGCTCCGAATTCAGAATTAACAGGTGCAACACACTTTGTGCCTTTGGAGTCCAAACAATGCACATTTCTTGCGCTATGCGTATTGCGTCTCCGATTGTTTGTTTGTGGACTCAGGCGCCGATGGCAAGGTCTTTATTTGCATATCCAGAAGCAAAAAGACAAAATGTTCTTGTCTCGACAAATAAAAACCGGCATTGTGTTCGAACTTTTTTTAAGGCACTCTTAAACACCTGTTAGACATTGCTTCGGGACTAAATCATGTCATCAGGTTTGGAAATTTTCTAAAGAGGCGAGAGAGTAAAAAAGTGTTTTTCGTTTTTGGAATCGCTTGATGATAGTGTTTATGGTTTATAAAAGGGTTGGAGATTGGATTAAGTTTTCACATACAAATGTTCTTTGCTTTTGAGCTAAGAACAAATTTTAATGTGCTTATTAATTCGTTTTGGTATTCAAATGCGTGTGATGTCTTATTATATAGTCAAGGATGTCTTTAGTCAATTTTTTTTTATTTGAAAAGAAAAAGTTCCACTACTTGTTGTTCAATTGAGTGTGATATTACGCTCTTTTAAAAATTCTACATTTGTTAAAATAAATTTTACATGAGGTAAAATTTATTTTAATAAATGTAGAATTTTTAAAAGAGCGTAATATCACACTAAAGCACTGTTATAGTCCGGCAGATAATAGTTCCTCTATAGTCATTCTTGTAAATATAGTCAATATTTTTATTAGAAAAAACTCTCATTATACTAGAGCAATTGTGTGTGTTTTTAATTTATTGCCTCGTAATTTTAAAACTCTGTGCACTTAGCATTGCCAGGGTTTAACCCTCTAATGCATACTGTTGCCATATGGCAACAAGTAACATAATCCACTTAATTCTATTGAAGTAGAGCTCCCTCTCGACAATTCTGTTTTTTTTTTCATCTATTACATTCCATTTTGAAGTTTTAGTTACTAATAACCCTCATAGAGGACAGTAGTAAAAGTGTATTCAAAATTAGAGAGTGAAGCTATTAACTGTTGTGAAATTACGTCTTTGGCAGTATTCAAAGTACAATAATATTAGTACTATAATAAATACAAATAAATTGTTTTGAAAAAATAATTATAGTTCAAAAGGGTTATTTTAAAATATATTTGTAGTTTTTAACCATTCTTATCAAAATTGGAATTTTGTAGTTGGTTTTTTGCCATATGGCAAAATATTTAAAAATTGAAATTATTTAAATTCCAATGCAGGTAATTTTTTTTCAGCATTTTTCCCTTAATGAGTATTTAGGATACAAATATATTTTTTCGGGATGAAAAAAACATCAAGCATTACGGTATTAATGACGCACTACTACATCACTCACAGCATACGTATAAGGAGACTGTTATGGATATATTTATTTCCAAAATGTAATATTTTATTTTCAAATAACTTTGGTTAGAAAATAGTTTGAACAGCCTAATATCTTGCTCCAAATAAGTGTTATTGCGAAGTCATGATTAGCAAACTTTACTTATTTACTTTTCTACAGGTTAGTAATGCCATTAAAAGCTCAGACAATAACAAGCTTGCACAATAAATTTTCTGATGATACGATTGCACAAAATTTTATTGTAGTCATTTCAGCTAAGACAATAAAGTTATAATTTTATGGCTTTTAGTCAATTGTTAACACTTATCGTTAAAATGAGACACTCAAACGTTAAATTTCGAAATGACATTAAGGTTTTAACAATTTCACTAATAATTTATTTGCATCTTATATCAATAGAACATATTACAGTCATAATGTTATCTTAATTATTTTATAATCTAATTTTTATCGTAATCGAGTTTAAGATAAAAATAAATTGTGCCAAAACTTGTGAATGAGGTACTCTAAAACTAAATAGTTTTGATTGGTCTTCAAATATAAAACTTATAACACGTGGAAAAATTCAGAATCTAAATATTTAAAAAAAATCAAGAGTTTGCTATATTTCAAGTACAGAAAATCTCAATAAGATAGACTATGTGTAAATTAATTTTCTAAAATATATATATTATCTTTCTTCTTGTGTAGAGGTCTTTAATATTTTTCTTCTTCCAAACTAAGTATTTGCAGCTGCTATTGTTTTCTGTAGTCTTTGTTAGACAGGAAACTAGACCTTTTTTCGCTTTGTTAGAGGATACTTGCTGCAGTAAGCTGTTTAAACGAATACTTCTAAAAAGAGGCCATTATTCCACAAAGAAATTGTCATTGTTTAAATGTTATTTCGATGTTTGTTACGAAATTGAACATTAGAGTATTCACATGAATCAAGATTTTTTTTCTTAAGGTTACCTTATATATATAAATGATTTAGAATTCTGATTAAAAGTATATAATTTAAATTTTTCACGTATATCCGAATTTTCACTAGCTGTAAAATCTTTATTAATAAAAATGCGAGAATCGCTTAACTGTTTTTTGCAGAGGATATTACTGTTTCAGCGAATTTACTTTTCATTAAAAATCTATTATAAACTGCCATTGCATTAAATTTCGAGTATCTAAGCATATTTTGTAGCTTTTGTTATTAGTTTCTACAAACAGATTTATTTCAAAGAAAACCTTTTCATATGAAAAATTACGCAATAAAAAAAAATTAAAATCTAAATATTCTACCAATATGCGTGCAAAATCTTAAGTATCTTCAACCTCTTATTGCGCCATCAGATCTTATCTTTTTTTACTGTCACTGCTAAAGGTTACTTGGTATGAGCAATGTTTTTGTCTTCCATTCTCTTTATTATTTATGGAAAAAATATTTTATAGAAAAAAATTAAGGTAAATGCAGTTTTAAAGACAATTCTTTGTTTGTGATCTGCATTCTAATTTAAATTCTGCGATATGAATTTCAAGTTAATGCTTTTAGATCAACTCCGTGACAAAGGAGACTTGAAAAACAATTTTTTTTCTTAGTTTTTGTTGATATGATTTAATGCCTACCTCTTTTTTTTTTTTTTTTACTTATTCATAAGGTTAGATACAATGCAAGGAAAAACGTTTCATTTTTATTTATATTTTTTGTTTCGGACAAAAAAAATATCTGATTTATATTATTTACTAGCTTAAAGATATCATTTTCGCATTTTTTTTTAAAACTTCGATGTATCAATTTCAAAGACATCTGTTTGCATCGAAACTTATTTATTGCAAGTTTCATCCGTTGCTTAATTTTTTTATTCGACCATGTTTTGACTTTGCTTTTATCAAACATTTTAAGTTACGACGAAAAAATATTGGTTCAATTGCATTCAGAGTTAAGCTTTTTTTTTTTTTAGCATTGGTTATTTCTTTTGGAAATTTTTCTAAGTAAATTAAAATTATCCACTTTCGGCATTTTAATTAATTTATTTTTAATATAGTATTTTCTTACATTTTATTCAGACTTTTACATTGATATAGATTGTGTCTTTGTAAAATTGATTTTTCATTAACTGACTTTCCTGCATTTTCACAAAATTATACAAACAGTGATATTAAATTTCAGTACATTTAGTTTCATATCAATTACATTTACAAAATTGCTCAAAATCAAATCAAGACAAACTCATTAATATTTATTGCATATTAATATACCGCATTTAACGGCAATATAAAGTTATCTCTCAATACCCAATGAATACAAAGTCTAACTTCTGGGTCACTCTTTTGTCACTACGTAGGTGCTCACTTATTAATCGCCAATTAAATAAAGGCCAGAATCACAAGTATTTGAATCTAATTGATCTTGTTCCCAATCGCTTATGACTGTCTTTACTTACAACATAGGTGATCGATGTGATACATATTGGTATTTAAATTGTTACGAAATTATATTGATTGTAACATTTCCATGTGATTTGCTGACAAGGAACCAAGATAGTTTTGATATTGTGATCCGATCGCACCCTGAAACCTTATATCAATCTCATTTTTTTATGCTTTTGGCTATAAGAATAAAGGGTCAAAAACAGTTTCGTTTGGACATTTATGTTTTGACATTAATTCGAATGTGTTTCTGGATCGTCAATCGCATTTTAAATTTGATTTAATTCTTACACTCTTAAAACAAACGAGAGATTTTTACTCAATCTGAATTAATTTTCACTCATTCCAGTGTCGAAAATGCATTTTCCCCTATAGGAGTGGATTTCACTCCTTTGTAAAGTTAAACCTCCGACAGGATCACTCCGAACGAGGGATTTTAACTCCTTTCCAGGTCGAAAATGCACTTCTCCTGTAGGAGTGGATTTCACTCTTTTGTTTTAAGAGTGTAGGAAACTGAAAAATGAGTGAAATTCGGCTTTCGTAACTTCAAAGACAATTTCGTAAAATATCTACGAAAATAAGTTTTTTTTAATATGTTACAGTCTTTTATGTATCATTCTAAATTGTTTATTTCACCTCTCTATAATATCACCATATCAAAATCCCCCTCGGTTATGGTGACGCATAGTTAGTAGCAACACTCTTAAGTTTCCTTTTTCTCTATCTACAATCTCTTACAATCGTTTTATTTAGGAACGTTTCATCCCATACTCATTACATTACACTAACCGAATAAATGTATTTTATCCTTTGAAATGTAAAAAAAACTTTCAACGCGGGCCAAGGTTGCACTTTGGTCCATTAAAATAATGGCCGACACTATCTCGAAACAGGTAAGTACTTCACCCATGTGACACGTCGGAATCAACGTTACCGTAAATAAAAGAAGCTAGAGAACAAAAAGAGAGGTAGATGTTATAAGAAAAGATTAGTCCGCGATTGCCTTTTTCGGTGCTGAGGCAAGGATGTAAAAGAAAATGACTTTATTATTACCTAACGCACTAATAAAATGTTTAAAAAATGAGGATCATCGTAGAATTCTCGTAGAAATGCGATGTTTTGATTGACATTTTTTATTATTGTGTGAGATAAACCGCAAATTATGGATGAAAAAAAATATTCGTCACTTCAATCTGAGAAGTAGAACAAAAATAGTTTTTAAAAGATAACTCATATTTGAAAAAATTGTAAAAGAATAGTAGGCAGTGCAAAGTGAGGATTTTAAACAGCGCACTTTTACTGGCTTATATTACTTCATAAATTAGTCGAGTTACAATAAAATGAAATGTCTAAAATAGCTTGAAAAACATACATGCAGTCGAAATTTTCAATCGCACACTGGAATAAAATTCCAATTAAAACTGTATAAAAACTTCTATAAATTCATATCTAGTGATACGAAGTTGTTGTTTTTTAATAAGTGATGTAATCGTTTCCGGCTGCCTATTTCTATTTAGGAGCTTTAACACAGCCAAAATAATAAGCAAGTAAAACAAATCATCCTAAGCACCTCTTCAGATATATTCATACAAGAACTGCTGAAAAACGTCTTCCTCGAATAACTCTCATCTCTCTCCCAATGCAGCAATCGAAATGCAGGACACGACATTTCTTTGTCGGGCCTGGAAGAGTGGCAGGGAAAGTGTCTTGCAGCGACGCTGCAGGCCAAAAAGCGTCACAACTTTTAACCGCATTCTTCGACGTATTGTTTCGCCACAAGGTTGTTTGGCACACCGAGTCATTAGGGGTCTTTGAAAAGAACAGTGTTTGTTTATTGGTATTATCCTTAGATTCAGAATTTAATTTCATTTTAAAGACTGGTTTCCATGCTTTTCCATTTTCAGGCTAAAGGTGTTCCGAAAATACAAAATTTCTTATGATGCGTTAAATAATAATAGAGGGCACTTTTAAAAAAAAGGCGTTTTGGATTTTTTTTTAATTAAGAGTGTTTCGTTGAACTATAAATTTTCAAATATTAACTTCAAAAAAAATTACTTTTTTAGAAACTTAAACTTCGTTTTATAAATCGAATCATTGTGATTAATTCTTTGTTTAGTTCACCTATGGTGCATTTTTATCATGTTACACAAGATACTACTTCCGATGATCGTTTGAAAACCGTCTAGCAGGGATATTTAAGTTTTAAAAGAGCAAGTAACAAATAACTAAACCTTCTAATTTTTGTCATCCCACAGCACTACCTACAATAGAAAAGACAGTGGGGAAAAATAGATGGAACACCAAGATAAAAACCCTCTCCTGTGATTTAAGGAATTAAACGTTTTGGGGTTAGGTTTTTTTCTTCTACCCTTGTCGAGACTGTGCTGCAATTAAAGGCTCTTGTGTTTACCCGAAACCAGTTTATGGTAGCATGTCGAGGGCTGCTGGTGTAATTACGCCGATGCGATTACAGTCATCGATTGCCAAGTAGCTGACAGCCTCCCGTTTAGCAGTCGGTGGCGATGTTCGGGCTTTAGACCACAATGAAGATTGTTGTCCAAACGTCCTTCGCAAGGGTAATATGACGTGCACAGTCGTGTATAGGTAAATTGATCGAAATAAATAGGTGTGGATTAAAAGAGACTTTTATATTAAGCAATTTTATTGTTTTCAAATTATGCAAAGTAAAAACAATAAGACTAACCAGTGAATTAACGAAGCACAATTTGTTTTAAGGAAATTCATACATTTTAAGAAAATATCGCTTCTGGTTTATGACAATGTGAACACATCTGTCATTACGTGTAAATTAAAAAAAAAAGACTTTATTTGGCATTGCTTTGGGTCTTTTGGTGGTCCCAATAAAAAGTGGTACAGAAGCCAAGTGAATGAACAGTTCTTTTACCAGTGAATGAACATAAAAATTTCCAGTCAATAAACATGTTGGATTTTAATTAATGGCCAATTACAACCAATCAGATGTCAGTTAGCTTCCTACGAGATGGCAGGAAGTCAGTGTTGCCAATCCATCCAGTGGAATTATTTTTAATCCTTATTTTGTAAATGTACATATTTACCAACATTTCATTCACTGGGGCCTGTTCACTCACTGGTCAGTCTACCCTATCTTGAAGACAGTCATCCGTCTAGAAACAAACCCATTCAACAATTCCCAATGCTTGTAAAGTCTCCTCAAGTTTATTAGATACAATAGTAATTAAACGTAGTAGATGGGTGTATGCGACGTTGGATAGGCTTGCACTTTTTTTTATTGATTTCTTACTTCGTGCGAAATTCTAAATAAGGTTACATTTTTGAAGATTCCTGCATTAGCAGCAGTATGTAGTTAACAGGAGTAACCATTACATATGTTTCGTATCCAATAGCCCTTGGTCCCGAAAATGGAATTTGCACTCTAGGTATTGCTCCATTGCGCCGAAGATATTTTTTGTAGTTTAAAAAATAGAATCAATTTTGAACTGATATTTGCAACACCGATCTAGAATTAAAAAAAACAATTCTTGGTAAAAATCGGATAAAAATTTGTAAAACCCATTTGGTCGGTGAAACTGATATTTATTAATAACTCAGAAAACCGGAACTACAGCCCATTATCCGGTGTACCTATTTCGAATATGGTCTTGTACCCATTCCACCATAGTACCCTACCTCAACCCGCTTATCTACTTTCCACTTACATTTATTAAATTTTTTGTTCCGAAATAGGGGAAATCCATATTTTGAATACATTATTCAAATTTATCGCAAATTCAAGTGTAGTATGATGTCACGGATGGACCATTTTGGATTCTCCACATATGCATATTTCGCAGCGGTTATCACTGAAAGGCTTTCTTGTGTATCTTTTAATATCGCCATACAGACATTCTACTGTAGTAAATATTGGATTCGAAATATTTCATACTCAGCATGCTGAACTTGCTAACAAAAGCTATTTTGCAGGTCGATTTTTCGTGTCTCAGAAGCAGGCTTACGGTTGTTTTTGTGATATCTACTATGTTCGATATTTTTATGGTCGCATATAGAGCTTTAAAATTTTATATTCATTTTTATTAAGGAATAAAAGGAATCGGAACATAACAAAATGATTTTTATTATCACATTGACTTTAGCTATGATATTCGGTTTTACAACTTATTTTCTTTTAGGAATACTACATTCTAAAAGAAAATTGAATTTTCATTTTCAAATGCTATATTCCTATAGTTATTTTGCCTAAAAGTGTTGATAAAATTTAGCTGATTTATCGATAGCTGTTTTTTTTTAATATCTTTCTTTACTTTGAGACCATGCCTCATGCATCTAAATCCGTCGGCCTCGTCACATGACAGCAGTTCAACATTACGAGACCTTTCGCCAGTAGTTTTCTTATAGCTCTAGTGCAACGTTCATTTAACCAAAATCCAAATCCTTCAAATTGTTATGCAACTTTTCCATTGTTATCAACACAGAAAAAATCATACAGTTTAAAAATATAATCAGAACTTGATTTTGAGGCCAAATTTCTTTTTTTTTCTTCGCCAAACCCAGCCAAAGAAGTGTCAAATGTGCATTGACAAGCACCTGACTCCCGAATTTTTCGCCTGCCACTTATGTTGTCTTTTATACCTTTCTACTGGGTGGAACCTTTTTCACCTTAGGGGGAGGGAAGGGGAGATGTAAGAATTAAAATCTTTTGCTAAAAAAGTTTTTGTCAATCTTCAAACTCCGATTGTTTTCAGTAGCGTGTTTCATTGTGATGCCTGCCTGTGGTGTTTTGTAAGGGTTTATATTTAGGGTTTTTGGAGAAAAAAAAATCCAGTGGCTGCTTGTGGGTGTTGTTAGTTGAGTTGTTGTGTCTGTGACGTTAAAAAAAATATCTTGTAACTAACATTGTTCTACTTTTTTAAAGAATCGTAGTTTTTTTTAATGTAGAAATACTTATATAATATTTTGTGGAACATTTTTAAAATAATACACGCTAGAAGTTTTGCCAAGTTATTTATTTACATTTGCTCTCATCCATCCTATCCCTACTCTGATGAAAAACTCTCACTTTATTACTACTTGATTAACTAAATTAGTGTTATTTTATTTATTAAAAGTGTATTTTAAGTGTATTTGATTATACAGCAAAATTATCTGGAAAACACTTTTTTTTTTATAAAAAACATACTTTTTTAAACCAGCGATCTGTCGTCCCAATTTATGCAATTGCTGTTGTTGTATCATCCCCTGTATTAAGTGCTATCCTCTTTGAACTTATATCTCAGAGAATTAGTTTTATTTTCAACCTTCCGGTTCAGATGCAATTGTTCTAAAAAGACCACCCTTCCGGACCGATCTAGTAATCAGACAGGAAGCATAACCCTAAATTTTAATGCAAGATAATAAGAGACGCTAGTATATTGCAAACTAGTTTGTTTACTAGTAGATAGTTAGTTTATATGCATTAGCATTTGAATCGAAGTTTTCTTTATGTTGCTGCTTCTGAGCATTTTCTTCTAAAACACGTAACTGTCGGGAAACTAATTATTAGGCTAAGTAACTGTAACTATTGTGTAAGTAGCAATTTAGGAGGAGATTACAAGATTTTTAAATTTGAAAAATAAATCGAATTGAATAAAGCACGTTTTATTATTTTGCTTGTGTAGATAAGCTATTATGCTATTTTTTTTTCATTTAATGTTAAAAGTTGTAGTTACAATCACTATTTACACATGTGACTTACGTTACATAAAGGGTAATTTTAAATGGAATTAACCATTAGGAAAAAATACAAAACCGAAACGAAAAATATTTTTTATTTTTAAAAGAACAATTTTCAAATTGATGTTTTCCAAAGAACAGCCACAAAAAAAAATCCTGTAAAATATTACAAGGCCTTTGAGGTTGAAAATATGTTTTTGAATTCACGGGAGGTATTCCTTGTTTATGGCCCTCTTTGTTTAGAAATGTATATTATACCGGTATTAGCCGTTGCGAGGGCGTACTCAGCAAGAAGTAGTGTAGGACGTAGTTATCTTTTAGCATCTGGTAGTAAATTTCTGGGTTTTTTGTAATTTCGGGTGTTGTCCTCAGAGAATAGAATGGACCCCATTGCGAAAATGGATGCTTAATCGGTATCTTATTTATAGAATGTTTAGAAGGTTCTATCGCATTGAAATAAGAAAAACATCTTTCTATTATATTTAAATAAGTAATTTTCGTTTCCTTTCTTGAATAGTTTCGAAAGTACGTTGCATTTCGCCCGTTTTCTGGCTTGCGCCATACATTATATATTTTTTTTCTTGCGCTAAAATATTAAACACACTCAAAGCAATCGCTCAGTTTCATTTTTTACTACATTAATAAAAAACAAATAAGGAAATTTTTTAATTTTTTTAAAGCATTTTTCAGCATATTTGTTGATTTAATTTTGTTTTAATTTGTCTTTTTTTGCGGTTTAAAGTTACTTTGACCTTTCTATTAAATCAGAACTTCTAGATCTTTATTTTTTTTTTACTTATGCCCTCTCTCCCCCGTACAATCGCGTCGATTCCCCTTATCTAACTTAAAAGACAACGAGAAAAAAAAATTATTCTCCTCACCATTATCAATTAAATATATGGTATAGAAGTTTGTTATTTAGCGAACAGCAGTTCCTTGTTTCTGTTATTTTTTTGCGTACATTGGTCACAGTTTTAATCATAACCGGTACTAGTTTTTAACAAAGGTAGTTTTTAAAACCAATTTCTTAATTATGTTATTTAATTATTTTCATTTCTGAATAAGTAGCAAATAAGGTTTACTTGCTTTTCACTTTACACATGATAAGTAATGTTATCAGAAAAATAACTGTAATCGTATTTGAAGAGCTTGTTGGAAAAAAGTCTTTTTTGGTAAAAAGGTGAAAATGAGCTTTAAAGTTTTTAGTGTTCACTTAAATCCGTTGAAGTACATATGTAAAGTTGAGAATAACATGTTCATTGACACAAGTGAAATTTTGTTTTGAAAAAAAAAAAATGTCACAGCATGTCTTTCCCCTTACATTGGGAAAAGACATTTCTAGACCCCGGTACGGTCAATTAACACAATTATTTTTTTAGGGGGGGGGAGCCATTTGTGTGAACTTGAATGCGCAAAATAGGATAGATCTAACACATAAAATGTGTACAAAAGCAAACTAATTTCTAAATAACAAGTCATTCCAACTCAGTTGGAACAAGACAAAAACCATCACGTCTTTCACTCATTTTTTTTCACTTGCCCATTATCAAGTGAGGAGGCAAAAGAGATAGTTTTCACCCTGGACCTCTGTATAAAGAAAAAGCTTCTCAATCAGCGGCCGTGATAACTTTTTTCCAACGTGGGGAGGATGTTTTAGCTGCAGCGGGTCATTATTTTGCGCTTATCATTGTGGACCCCGAAGAATGGCAAGGATCGTGACACCACAATGTAAGCACTTGGCCCGGGACAACAAGGGGATCTTTCACACACATCACTTTGATAATCCTCTTCTGGGTTTCTCATTTTTTGGTGCTAGATAAAGGTGGGTTTTTAGGGGTCGGAAGCATATTGAGGGGATGGTTCGGGGACCGTATATAGTTGTAGAAATATTGAACTGTATAGCATAAACGACTCATTGAGGGAAAGTTAGCTTTTGTAACAAAAGCAAACTTTCAAGCAAGAAGTTTGAATCAGTTCCGTTAAAAACCTAGTGAAATAAACTATAAAATGGTTACTCCGTTTATTATTTTTAAAAATAGTTTTATTAATTTTTTTTCACTCCTTGACACCAGTCTGTTTATAGCAAAATGCATGTTGTACTTTCTCAGGTTCAGGAGGAGTTTTAAATGCATAATTTTTTTAATAGTAAAATGCTTTAAATTGGCTTTATTTTCTTGGTTTCCGCTACGACTTACATCTTCAGATAGTTGTATTGATCAGAGGAATCCAAAAGTTTGATCCCAAAAGTTTGACTCACACCAATCTTGTATATATTTTCAACGCCATCTTTATGTAGAGCACACACTTTTTTTTTGGTAAAACAATGCATACCCATTCGAATTGGAAATATAATAAATAAAAAAAATTACAGTTCTGCTTTAGTAGCTCCAGTTGGCAATCACGTTCCCTTGAGAACAAGCCTCCCCTTTCTAGACTTGTTAAAGGCAATGTTTAGTTAGCGGCTTGCACTGTGCCAGGCAGATAGAATAAGAAAACATATGCGACGATAGGGACAATTCCGAACAACTGTATTTCGACTTGCATTGTTTTCGTAGCATGTAGGCAGAAACATGGATCGTTCTTCGGTTTCCTGTGGATTTTACAGAAAAAAGATAATGAAGCGTACGTGGGAAGACATCATTGTTGTTGTTAGGTCTGCGGATATTTTCGTTTCGTTAAAATCGTTTTTGAATAATAGCAGATACCCATTAGTCGGTTGATTGAATTTGCTGATATGTTTTTTAGTTAAACAGACAGAAAATATTTTCTTTAAACTTAGAAAGCTTCTGTAACACTAATGTGGTTTAAGTCATGAAAAACAAAGCTGTAAAATTTTATTATATTTATTGCTCTTGTTCTTCGTGACTCGGGATCACATTTTGTCATTCTTACAAATTTGGTTAGAATCTTACTCAATTACCCTAATACTGATTCAGGATTGTTCCTACACTCTTAAAACAAAAGAGTGAAATCCACTCCAGTTGGAGAAGTGCATTTTCGACACTGGAAAGGAATGAATATTAACTCAGACTGAGTTAAAATCACTTGTTCGTTTTAAGAGTGTAAACACTTAAGATTTATGGTGTATAATTGTACTGAAATATTAACAGATTAAATTGCCAAATTACTTCATTCTGTAAAATTATGTTAAATAATTCATTAACATAATTTTACAAAACCCACAATGGATTCGAATGAAATTTATTCTATAAAACCGTCAGTGAAACATCGATAGCTTATTTATGGCTGCGACTGAAAAGAAAAAAAATAGTTAGGCTAAATTATATAGATATTATTATTAATAGTATATTATTTCGTTCCGATATCGTTTCGCATAATGTCTTTTGTATATTCATTAGAACATAAATTTCTCTGATCAGCCATGTTCGGTAATCGACAATCAGCTAATCGGTTACTTTTTACCCGATCTTGTTAAACGTCAAAACTTAATTGAGAAACCTTATAATAAATGTCTCATCGCTCGAGGTAAGCATGCGGCGAATTTAACAGTCGAAATAATGAGACAAATAAAATATAGATGTTTTGTTTGTTTATATATTACCTTATCTGTAGATAATTATGTTCGTTTGTGTTTTAAATATTATAAATATAAAATAATTGGAGATTGTTATGATGACGTTATATAAACTGATTTAAAATGGATCTATTGAAATGTTGAAATTTTTATTTCTAAAATTTGCATCAACAACTAAAAACTTATTGCGAAATTTACCTTGTAGAACCTAGTATATATCTCCTCGTAAATAAAAATTTTAGTGGTGTATGATAGATTCAGGTCTGTACAATTTTTACTCATTTTTTCTGTTCCTTTTACATTTTTAATTGATAGCAGTTATCAGTCAGCGATTTTTACCTAATATTGTATTAAGTTAATGATATAAATAGAAGAGTTTATCTTGAAATTAAATTTTCGTTTGAATTAGTTATATTATTTACCTGTTTTAAAAGTGATTTTTTAAAATAAAAATCGACCATAAATCAAACATGTAAACAATAAGTATTTATTAAAATCCCAACTCCGTTTATGCCTTTTCTGAATCCTACCAACAGATGGCGCAGTTTCCTGTGAACTTTTTATCTTTTTCCTCTAATGGTTTCATAGTAATTTTAAGAAAAAGTCAAAATAGCTGTTACAAATTTATAAATATGAATTCATAGTTTTTTATTTTTTAAAAGAAAAATCAGCATTAAGTTACAAAAGATTATTAAAATAATATATATTCTGATAATTGTTTTTGTAGAAATCCGCCTTTGAACCCTTATATGATATGAATAATGAACTCACTTGGTTGAGAAAATAGTACTTTAACAAAGAGCGGCATACTTTGTGAAAAGATAAACATTATTTTCTCATCCCTCTCTCCCTGAAAGCAACGTATATTAGGGGGATGCCTCGCATACTCTCCTACGCTTTCTCATTTACGTTCGCTTCCGGTGTGGGGGAGTCATTTTTAAGGGAATACAGCATTGGATTGCCACATTTGGCGACTTATTGGGTTAAAATATTTTTTAAGAAATTGAATATGTGAGTTTTGGTTGTTCAATGAAATTTTTTACTGTGGTAGACATAGGCGCCGACTCCATAGGGCCTGAGGGGGCCCGAGCCCCCTCAAAAATTCGTTTAGGGGGGCAGAGCCCCCCCAATAATTTAAGAAAATTATTAGTTATATTATGCATTGTAAAATCACAAACTTATAAGTTGGTGCACAAATTTTTTATTTCCATCGTTTGACGATAATTACTGCGATATTATTTATAGTGTCAGTCGGACGGTCGACATTTGCACCTTTTAAAGACACTCTAACCCTAATGATGGTATTTAGAGCCAAGAGCAATATTAAAAATCTTTATTAAATAGAGAAATAAATACATACAGAATGTTGAATTTTCAGTTTGTACTAGTTTAGTACTGTGTTACTGTATTAGTTATTTTCAAATAGTTAATTATTTTTGGGGAGTAAGACCCAATAAAAACCCGCTATTTTTATACTTTTTGACTGAAAGTATTGGGCACACTGTATCAACTGTATTAGCATTAACTTTGATATATTGTTTTTATTTAACGAACCCTAAACCTCATTCAAAGTAATTAACTATTTCACTTAATAACCCTCTAGTGTCTAGTGCCATATGGCAACAAGAAACATAATCCACTTCATCTCTTCAAAAATATCTATACCAAATCAGCTGACTTGTACCAATCGTTATTTGTATAAAAAATGACTTTGTTTTTGAGGAGTTGCTGGCATTGATGCTGTTTAACTCATTTTTTTAGCGATAAATTCCAAATTTAGTATCATAATTTTAAATCAGCGCCATCTGACCGCCGGTCTAAATGGTTAATACATGCAAAATACAGTAGAACCCCAGAAATTCGGGACTTGAAGGGTGTCGAGTTTGACGAGCTTACAGAAGTGATGGGTTGTACGCACAGAAATAGTCTGTGAGCATAATTAGTACTGTAAATTAATTTAGCTTTTTACGAAAATATCATGCGTGTTTATGTTTTATTTCGGTTTTTAATGCCAAACAAATGAGTCATGATTGTCGAGTCTCGCGGAGTGTCGAGATTTCGGGTTCCTAATGGATGTTCAGCATATGACTCTAAAATGCTTAAAATTACTAAAAAACTCGTTATTTTGCATCTAAAATTTGGAAAATTTTCTTGGACAAGACCGCGGATATGGGCCCCGGCCCCCTTAATATTTTTGATAAGTCGGCGCCTCTGGTGGTAGAAAAACTTAGTCATGCATCATGTGACGAAAAATTTTATTTATATATATATATATATATATAATATATATATATATATATATATATATATATATATATATATATATATATATTATATATATTTATATATTATATATATATATATATATATATATATATATATATATATATATATTTATATATATATATATATATATATATATATATCCTTATCTATGTAAATAACTTAAAAATAAGTTTGAGTAAAATATATTAATTACTATTATACTCGATAGCTAAATTCATGGTAGATTTAAGATATATGAAAATATGCATTATCATATACTTCAACGTCGGTTAATAAATATTTGTAATTAGTTAAATAACAACGTATTATAAACACACATTTATTTCAAACTCTAACATTTATTTCTCGTTACTTATAATTTAAAAAAATACACTACTTATTTTTCATACAATTTGCATCGGTCATTGGATTACTTTCCTTCCAATTTTCCGCCTATATTTCCAAAAAAATCACCACTTGGCGACAAATATTATGGCAACCCCCACTCCGACCACGTGTTTTTACTTTCAACTCGGGGTTTGAAACGATCCTTTTCCGAAGGGGGGCCTTTGTCGGCGTGCCGCCACTGGTGTAGCGTGGGAAAAAAGTCGTTTGTTGGGGGTGGATGTTGTTGGAAAAGGGGGGTGGAATTTGTTGGGGGGTTTGGCGGCTGATAATTCGATTGAGAATAATGAGGTGAAATTTTTGACTTGTGGGTTTGTGGTTGGAGTAAGTGACTGTTAGTTTTTTTTTTTTAATAAACAATCGGGTTTTGTATACTTTAGGTTGGAGCGTATAGTGTATTTCCAAATTCAACAATTAAATTTAGATGATTTTTTTTCATTTATTTTGTTTCGAAATTTTGAAGGAAATCGGAGACGTTTTTAACCCTGTAATGCATGATTTTTTTTCATCTGAAAAAATATATTTGTATCTTTAATGCTCATACATTATGGGGAAATACTGAAAAAGCATTAACTGCATTGGAATTTAAATAAATTCAATTTTTTTTATTTTTTTTTTTTTAATTAACCCCAGAAGCAATTTTCTCCAGACGACCTGCACCCACTGTAAACTGCGCAATGACCGACAATAGGACTTTCGGACCCACAGATTAAAAGATGCACGTTCTCCGCTGTACTCAGGCAACACAAATATCCATGCCTTATCCGGGATTTGAACCCGGGCCCATCTCGCTTGGCAAACGAGAGTCGAAACCACTATACTAGCTGGACGATAATTTCTTCTTAATATATAGGTAAATGCCTAATATTTAACTTTGATTTCATCTTTCCCCATGTCCAAAACCTATAATCAAAAAATATTAAATCTCTTACTATGTACTTAAAAAATATACTCCCACCTGATAGACTTGAGACTTCACACAAAAATCACCCCTTCCAACCCAAACAAACACCAGATATCCATCTCCACCTGCCGAGTCGCGTGTCAATCGGAATGGAATCTCCCTCCACCTGTAATCGCAGTGGGCGGTCCGCGACCCACCCCCAAAAGCGCACCGGAGCGCGAAATGCGCGCCCTTTTGTTGTTCGCGCCATTTATTGGGGCGGGAAAGAACCGCGTGGTCGCTCGAGCGGAGAAGAATGGGGATCCTCTGGGGATTGGCCGCACCGTCGACGGAGGCATGCCGCAAGAGAACAATGCCGTTGTCGGTCGGTGGACTGGCGGCGAGGACTTTGTTTGTAGACCGCGGTTGTTGGTTGGTATGGGATTTTTAAGAAAACGAGAGAAATGTGAAATTGATTTAATATTATTTTTTGTTCACAATCTCTATGTAAAGTTTTTTTAAAGGTATTTTTCAAAAAAGTAATTTGAAGGTGAAGAGTATTGTATATGTTAGTGAATATTTTTTAATCATTATCCTTACCATTTATATTTTGTTGTTCTAAATTGTCACCGGCATTCTAAACAGACAGGGCTATTATAGTTTGTTATGTTTTATATTCTTTATTGGCCTGTTTTAGAACGTTTAACAATTTAAATATTTTAAATAAATAAAATCTGTTTTTAGTAGGGATGCTATTTTACACGTTGTAACGTTTACAGTACAACAACTGAATTCAATTTATACTACAATATAAAACTCATTAACAGTATATAGATAATTTTCAACTATACTCCATATACATGACAATTAATTCCTTTCACGTTAAATATTAGTTAAAATAAAATATGCGATCCGTTACATTTAATTTCCAGAAATCGTCCCCTCACACCAAATCATACTTCTACATTTTTTATCTGTCAACAAAACCGGACTTCATATTTCCTTAGCATACAAAGCATGATCTTTCGTGATAAGATTTCGTATTTCAAGGACAAGGCAAGTGTAGCGTTTAACAAAACCAACCATTTTTTTGTGTGCCTTGTTTTCTCCAGAGAATTGTTTATTTCCCATTCCTATCTTTGGTCCATCTTGGATGAATACACGCGTGTTCCTTTTTATGAATAGGCGATTGCGCGGCCTAGATAGTGTGGCATTGCTCTTGGCGAGAAATCGCCAATTTTGTTGGCGGTATTTAGTGTATATAATGTACAGTGTTACAAATCCGAAAATCTGTTTATATGCGACAGATTAAAAAAAAAATCTTGTTTATTATTATTATTAATTATTATCTTATTTATTATTCTTATCCATTTTTAATTTTTTTTTATTATCATAGTATCATTTTTCCATGGCATCTTTATTTGCTCGTATCATAATTACCATGTCGTTTTAAAAAAAGATCACCTCCCCTCCCTAGATAATATTAAATAAAAAAATTTATATTTTGAAAACCAAAGAACTTTTTTTTAAATTTATTTTATTACAAAACGCAAGGAAGAGTTCTTTTAATAAAAGTTCTTAAATAAAGGTTTCTTTTATAAAATTATTATTTTTATTTTGTTTAGACTGTTATAAATGTGTTGGGTTAATTCCATTTAGTATCAGTCACGATTTAAGAGGAGATTAAAAAAATTTTTAATAAAAAAATCAAATTAAATAAAGCACGTTAATTATTTAATTATAAGTGTAGAGTACTTAAACTACAGAAAAAATTATTTTGCATGGAATTACCCATTACAAAAAAATATTATAGTTATGTAAATAGAAAAGGAAAGTGCGAGGAATAAAAAAAAGAGAAAAAAAGCATTCAAAGAAATGTGGAAAAATATGAGGCAAAATTATTAAGTATTTAAATTTTGATTAACTTTTTTATATTAATTTACACACACTGCGTTCGCCTATTTTTCAGTGCCATCCATTTAAAGTTAAATAACATAAAAGAGCATAGTTAGATTTTAGCTTAAACTCTTATCGAACCTAAAACAAACATTTTTTAAATATATTTATCTTTGTTCGGTGCTTTGGCCCACTTAACGGGCCGAAAAGTTTTAGTTTTATCGTTTTTCAAATATAACTAAAAACATTGTATGTTTCATAAATTGGACCAAAAGATGAAGGTAAACTTTAATTGGTAAATAAAGGACTATAATTACGTAAATAAAAAAACATTTTATGCTCACTAAATTTTTAATTATCAATTATATTTAAAATGATTGATATTTCATTATTTGGCTGCTTTGGCGTCGTTAAAGTTCCCCATTGAGAATTACGAAACACATGCACATCATTTCCTGTTGCTATAAGATCTGGCATAAACAAAGACATACTTATCAACCAATAATGGAAAAATAATTCCCGGCTTAGTTTCTTGGGGAACAAGAGGTTATCAGCTGATGATTAAGATCAGCTCTTGTTAGGAAAAAAGACGAACCATTCTCTGTATATAAGTGTTGAAAAGTATGTGGATTTTGTAGTATAGGAAATCGAAGTTCGTGTATATGGAAAATGATATAGGAATTTATCTGATACAATCTAGTGTCGTGTCATAAGTATTCTTTAATAGATGTTTTTAGATTGCTCGAAGTATCAGAAAATCTAGTTCGATTAATTTAACGTGTAGATATAAACAAAATTTTGATACGAAAGGTAAATGTCTAGATTTTGGGTTACAGGGATATTTAAATTTTCCAGCTTATCTTGAGCTTTTTTTATCAGTCATCATAGTTCTGTAACTTAATAATTCTACAGATTTTAATTTATCTAATAAGTCAATTGAAATTGTTGTAAAAACGTAACATTTAATGCAATGCAAACGCTTGCCAATAAACTACATGAGGGTATATCTACCTTTACTACTTTAAGTTATCTTTTTCACAAGTAATTTTCAATTTATATACTTCTCAACTACACTCTAAAAAAATATCTGTAAGGTTACTAAGAATTATCTAGGAAACTCAGCTTCCATAAGTTTTTTTAGTAATGTTACATAAGAAATATGTGTATATATTACTAATTAAAGCTTAGTAAGTTATGCTAAGAAAACTGTAGTAGATTTGCAAGGGATTTTCTTGTATGTTTACAAAGAGACTGGTAGTAAACTGGTTACAAAAGTTTAAAACCAGAGGGCACCACTATTTTTTCTGTTAGTCAGGTTTTATATCGAATTTCCAGAGAAGGAGTAAGGACCGAACCCAAGATCCTCGGTATCCGCATGTCTCGCAACGTAGAACTGCGCGTTAGTCCTCGCTGCTATCGGGGACTTGCATTTTGATTGCGTGTAAATATAGATATTAAAATCTTGATCGTTAAAGGAGTTTTATGTTATTGATTAAGAAATTTTAAGATTCATTTTTTTTTTGGGATGTGAAGTTTTCGAAATAATTTAACGTAATTTTTGTATACTAAAATAAAAAAAACCCACGTTTTTAGGTTTTTTATTGTTGCGATATCGATTCGTCATAATCTCTAGAAAAGATAGCCAGGGGGCGCTGTAAGCGTTACATCAATTTACTTAGAATTGCTTAGTATTAATACAGTAGTTTCTTTAGGTTACAGATGATTTTCTAGTAAATGGTGAAAATCTGTAAAGTTACTAAGTAATCGTTAGTAAATTCAAGCCAGATTTTTTACAGTGTACATTGTGGTTTTAAAAATCGTTTTATATGATTGTACAAATAGGACTTAGGTAATACAAGCTAAAATTAACATAAAAATGACATTTCTTTACGATAGTTTCAAATCCCGTTCAATAATTATCCCCAATGAAAAGCTTATTTTAAACAGATTTAAAGCTAACGTTAAAACACAATCTTAACGCGATTAAATTAGTCATGCAAACTCCTCCTCGCACTATATGCATCCACTATATATAGCGAAGTTGCACCTCAAAGCGAGCGCTTTACTCAACCTAAAATCGTTCATCAGCGCCCAGAAAAGCCGGAACGTAAAAAAAGGGTAGAGCTTTCTTACCAATCCCCCCCCCCCCCCCCCTCTCCCTTTGGGTGCTTACCTCTTGAGGATGTTAATGATACAACAATCTGATACTAACGATGTATTCTTAAAATGTTCAAGAACGTATTCTTCTAGGATTATAACAATAGGGATAATGTATGTTTGCATTTTTCTAAGGTTTTTTTTTTGTGTTTTTCCTTAAGAGAGCTGTGCTCGGAAAGAATTTTATGCACATTTTCATGGGTTTTATAGCTTAATGATATTAGTAAATAATTTATGTGTTTTACATATTGCATTGCCACCCTTAAATTACTTGACGTTCGTGCTGTGTTAAAGCTCTTCTGTGAGGCTAGAAAAAGACAGCCGGCAACGTTTCAAACTAAACTCTCCCATGCGAGTAAATGATATCATAGCTTACCTGACAAATTTTAAGTAATTTGTAAAACGTAAATATTCCTTATTGAAATTTAAAATGGTTGTGGTGTTTCTTTATTTGTGATTGATAATTGCAGCACTCGTGTTTCTCATTGTAAAGATCAAGTTTTCGAAAATAACGCTTGTGTTTAACTGTTCCCGATGCAAGAACCCAAACCCCCCATCCATACCCCCTCATTTTCCTTATATTATTTTCGTGCCTTTTCCCTGCTTAGCTGCGTATATCCCGTGTCAGGTAAACAATAGGATGTCTTATTTTTTTCTTTACGCCCCGTAGCTTTTTTGTTCCCCGTCGCAAAGGAGGGTTAAATATAGCGAATACGCGAGACCGTCTTGAATTAAAAGATGTGTGTGAAGCACGCGCATAAACTTCTTTTTGGCTCGCGAACAGGCACGGGCGTACGTTGGCTGTGTTTGGGTATTGGTTTGGGCCAGGTTATGATTGCGATTTTGATGAAAGTAGTGAAATTCTTAATTCACGGGGTACTGATTTTGGAAAAGTGAAGTACCTGACAGATATGAATTTTCTAGTAGTTTTATTAAGTTCTAAAGATGTTATGATTTATCGCGAATGATGCAGGCTCTAAGTTAATCTGTTGAGACGCCATTCGAAATCAGTCAGCTTTCCATTAAAAAAATATGCGATGGAAACACCACTCTTTAAGCTATTCCCTTGAAAACGTTTCTTTTTTTCGGCCAGTGCTTAATTTTTCTGCGTACATACAGCAATATTTGAATGTTGTAGTTGTAAAACTCGTGTTCTCCAAAGTTATAATTAAGATTTGAGTCCGGTCCGTGCAATAGCGACCCTTATTGCTAATTCAGTTGGGGGGACGTACATAAATTACGTCACGCTCATAGGAGGGAGGGAGGGATATGCGACAACGTGACAGATCGTGACATGGAGGGGGGAGGGGTAATCGGTTGCGTGACGTAACGATTCAAAACTTCCAATTTTGCAAGGAAAATCTGTTTTTTATAAGAACGATTTTAAGAAAGAAATCTGAAATCTTTTTTTATCATAAGATCATCATAAGAAACACTTAAACAAAGGAAAATATTAAAATCAACTTTTAAAAAAAAGGGGGGGGGGTGCGACAAACATGACGTAATTTTAGGGGGAGGGGTTCGACCAAACGTGACGCAGCGTGACATAGGGGGAGGGAGGGGTCAAAAAAGTCCAAATTTTGCGTGACGTAATTTATGTACGTCCCCTGGACGATAATAAGCGGAGCGGATGCTATTCTGCACTTTTTTTTTCACAGCTTGAAATGAAAATAGCTATAATTGCAGTAAATCAATCCACAAGAATTCTCGACAATAAAGTGTAATTAAGAACCAAAGAACGCATGGACGGATGGGTGCTAAAAAAAATGTATATGCACACTTATCGACAAATATCTGTTATTGTCAAGAACCTCTACATATCTTCTAATAAACTAATCACTAATGCCATAAGAAAAAAACCTCTATCCAAATGAGGCGTTTTCAGCGTTGTCCAAAATAATCAATCAATGATACAGCAACACCTCTCTACATCAAATCTCAAGGCGCGGTCCTCTTATCTGTCTTGTCAAATAGGTCATCCGACATGTCGCACCATCCGTGGAAAAATGGCACTTCCTTCATGCTAACTCAATTGGAGTTGGGCCATTTCTGTTCCCTAAAGTTCGTTGTCATCAGCCACTGCTCTGTAATGTCCGATCAAATGGAAGGAACTGGGTTGACGTGCATTTTCCTTCGGCACCCCAACTTGTCAAAAAAGTTTCCTCGAGATATCGATTTTGATGTTTTTTGATTGTCTTAATGTTCTTTGCTTACAATGTCCCGTAGATTTCAGAATTTTTTATATGCGTACCTTGTAATTAAATGCGTGGACATTGAACAAGAGAATTGCGAAACAATAGTGGCTTTTTTTGTGTCGATTGTATAAATTATTGTTTTTGTGTTGTTTTAATTGTTGTTTGCCGTGGAGGTGATGTTTAGCGACAATTTAAATCCGTTTAACTTTTATTATATCATTAAGTTAATGGTTAAGGAACGACTAATAAAAAAACCTAAGGTATAAGAACAAAAAAAGCATCTTAATTGACGTCGTAAATTTGTTGACATTGTTTGAGGAATAGTAATGTCTTTCAATCACCAATAGCTCATGTTCTATGGAGACATGAAGTAAGCTTTTCACATTAGGATTAAACATAAGTATTGCTTTGAGATACCATATTAACCCTCTAATGCTAATGCATACTGTTGCCATATGGCAACAAGTAACATAATCCACTTATACTATTAAAGTAGTGCTCCCTCTCGACAATTCTGTATTTTTTCTTCTATTACACTCCATTTTGTAGTTTTAGTTAATACTAATAACCCTCATAGATCTCAGTAGTAAAAGTGTATTCAAAATTAAAGAGTGGAGTTATTAACTGTTGTGAAATTCGTCTTTGACAGTATTCGAAGTATAATAATATTAGTACTGAAAACAAATAAATTGTTTTGAAAAAAAATATAATTCAAGAAGGTTATTTTAAAATATATTAGTTTTTAGTAGTTTTCTAATCTTTCTTATCATAATTGGAATTTTGTAGTTGGGTTTTTGCTAAATGGCAAATATTTTAAAAATTTAAATTATTTAAATTCCAATGTAGTTAGTTTTTTTTCAGTATTTTCCCATAATGTATGAGTATTAAAGATACATATATGTGTATTTTTCGGAATGAAAAAAAATTTCATGCATTAGAGGGTTACATATTCTAACTTATCATCTAACTATTCATATTTTCTTTGACATTATGAGTATTTTCCAGTGATAATCTAAAAGCTGCATTAACTATTAACGTACTTTTGTGAATACCATTAACACAATTTCCGAATTAAAACATTAAATCTGCATTTTTTAAACTAATGTTTCGCGAAACTTAATTTCTCCACTATTTTTCAGAATTACGGTCTTCATTTGTCTTAAATTTTGTTTATTTAGAAAAACTTGAGCAAAAAGCTCATTTTCGTGAGGCAAATTTTCTCGACAATTGTCGTTAATCATTTATGCAGTAATAAAAAATTTCCCAATGATGTTTTTTCAGCAGCTAAATCAAATACTTGCTTTTAGCGTTTTTAGCTTAGAAAGACTATACAAATTATCACCATGGTCATTTTTAAACTTCAATTGCAACGTCAAATTTTAAAGAAGAATTTGTTTCAGTGGTTCTGTCTCTGAAATTTTTTGTATATTTAAATTTTATACAAATCTATTGAAATTAAGACAACTAAAGTCCTCACAGATCTTCTCCAGGTTTATTGACATCTCGTACTCCAAGAGGGGATTGCCCTCTGCAAATGGGGGAGGAAGGGGGTGTAAAACTCTGAATGGAATACCACGGCAGTTACCTCCATTGTGGGTGCTTTTTTTAGCCCCCCTATCCTTTTTAATAAATATTTCCCTACGCCCTCTCGGGGGCCCCTTTCTTCACGAAAAGCGCACCTTTGAGTATTTTTAACTTATGTAGCGAGATATATACGCCGCTCTTTGCTCGGCAAAATATAATAAACTTGTAAGAGGGAGGCTTCCGAGGGATGTTGTGGGTGGATACTTTAAATAAATAGCAGTTGTTTTGAGATAATGTTATATCTTAAAGTAACGTTTGTTGTAATTTCTCAGATATATGTAGAGTGGCTCGATAAATGATGCTCGATAATTTCGTTCTTTTATTTAGGCTCTCTAGTTATATGTGTTCTCAAGCTGGACAGCTTTTCTTCAGCTTTAAGTTAAGAAAAGCGTTTATACAGTTGTAAAATAAGAGTTTTAATGAAAATGTCAGGTTCTAAAATAATCTGTTAGGACTTTTAGTTTGGTTTTTTCACAATTCAGCTAACGGCCGTAAATTACAAAATTTTGATGCCCAAAGCTAAATTGAGAAAAAACCCACCAAAGCGACAACATTAAAAGAGCATAGGATAGGCAGATAAAAGAGACACATGCAACTTCAAGATAAGTTTCCCAACAGGTGTCGTAAACCAGTTAGTTCATTTCTTCCAAATCTCTCGTCTTGGGTCTTCCGCCTGCTATTTTGAAGGAAGGGGTTCTTCACGTTGATAGTGTTGTGACAACGGACTTGGGACGCAGGGATCATAACGGGGGATCCTCATCTTTAGTTAGGGCTCATTTGAGTGGCAAGGATGTCTTCGTTCAAGCAACCTTAACTACCAATCATGCCATAAATTTTAAGGATAAATTTTAAAATTCACTTAAACTAGTCATATGGTTTGATTTCTAGTGAAATTTATTGTAACAAAAATCCCTGCTTTGCATTTTTCAGTTAATGTCCTTTGCATAAAAATTCTGAAGAATAAGGTAGTCGGGCAAGAGAGGACGTGACTGAAATCTGTGGTGACGCAGTTTTTGCAGCTGGTATATGTTCTTGTCTGAATATAATACGTTAGCATTTTGATTTAAAGAGCATAATTTTAGGATTTTTTGTAAAAATAACAAAGCTAAATTTTGTGTAGTTTATCCCAGGAGATACACTCTTAAAACAAAATAGTGAAATCCACTCCTATAGGAGAAGTGCATTTTCGACACTGGAAAGGAGAAAAAATTAAGCCAGACTGAGTTAAAATTAACTCATATGTAGTTAAAATCCCTCGTTTGGAGTAATCCCGTCGTAGGTTTAACTAAACAAAAGAGTGAAATCCACTCCTATAGGAGAAGTGCATTTTCGACATTGGAATGAGTGAAAATTAACTCAGACTGAGTTAAAATCACTCGTTTGTTTTAAGAGTGTAGTTACGAACTTTTAATTCCTTATTCTTCAATGTTACGTCAACGTTCACTGTGAACCATGGAACGAGATCCAGTTCCTCGTTCCAAACGTTATGACAACTTGATAGTCCAAGTATTGAGTTGTCGCCCGACTTGATGCACTTCTGTCGCGTGGTCCAAGGTGTATTAAGTCACTCATAATCCCACTCGTCAAACGAGTTTTCACTTTGACGTGCTCGGCAGTCGTTCTTAGACACAGTCAGGAATCAAAATGGTGTCTTCTTCATACTTTATGACCTCTTGTCCTTTCTGTCTTCAGGGGCCAGTTGACGATCCTTATTGGGGAAAGATTGGAAGTGTTCGATAAAAGCTTGTTTCTTCTGGCTCTTTTCGCTCTAGTTTGTTGTAAAAGCTGTAAAAACTGACTTGGAACCCATATAGAACAAGTTTGATTCTTAATTATAATCAATAAGCCAAATTTTATATTAACGTGAAGAGTTCATTTCACATCGTAAAATTCTGTCTGAAAGATTAAGTTTCTTAAGGTTTTTAGTTACAAGGTTATTGTAAAAGTAGTACTATACATTGTGCATAAACACAATAAAACTGCTAGGTGCTGTAGCTGTCAAGTGCATGATGAATTGTTTTCCAATGTTGAGAGTTTTTAGAAAGAAATTGCATATTCTTTTGATAACTACCTATAATCACAATGAACACAGTTGCTATGATTATCGTACACCTCGTGGCTTGCGCATTTCACTTGCAGCTTAATTTATTTCTACCTTAAGTGACATTTAATGAATGACTCTACGCAAAAGCGAGGCAGAATCACGATTCGTCAGGTAATCGCGGCTAACTCTCAAAGTTAACGTTTAAAAAAAAATCGAGAAAGAGAAGGTTTTAAAAAAAATCAGTCTCATTCAGCAATCTTTTTGTCCGCCTGGCAATCACGAAGACAAACACAAAGCAGATATCTTAACATTCCGGCTCTTTGTCTTGGTTGGAAGGCCAGTTAACGCATCTGAAAATAGATATAATCCTCGAGGAATTGTTCGCCAATTTGGCTTCGTTGGCGCCGGGGAGCATTCGATGCTGTCGCTGATATTACACATTCTCTGGCCCAGGGCAATTAACTCGCATCATTTTGCCTTTTTAATTCGCATCGCAATAAGAATGTGACATCTTGGTACTTATCGTGTTGACTTTTATAAACGAGAGGCTTTACAGAGTATGATAAATCGATGATAGCAATTCGTTTTGAAAACGTGCTTGAGGATGGAGATAAAATATTTTTGCTTGTGCAAAAGCATTGGCTGTATTTGTTTCTTAAAAAAAGTAAACAAGTATTAAAAAATTAAATCCCTTCAAACACATCTCTGCAAAATAAAAAAAGGAGTCGAGTCCTCACAAAAAAAATGCCTGGCCCTAAAAGAAAACAAAATACCGCTAAAATGATTACGGGAAGGGGCAGTCAATGCCAAATACCATTTATCTATAACATTGATTAATTCGGTTTTAATGTAAGATAATTAAGTGAAAAAGGCAAACAGTCTTTGCGACAGTCTGAATGAACATTCTACATTTCATTATAAACAATGTGGAATAAAAGAAATATTCCATCAGAAGTAACTACATATCGCGACGAAAATTTTCGTTTTCACCTTTCACAATCGCCTAAACCCCGTTACCACAATGGTCGGGCATTTTGTTTTCGAAGGAAGAGAGAAGCGACAATAGAACTTCCATTCTGTCATCAAAGACTCTAATTGTTCGGCCATTTTCTTTCTGCAGAACAACAGCAAGCACAATGCCTAACGAATGGGAAACCATACCACTTAAAAATATTTTTTGTCTCCAGAGTTTTTTCGTCTTTTTGGAGCGTTTCTCGGGCTGCTTTTGACCTCCGGTTTGTTCCAACAACAGGTGGTTTTTATTCTTTTCGCGCCATCTAATAAAGCCATTGTTGGGGGTCTTCGTATTATGTTGTTTTAGAGGCCTTTGGAAAAAAGAAAGCGCATTGTGTCTCTGGGGTGAGAAACAAAGAGAACCGAGGGAGAAACCTAATTAACGTGTTGATTATTGTTTTTTAATTTGCTATTATACGAGGGGACCTTGTTATATTGCCTATTATAAAACTAATTATTTTTAGATACGAAATTGTAATTTCAGGTATATTATCATTAATTAGGGTTTTAAGTTTGATCATATTATTCAACAGTCTTGTTTGTATTTTTCAATGTCTTATACCTACCTTTTTCTTACATAATCAAATAACTGGTACATTTTTCTCACAGATTATCAACTTATAATAATTCTATTAGACTGTACAGTTGGCATTAGCTTAAAACTATGCCTACCAGCTTCAAAATTAAGAAAAATAATATTATACAAAACTTAAAAGTTATGAAGTTCTAGCCCACATACTGAAACACATCGTTTTATTCTTGTTTTAAACATAGTATAGCTCATTTATACTTTTTAAACCAAAAAGATAATTATTATATAGTTACATTTTAATCGACATCTTAAACTAAATGCATCGATAGATGATAAAGGCCGTTTAATTTGTAGATGGTTCCTCTAACTGCATTCTAGCATTGTTCTTTTCAATTGTTGCAGTCACTTTACTGCTCTCTTAGAGCAACTAGTCCTTTCTTTATTAATTCTGAAGAACGATACGCCCATTGTATTCTCAAGATGGCTCGCTCTTTAGACAAAAGTTGAAAGATGCCATTCTTCAACCATTATATTTTTTACACTACAATAGAAGCCATGTCCGGGAATGACCCTTCGTTTGCTTGACTTTTTAAGTAGTGCTAATAATTGTTTTAGATATATCTATGTGTGGTAAATTAAGTGACTATTCTCCATTCCCGTTCACTTTAATATTTCGAATTCGGCAATGTATAGCTATGGACAATAATGTACTCAGAACTTAATGTACTCAGAACTTAAGCCATCATTACTCTATAAAAAATTAAGTATTGTTGTATTGCTGTGGGTTTTTTTTCATCCAAAGTAACTGTCAGCCCAATCTTTGACCATGTCTTTTGTTTCAGGAGGATGTCATCTAAGCGGAAAAGTCCTCCGACAAAATTCACACCAGACGATCTGAGCAATGGTCTCCACCCCCACCGCAACCCCTCGGACCACCCCCTGGATCCCCCGCACCACTCCTTCGCCACTCCGCCAATCCTAGAGGTCGAAGAGAACGTCCCTCTGAACCTACACCAGAACAACAACCACCTCCCGCCCCCAACCAACAACAACAACAACCGCCAATACTCGCTCGACGAAGAAGAACTCGAAGAAGAACACTTCCTCGACGAGATGACCTCCAACTCGGACAGCTGCTCGCCCTATCCATCTTCGAGGCTGGCCGAAGAAGACTCGGACAGCGTCAACTCGGACCCTGAAGACCTGGCCAAGGCCTCCTTCAACAGCAGGAAGCAGAGACTCCTGCAGAGTGTCGTGTCCGGCGGTGAAAAAACCGGACATCAGGCTCAAGAAACGGACTCTGACTCTGACCCCGGCTGCTTCAGTGGCAGCGAGGACCAGGCGGTCTCCAGGACTAATCACAACATGGAGACCGCGGTCGGTTCCCCTGGTAGTGGGGGTGACGTCAGGCCGGCCAACAGGCGGTCCATGGACGATGTGGTCAAGAAGTTGACCTCCAAAATGTCAAATAGTGCGTCGCTCAGTGAGATATCTCATGGACATTGTGCGAACGAAGCGATGGGGTTTCAGACGGACTCTGGTGGCCGGAAATACTCAAATGGGTAAGTCGATAGCTGTTTTTTTATTTGATATAAATTTAATAAAAGTGAATAATAAATGTATATATTGAATATTTACCAGAAACAATCATGTTTTTTTATTTGAATTTTTCCTAGCTTGGGGTAATTTGTTCTTTATATTAAAATATAGCGTTATATTGAGAGAAATTTTTAATACCTAACTCAATACTTTATTTTGCCTATATTTTTATAAAAGCGCAAAAAATTCAAAACCGCTTTTCATGAGATTTATTTCTAAATATGCATCCTATTGACATTTTTTTTTCATTAAATTTTACAATACATAATGTCACTCCGTATAATCGGTAGAAAATGCAATTTCCCAAAAATAATTTACCAATATAATTTATAACATATACATTGCTATTTTTTTTTTATTCTCGCATCTTGCCTCTTGTGTTGTTCTAGTATTATTTACAATTCCTAAATTCGGCTTGTTGATCCTCAGCTTCTTTTAATCTCAATTGACCTTGGTCTTTGTTAAGTCGGGGAAGATTACATGGAAATCAATTTTACTTGGCTGAAAATTAATTGGTAACGGCGGAAAACCCTTTGATCTGCTTAGAAAAACCCTCTGGAAATGTGGAAGGAAATTCATTGTCCCCAACAAATCTTTTCGTCTTAATCTCGTGTCACCAAATTGATTGTATTTAAGAAAATTTATTTCTGAACAACATACTTATTGTACATTCTTATTGTACAACATACAATTTATTTCTAAATAATCGATGTGTTTTAATTAATGACTAAAATACATGGCTGCCGAACATAAAAAAGCTGTATTACCCTCTAAGAAATAACTTAAACAAAAAAGACAAATTTAAGTTTGGTATTCTTTTATTGTGCTTCTTAAATAACTTAATTCAATTTATATAAAAATTGCGTGGAAATTGATTCGTGATTGCCTATTAATAAGAACTTGTGTGAAACAGAAACTAATTTCTATCCTTCGACTAAATTATAAAAAAAAAATCATTGTAAAGAGTAGGGTACAGTGTAAAACTTTACAACGTTATTCCGTTGACACGGTGACAACATGTGCTGCTACCGATTTTACCGAATAACGTTCCAGTTTTACTGAATTTTTAAAATGAGCATAAAAACCCAAGAACAAAATGCCACCGGTTTTAGGAAGTATAGTTACATAAAGTTTTACTGCGTAATTTCACTGCATTAAAAAAAATTTAAAAATCTATGAAAACCCGAATTTCTCTAAATAAAGTTAGTTAAGTTAATTAAGATCAAATTTCTCGATTTCTCGAAAATGTTGGGATAGCACATTCAGTCCTAACAGAAAACCTAACAAACGATCTTTTTAAAGGTTAATCTCCAGCATAAGGGGGGAGGGGGTAAAAACAAGCTTCTCAAACAATGGCTGTCTCCGCCACACCTAATTTTCCGAGCCCTGTGACGCTTCTCAGGAGTTGATGGAAATGTCGAGTAAACCAACAGCTGCTGCTTCCCTCTGCCTGACAGCTCCGACTTCTGCGCTTTTGCCATGGAGGATCTCTCTTCTGAAACAATAAATTCATTCCCCCTTTGAGTTGATATGCTTTTTTGAACGTCTTCGTGACGGTATTGTGCGGTTGGTCTCTTGACTTTACGAAAGTTTTGTTTCGGTACAAAATTGTAGATATATATATATATGATAGAAATTGCAAAAGATCTTAGGTTTCGCAAATTCGTTTAGTAAATATCGTCAGTAGCGATGAATTCCGTATGTGTGAAATATGAAAACGAGTTACCTCAGTTTGATAAAATTTAAAAACTATTTAGTTTTGTATGCCTGAGAGTTCCGATTATTTTTTTTATTCAGTAAAAAAAAAAACTTTCTAATTCCTATTTTGGTCCATTCTGAATGAGTTTAAATTGCTTTTTAAATACTGTTTCATTGATCGAAAAGACCCAAGATCGAGATTTGACCACTGTCATATCGGCGCTTCCCCCTTTCCTGTGATCCGATCTTAGATTAATGAGGTTCTTGGTCACTTCAGAGCAAAGTGCATTGCAAGATATCCAATGAAGATTTAATTTTGTGTTTTAACGTTGATGCGAATATATTAAAAAGAAATCATGTAAAAAAATCCCTTAAAAGACTTCCTCTAAACATTCGATACATTTAACAAACAGCAGTCAAAAATATTTATTACTGTTTTCTTTTTCAATCAAAGAAAGTTGAGTGAGAGAGAGAACACTGTTTATCTTAATTATTTCAGATTCTTAAAAAACGCTCCAACTGTCAGTTAAAGAATAAGAACATTGTCAATGGAATCACATGTAACCAAAAGGTCATGACCAAAAAAAAAAGTCACGAGGGGTAAGACTGAAATGTGGCATGTCTAAAATACGATACTGCAGACAATTACATCTCCCCTAAAATACCCTTTGACTCTTTCAGACATCATTAACGACCATGGTTTCAATTACTCCGGTTTTAAAAAAACATCGAAAAAGTGGTATTTGTATAACTGCCTCTCCTAAAAATAGAGCCCGAACAATCTGGCCTTTTGTTCGAATTGTGTTTAATTATCAGGAAGATCTCGCCTATCGCCAAGAATGTGTGAAAGACCAGTGGACATATTTGAAATCACGGGTCTCCAAAACATTTTCGTTTCAAAGAAGAGATAGCAGCCCCTACTTCGGTTATTTTCTTTACGTACAATAACAGCAGTAGAATCTTTGTTTTGCACTTGTCTTGGAGTAGTGGAGAAAATGTACCATCTTGAAGTTAATTTCCATTTATAAACAGCGGAAAAAATATATGCTATTTTCTAGTGATTCATTTTAAATTTAGAACTCTAACTTAATTCAATACAATTGGATTTTTTTTTCAGGAGATAATGTTAATATAACACAAAACAATAGGATCTTGTATTCCACACAGCCCGTGACAAAATACAAGGTGCCTGTTAATATTATTTGGCCATGGCTTCATGATTATTATTAGGGACTCCGCCAAAGGCCAGTAACTTGAAAGTAACAATGGCATAAGCAAAACGTGATTTAACTTGTTTTGCACTTGAGCTCTTTACTTGATAGTCGAGATCACTTGATAGCTCCAATTTTTAATGTAAAAAAATAAGGAAAGTTGTCAAAATGACATCATTCAATTTCACACCATGAGCTGGAAAGTTGACGTTCCGGCAAAAAGCTACTTTTAAAACAAATTATAATGCTTTCATCTTACTTACATTTTATTTTAGAAAAAAATACATTAAACTTTATACCAACTGTTACACCGATTAAATTTAGAATTGTTCAGATTGCTAAATACATTTAAAATTCTTGTAATGGTTCCTAAATTGAAATGTCATATTTCTTCTGTACGCTACTTTTACGTGCAGTGAGCGAAGGTTAGTTGTTCTAAGACAGTTGATCAGGATGAAATTCACATATCTCGATTGCGGCTCAATTTCAGAATGAGATTTGTATTAAAACTAATACAGAGTTTGGTTTTGATCCAGGCCGAATTTGAATGAAATGGTTGTAGTTTGGAGACCCCTTTCTTAAACAAGAAGTTCTAAAAGAACTAATATAGCCTACTTTCCTGTTACTTAAATACTTACTAAAATTCTTATCTTGAAAAAACTAGGATCGTTACAGTAAGTGACATCAACAACCGTTTCTACATTAAATTTATATACAAAAGAATAAATTTCACTAACCACAGCATCTAGCTATAATTTCAACTTCGTAAAGCCATTATTTTCATTTATTTTCTATCACCAATAAAATATATATTACTTATCGTCCGCATGATTTATTTGCAGTTATAAATAAATATTTAATTTTTCGTAGAAAAAACCCATAAAACTATTCCAAAATGCACTTAAAATAATAAATGTAAATGAACAAGTAGGTTTGTAACAGAATCTGTCACTTAACCTGCTTCCAAACAACGGTTGTGTTTAATAGGTAAAAAGGCGCCAAATACAGCATTAATTCTATATTAAACATTTACCAGCTAAATTCAGCTAGTTTCATTTATTTTATTTCGAGAATTAAATAATTATTACTTAAATCGTTTGCAAAAAAATATATTTCAAAGAATAAATATGTAATATTTTTCTCTTTTGAATAGAATGAAAACATTGCTTACCTACATACAGAATCTTGAAGTGAAATATATTTGACGTCATTTCAAACTGATCGATGTCGCAAAAATAAATTTATTTTAATTCATTGATTGTCTAAAAGAATTAAAGTTTCTCAAGCGATTGTTGCCATGGCAATGGTGATTTTTTTTAATAAAATGGCTTCCTATGCTTTTTAAATGAGCATTAAATGTTAAAGTTTTTTAAGTAATTGAAGTACTTAGAATTCGAATTCTTTTCTGAAATTTTCAATATATTCTCATTTGGATACGCTGAATTTTTTGACGTATATCACTTTTCCGTAGCATTTGTAGTTAAATTCAGCGATTTAAATGACTCGAAATTGAATTTCAATGCTAATTCAATGGGAAATTCGTCGACAAATAGTAGATTTATGTCCGTCCGTTCGTACAGACAGACGGACAAAAAGTATGAAAGTCGGGTCTCTGAGGTCATAGCTTTCTAACAAAAAAAGAATTTTTAAGATCGGATGGATAGAACCGATTTTGGAAGGGGGGTACGGACAGACGGACGGACGGACAGACGGACGGACGGACATCGACCGCATGTCAATACCTACTTTTTTATTTTTTTTAATTCTTCGAATTAAAAAAAAGAAAAGTAGGCTAAAAATGGAACAGAGGATATTAAAGAATTCCGTGTCGTCATAGATTCGGAATTTTTAATTGCCTATTAAAGTGTTGGTTATCTTATCTCCGGCTGGGTTTTCTCGAATGTGTTCTGATGAAATTAAAAGGCTTGGGGAATTTGATACCACAGAGGGAATCGATAGATCAGCGATTAAAGGAGCTTAGCTGGGGAATTATTGTTTCACGAACTATAGGCATCAGGAGAAATGTAATTATATCTGAAAATTATATTAACAGATTATTATCAATTTTCTTTGTCAATTTGATTTTAGTAAGATTACAGCATTGGAAATAAGTCTGGAAACAACAGTTACCACTTAAAATACTGATAAAATGATTGTAACTACTGCTTTATGAGTGTGATGAAAGAAAAATCATGCTTCCTAAGCAAGCTCTAAATTTGTACCACCATATTTAAACTAAATTTTAAAAATATATCCTTCCGAATACGTATTTTATTTCAGAAAAGTTACGAAAAAAACCCTTTCATTTGAGCAAAAAGAGAAATTTTAAAGTTTCAGTGTCAGTCAAGCTTTGAGTTAGACGCTTAACTAATTTTGATTGTTCCAGTTAGTTAAAAAAAACACATCGAAATTAACTTTTTATAAAATGCGACTTTAACAAAACTAGAATTAAAAAAAAGGGCTTTCATTTCTTTAAGCAAACTGTTCAAAATAATAGTGACTTCCCCAAAAAGACGATGCCTTCGCCAAGTGTGGCAACCCTCCCCGCCGATGGTAGCCTACCTATTGTTCTGTGGTTGCGCGACCGCCCATTGTCGTCAGCTCATCTTGAGCCTCCCTCCATTCGTTGCTCCCGTCACAGGTGCTTTTTCATCTCCTCTCCCCCCTCAGATACTTCTTCACTTGCACACACAAACATCCTATCTTTCTGTATCGGGGAGCCCAGTCGGTAAGGCGCTTGCCTTGCATGCGAAAGATCCCAGGTTCGGGCCCAGACATTGCAAAATTAAACTGCCGACAGGTGCAGCAAAAAAAATCCGACAAATAAAGTTAATTTTGCTCAAGTCCCGACGCTGCGTACGATATCGCTTTTAAATTTCGTTTAGTGCTTATTCAAGTGTCTTAACTGTAGTTGTAAATTACGGCGGCCATTGCCAATAGCCCTCATGTAGCTCTAGTGCGGCGAAAATTCAACCTGACCTTATCTTTCTGAATTCTACAAGAGTATAAGTATCCAATTGCTGCGAACTATTTTATAAATTGGTTTCTTTTGTTTAATTCTTTGAATTAAGGGGTCATAGGACTCTTAAAAATGTGCAAAGAAGGTACTACAAAGTATCGTTTGATCTCTCATGTAACTTTTTAACTACTCAATATATAAGTATAAATTTTTTATATGTAATTCTACAAGATTTATTTATTTTAAGACAAATTTTTAAATTTATGAAACTTTAGCCAAAACTAAAATAAATGATATTAAACATAAAGCTATTTGAACACATTGTGATTAGGCTTGCGCGGCAAATTGTGAGGTCAAAATTGAAAAAATGACCATGAAAATGACTTTATATTGTACAAATATGTACAGACAAGGACTTATACCTAAATTCTCAGCTCAAATTTAATTAGAAATTATTTTTAAAAAAATTTAAAATCAAAATTTTAAAAATTTTATTAATTTTTTTAGAAAAAAGTTCTTAAAATAATTCCTAATTAAAATTGAGCTGAGAATTTAGGTATAAGTCCTTGTCTGTACATATTTGTACAATATAAAGTCATTTTCATGGTCATTTTTTCAATTTTGACCTCACAATTTGCCGCGCAAGCCTAATCACAATATGTTCAAATAGCTTCATGTTTAATATCATTTATTTTAGTGTTGGCTAAAGTTTCATAAATTTTAAAGCTTGTTTTATAATAAATAAGTTTTGTAGAATTACATATAAAAAAATTATACTTATACATTGAGTAGTTCAAAAATGCCATGAAAGATCAAACTATGTTTTGTAGTACCTTCTTTGCACATTTCTAAGACTCCTGTGACCCCTTAAACCCCATTGAGAAGGAATTGAAGAAGAGGCAGAGTAACCCTATTTTCAGCAGAGTCCTAAAAATACACATTTGGCGATCATCAAAAGAAGCATTTGGCGATCATCAAAAGAAGCATTTGGCGATCGAGTTTTCTAAATCAGGTGCTAAAAGTGGCCAAGTATCACACGTTTATTTTTTCTACTTTATCTACGAAGTTTAAATGGGGTTTCCGATTCTTTCTTATCTCAGTTTTGTGGTTGACCACCGGCTTTTTGGAATTTGACCGGTTAACAAAGAATTTCAAGCTATGACTCTCCGAGAGCGTAATAAAGTTTAGTGAAATAATTTGGAGAATTTAGTTTCACTTCACTAACTAGTCATCTCATTCAATGAATTAAGAAAAATTAAGTTTTATAGAAAAAATATATTTAAATTTTAAAGACTAAAATTTTCCTAATTTAATAACTACGTCAATCTTTTCCTTCTTGGTACAATTGTCATAAAGTCTTGCTACTGCGTTAAAGGGGGGAAAATCAATGACTTTATTAATTTTTCATATAATAAGATATTGCTAATACTAATATATTTTAGTATTTAAAAAAAAATTATTTTACTTTGTCCTTTATACTTCATATTCGTTTGTTAATTGAAATTAATGTTTGGCAATTTTAGGCAATGTTTGGCAATTAATCCTTTTGAAAATTCTATTGAGATTAGAATGTTTAATTCTTGTGTTCTTCGTAAAGAAAGGGAAGCTAATCCCAACAACCTTATTTTAATTTAATCTCTAACCTTTATTAAGTAGTCTGAACATTTCGAAGCCCTAAATTTTCATTACTAGTGGATTAAGTACGGCTTTGTTTGATTTTGAAATGTCGAATAACTTTTATTATTGTATCTGAGGAATTACAAGCCATTCTCATAAAAGTTCACACTTGCGCAACAATCTTTGTCGAAGAATATTTCAAATATATTTTGAACGAGGGAAATAATTACTTTGTAATGGTACAATTATTATATATTGTATATTGTTTTGTGGGGTTTGATAGAATTTTTTCTTTCTTGCATCTTTAATTGAGATTTTAAAATCTCAGAATTTTTAATAAGCTTTCACTACAAATTTTTAAGAGTAAAAGAGTTTTCCTAAATTTAATAGTTTTTACTTTATGAAAGGATAGAAGAATCTTGTTTTTATTTACTTTTAAATTATTTGAATTTATACCAAATAAGGTTTTTGAAATTCAGCATTATACTCACGAAATAGTATAAAATAATACCGAAGTAGAGAAGTAGTAATTGGTTTTTATTTATGGTGGAAGAGGGGGGGGGGGGGTATTTTTTTCAATTTATTGATTTTTTTTAATTGCGATTTTGTTTTCGCCTTTTGTTACAAAATAGCATTTTATTTTTTTTAATGAAGTTGTGGAAATCTGGGAGGAGGTACGAGGGAGAAGGGCGCCTTATAAAATCGAAATAATGCGTCATCTTGTTCATTGTATTACAATGCAAGAATTATAATTTACATACTATTATCATAAAACAGTAACATTTTTTTAATTTAAACCTAGAAGATTGGCTTCACTCTTAAAACAAATGAGTGATTTTAACTCAGTCTGAGTTAATATTCACTCCTTTCCAGTGTCGAAAATGTACTTCTCCTACTGGAGTGGATTTCACTCTTTTGTTTTAAGAGTGTACTTGTCGCATACATCCGCCATTTTTTTTATCAGCGCAACAGGATAATCGAAAACAAAACATATGTTTTTCTATTTTAGCGATTTGTTGATGTATTTTTTACACATTAAGGATACAAAAAATCGGTTGACTAGAACGAGGATCCGATTAAACGAAGTCCAGTTAAAAAGAAACCTACTGTACACAAGTCGAGATCTGCCCCTGATATGATGATGCATGCCACTCTCCTTCAAGTTCGTTCTTTTGTTATGTGTTCCAGGAAGGACAGCAGCGGTCTGGAGCGCGTCCTGATGGAGAGCGAGGCCCTCAAGGTGACGCTGTCCGACAAGGTGTCCCAAGTGGACCAGCAGAAGTTGCTGACGGACCTCATCAACCAGCTGCAGAAGATGCGCTCGCAGATCGAGAGGGAACAGCAGATCAAAGAGGTAGGACACTTCATATTAACAGCCTACACTCTTAAAACAAACTCTCCTAATTTAACTCAGTCTGAGTGGATTTCACTCCTCCAGACTGGAAAATGCACTTCTCCTTTTGGAGTGGATCCTTTGTGTGTTAAACCTCCGACAGGATCACTCCAAACGAGTGATTTTAACTCAGTCTGAGTAAATATGCATGCCTTTACGGTGTCGAAAATGCACTTCTCCAACTAGAGTGGATTTCACTCTTTTGTTTTAAGAGTGTACTTTCCTTTTCAATGTGAAAGAATTAATACAAAAAAAAGCAACGTACACTCCTTGCCAACCAAAGTTGGGTAAATAGAAATATGCCATGGAGAGGATTATTTTGCGGATGCAAAGAGTTCCATAAAATATTTGTGAATCCAACCAGAATACATGTTTAAAACATTAATTTCATCTAAGGTCTAACAGATTTGAATATTACTAGAGAAAATTTCGTAATTTTATGAGAATGAAAAGTGTATTTTTGTTAAATTTTATTCAGATGATTTTGTATGTAAATATTATCTTACAAGAGTTTCCAACTAACAGACAAATTGAGCTTTTCCCTCTGCCTTTTTACTCTTTGTTTTTACCCAAGTTAGGGTGACACGGAGTGTAGGTATTGTCATCGCGGAGGTTTTCGTCTGTCATGTATATATAGAAGCCCTTCCGAATTCTGTTCTAAAAGCGCGATTTTAAGAAATATTTTTTGTTAGAAAGTATGACATCAGAGACCAATATTTTATAATTTTTGTCCGTTTGTCTATACGCTTTTCCATCCGTCTGCACATCTGACCTTTGTAGGATGGTCTGTTACAATTTCAGTTCAAACAGTCCAATTTTAGATATAGTTTTTTTGTTTGTATGATAGAATATCAGATGTTATCTTGCTTTTTTTTTATCTTCCTATACTATAGGAATTTCAATGAGTATTAAATCAATAGGAAAATAGGCCATTCTTTCAAAACTTCTTGTTATTCCAGAAATATCATGTTTTGAACATGGAGAAATGGTTTAAAACGAGAACCACCATCATTGAAGAATAATAGACGCTAAATTAAGCAGAAGCGTTTGATCTATGAACCATTTATTATTTGGCAGCAACAGCACCACAAACGCTTTATCTTTTCAAAACCTTAAATTTCACCATGATTTGCTGTCCTTTCTTTTATTGTTGCTATTGAATCCACTTGTTCTAACTTTCTATTATCACCCGCCAAAAAGTCTGCCATCTTGGAAACTCAAAACTTATTTCTCAGCTTGAGTCCTAAACCTTCGGATAACAACCGCCAATAAATCCAAAGCGTTATCGCTCACCAAACAACACATTATAGTCCCCTTTTTTCCGTCCTGTTCTTCTTCCCCAGAACCTTATCTGACAGTCGTCTCTTTCTTCTCTTTTTGTGTTCTCCAGTTAAATGCCATCCTTATTTTTATGGGAATCTTGATTAGTGGGAAGTTCCTTATGACCACTGGTGGAAACTGAAATCCGACCCCTTCCAGATGTGGAAAGAGGCGCTGGAGACAACAACATTGTCTTCTCCTGGGGGTGGATTTTAGAAAGGTGTTCTTACTTCAGAGGACTTTCTCCTTGCTCTTGTTATTTCTACTAATCTTTAAAGGATTCTTTAGTAACCGAAACTGTCTTTTAAGAATTTTTCTTGTGCTTTAAAAATGAGGACAATTAAATAAAAATCATAACATTAAATAAAATGTTGTTAAACCTATGCCTACACAATTTCTTAGAGATTTCTAATTCGATGCACTAAGTCAATCAAAAGAAATAATCTTAAACTTAATTAGTCAAAGGGGTTGAAGTTTTGTGGTTGATTCCAGAATGGTAGACTCCTGAACCAAAGTATAATTTTATTCACTAGTAAAATTTGTAATTATGTATCTTTATTGTAATATAAGTATTAGAAATTTCATTACATTATTTCCTTACTCAATTTTCGAAAAATATACTGCACACTTTTATTGCGTCAATACTTTCAGATTAGTAGTTAGATATTTTAAAAACTATTTTCAAAAGGCTTAAATAAAAAAAAACTAAAGCATTCAAATAATTTTAGGATAACCAAATGCAAACATATTCACCAAACAACAGGTGCCAGACACCATCTCATTTCCATCCTCCGCATCCCTAGACTAGATCTCCGTGGCAGATGACAGGGCATTTCATGGCGCATTCCTGGGAAAGGGCTGCTCACACCACACGATGCTACGCGAAATGCTTCCTCTAATCTGCCATGTCCCCTGGCCCCATCAAGGGTTGGACCATAAAAATACTCCCCCAGCCGAATTTTCTGGTGATTTGGATAGAGATCATTAGTGGGGCGTCCCTATCAATCTAAAATTACTATCACTTATCAACGCTGTGCCACCAGGGGGAGTTATTTATTGTTGTGCACTGGTGGGGGAGAGATGCATAAATGGTTGAAGGGTTTGGTGGGATTGGATTATTTTTAATGGTAGAAAAGGTCTTGGAGACAGTTTGTTTATTAAATGATGTCAAAGAATTATTTTTAAAAATAAATTTTAGTTGAAGTGATTAGTTTGGTATATTTGTTATCAATTATATCTGACTTTTTTTTGTCTGACTTGCAACAAGGCTTTGTACTATTAATTATAATTTGGAGAAAATTTGGTGAAAGGTTCATGAATAAGTAAATATTGTTGCAATAGCTTTTATCTGCCGTACATCTCAGTTTTTCATTAGATAATGCTAGTTACAACTAATCCTTTAATTGCTGATTTTACGCTTAATCTTATTGAGTATTGTCAAACTACGTATATTGTAATCAATTTGAATCTGTATAAACTGTAATTGTTCGTTTCGATTGTGCACTATTGGAACGCAAAATCTGTGGATCGCTCCTTTATCCTTATCCAGAAAACCAATCCATGAGAAACCCAATCCCATGCAATAACTCACTCACTTCCGCTGCGACTATCTACCCCCTGTTTTACTATCAAAGTCACTTTCTCTAACTAACAACCAACGGCTATCTGAACTTCACTAGTAACTAGACACTTCCGTTACAAAAACCCATTATTCTTTCCAATGTCCACCCTCTTTTCCCGCAAATCGCGATCCTCACTCAGATCAGTGTCCTGTACCAGCATCTGGTATAATGATCTGAAGATCCAGACTGAAGCACCAGGGGGTTAACTCCCCCGCACCCAATGAGGTGTAACTACCCTAACTAACCCCCTTCTTGAATTCGGGTCATGTTGTTGTTGTCGTCTGGTGGGGTCAGTATTAGATTTGGTTCAGGTTCATTAGTAACGTTTTTTTTGGTTTAGCTCCATGTCTCATATTTGTCCAGGATTGGAATTACTGAAGAAGTTGGTATGTAGGTTTATAATTTAAGCATTAAAAATGTAATTTCTGATCCAGTGGAAATTTTTTCTATCCTGAATTTGATTTTTGTGTGCTGAACATCAATGTATGTTTAAGTTAGTAGAAAAGTTATAGAAAATAATCTTGATACGTAAGTCTTAGGATTAATTCACAATACCACTTAAACGTACATAGTCCACGTCAATAGAATATTTTCTCATTATTATTTTTTAAACAATTTCTCGCTGGAGATTATTTCATTTCAACGTATTGATTGCTCGTAATACGTATTGATATCAACAAAGTTGCAAAGTATTGATATTGTACATTGCTCTGAATTTTAGGCATTCTCAGCATCACAAAACGAGTTAAATTACGAAAATCTCCCCAATTTTTCCAAATACCTTAAGATTTCCTTTTCTTTTTCAACAATCCTAACCATTTTCTTCTAACTTAACACCCTCGTCTTTAACAAAAAAATTTCGAAGGAAAGCCATAATTCAGTCTGGGAAGCGGGAACAATGTATGGTCGTAAAACCGAACGACCCCAAGGTAGATTTATTCGTCGCGTCGCCGGTAACCGATCCCGAAATGCAGAAAGGGGTGTCTCAATAAATCCCGCTGTAATACAGACCCCCAGCTGAGATGGGAAAGAGTCACCCATTGCCGTTTTACCATGGGCCAAATGCCAACTCAAGTCTTCAGTCGTTTGCCATCCTTCCCTATAGTTTACCTCAAGAGTTTTTATTTTCCCTTTCTTTTTGCATTGCTTTTGAATGCAGTTTATTGAGCAATGCTTTTGTTTCGGAGTTTTGGGCTGATGATGCTGGAGAAGTGATGATCTGGTATTTTTTAACCTGTTGTTAGTAAGTGGAGAAGGATGTTCTCTTGAAATGAATGAAACCCATAGGGCAGTTGGAGTAATCTTATAGGGTTTTTAAGTTTGTTTTGTAATTGTGTACTTTTTTTTCCAATTATACCATTACCAATTTTCAATTTGAAGAAAAGACATTCCATGTCGACGTTTTAAATTATTAAATTAATCTCCGATAATATTATAATAAAATAGTTTTAATATTTATATTCAGTATTAAACTGTTTCCTTAAACGCACACTGTGCACGGTATTTTGTGGTAAACATTTTAATTTATTTATTTGGCAGTAACGATACCGTAAGTTAAAGTTCTGATGTTTAAAACCGAATAATTTCAACGTGCTATGTTTCTGCAGCATAAAAGAAAAAAAACCTTTAATTTCATTTTTACAGAAAAGTTTGTCGTTATTTTAAATACAGCAGTAATTTAACCGTAAAGAATTAAAGCAACTCTTACTTTTAAAAAATAACTTTTAACATGCGAAACTTGGTCTTTGATCTCTCAAAGTTATCAGTTTGATTGTGCATTCAAGCGAAGGGTTTGCTGGCATTCGAAATTGACAAGGGAGGTGTATCCACGCTTCTGGCTGTTCGGTAGAAAAAAAATGGATCAAAAGTTATTTTAATTGAAGACTGCCTAATTAAAAGTCATTTCAGCGTGAAATACTATTAGATGCTATCTCATTAATATATTATTCCCCGAACAACTGTAGCATTTGTTTCTTTCATACTGTTTGCTTGTAATTGACAACATAGTTCTGTAGAACCATTGAGTTGTTTTCCCAATCCATTTTTTTAGGTCTCTGTTTCTTTTGAATTTGTTAATTAACATAAGTCAATTGCATTTATTATTATTATTTTTAGTTCAAATGAAGAACTAAGTTTCGAATTTCAGGACTTGTAATTAACTTTTAGTTGTAAAAAGTTCTAGAAATTGATATATTTTATTTCTTTTACCCGACTCGAATTGAATTATTTATTGTTTAATTATACATTACCGAAAATAGTGTTCGGTTTCTGAAAGTAATTGAGAATTCGTATAACCAACAAAAAAAGTTGTGTAACGGCAGCATATATTTTTAACCAAATCGTCAATTAAACATGTGCAGCTTCTAAAAAGAAAATCTAGTCATCCCAAAAGACGACGTACAAACATTACTTTTCGTAACTACAATGTTGGCAAGAAAAGTATCATTAATTCTATCTTTAATTATTTATCCCTGTTCTCTGTTCAATGTTTTGGGAAATAGACACCTTCGATGCCGTTAATTTCCTGGCAATTCCGACGGTTATGTCCCTGGAGTTCTAACAACACTTGGGATTAAAATTTCAGGGAAATGACCCAAGAAATGGCCCCCGAAGAAACAATTAAACAACGGGAATTATGCCGCCATTACTACTGATGGAAGTTCGAGGGAAGAAAATGCTAAGCCTAATTGCTTTCTTTTTCGACAAAAGCGAGGGAAAATTTGACTCTTGACGAGTGCAACCCAAAATAGGGATCCCTGAAATATTCCACGTCGTATAAACAAACAGATGGTTTCCGGACTTTAGAAGATGCTACAGAAATAAGAACTTATTCCGTTCGGTCGGTTCTTTTTGCTCTTTTCGTTTGTTCTATAAGACTGTTTCATGAATGGGGTTTCAACATCAAGGAGTGAGGGATAAAGCGTATAATAATCCATATAAAACTTGATTTTATTTGACAATCTTCTGACCTTTCCATACATTTTATTCCCGAAATTCTTTCTGTTGAATTGAAATATTCCTAATTGCTTCAAATAAATGCCAGTTATAAAGAATTATTGATGCGAAATTTGTAATTATTTGTAATTAATTCATTGTTGTTTTGAATTACATATTGTTTAAGAACTAATTGAGTTTTTAATAATCAAATTAATGCAATTCATAATTTAAACTTTGTTGTAATTCGTTTTATTTTATCAATTTCACTTAAATTAATTTCGCATTGAATATCCAATGTAACTTAATTGTCCTTATTATCTAATTTTATTCTTAAAACCTATTAAATAAAATTTTGTCGTTCAAGTGCAACATATATGATTTTTCATTCGACAACCAATCATTTTCATTTTGTGTTACTTGTTGAATATCAGCGTTACTATGTATCTATCAATATTAAGAAGCACAATAACAAGGCAACTGCTATTCAAAATAACTTCAAATGCACCTCCGTGTGGAGAGAAATGTCCCGTTTTTTCTTCGCTCTCTATTGTTTCACGTCTCGTTAAAATAAGTAGTTCTCGGTGAGGTATTTTACAGCAGAGGATATGTTTATTGTGGTGTTTGTAGGAGAAGAGTTTTCTTGGCCCCGATTCGCAAACGAATGATCGGTCGGATTTATTGCGTCTGTTGTCGCCTGCTCATCTCTTTCCGAGCCCCCATCCATATTTCCCTCACTATTGTTTGCTTAAACGCCTCCTTTTGTGTGTTATTTATCTCGGTTTATTTTACAAGTTCCTGGGCCTAGAGATCTTTTTCTAAAAGATTACGCATTGGGTTCAAAATATAGCTTAAAATATTACTATCCGTTGTGGTTTTCAGTATCCAAATGAATAATTGTTGGTTGGTGTCGTATCCGGTGTTGGATTATAACTTATGGTTGGCCCCTCGGTGGCCGAGAGGTGTAAGCGACGAGCCTCACACCGAGAAGGTTCTTGGTTCTGTTCTTGTCCTAGCCGTACTTTAGACGTGTTCGTGCTGGTAGAAAAATTCCTCTAAAATTCACCGGGGTGCCCGAGTACACTGCAATATACGTGCTCGTTAAATCTGTGGAGTTGAAAGTCCCGACGATGTCGCTCGAAGTTCCGTTGGGTGCCAGCTCAGGTGTTGACTTCGTCACTTGACCAGGGTTCTAAATTACGAAGCGTAATTGGCTGTGTTAAAGCTTCATAAAGGAGGCTAGAAATAGGCAGACGGAATCGATTACATTACCTTACCTAACTTATGGTTACTTGAATAGTCTTTGCCATCTCAATGGCACTTTTATAAGAACATAGATTTTTCTCTCTAGGGTAGTTTAAATGATACAGGCCGGCAACGGCTGCAGGTTTGTCAAAAATATGCGAGATGTAACCTTTACTTCGGGACAGTTGCCGCAGTTTTGATATTTTCTGGTCCCACCAACAGAGATTTTCATGTTTTTATAATGTGTCGTCCTTAGTCTGAAGTCCAAGTGAAATTTTGTTATTTTTCATAAATTAATAGTCTCTGTTTCACAAATGAATTTTAAATAATATTCCCTAGGCAGTTCAATATTAGTGTTCTTACATTTTGCAGATGCCAAGATCCAAATATTTCCTCTTATAGATTTAACTCCTCATTCGATAATGCCTTTTCAACAATGTCATTATTCAATCCTACATGTTGCACTTCGGTTTATTATACAACCGCATGGCAATAACAATAAAATCCCGGTTTTAATCACCTTCCCTACTGCACCCTTTTCTCCCTCTCACTAACAACCGAAACAAATAATCCAATAAAAACACCCATAACAGGAATAAAATTCCAAAACCAGAGGGTCCATTGTGTACCTTACTTTAAAAATGGCCCAAGTCCCAATATTACAACACTGCACATCTGCCCTTCTTCGTCTGCGGTGCAGCATTGTGTCGGGGGCGCACTTTCATTACGAGCCAGCAGCAACACCTGGGGTTGATCAATGGAAGGGACAGCTCCTGTTTTTGTTCCAATGTCCTCTCGAAAGACAATCGCTGGGCCTAAATATGGCACCCCATTGTGTCTCTAGTGGGCTCTTCACCGATTGACACGTGCCACTTCGGTTTATTTCGAGAGTTTGATTGTGCTTGGTGGCATCATAAAACTTGTGTGTCGCGTCACCAGTCAGGAGGTCCCGCGTTGATCAGCGATCTATAAAATATACTGGATGAACTGCTCAATATTAAGGAAATGCGATCGTTGCCAGATACCTGTGGACAACTATTTGGCTTCTTTTCTAACTTTGGGCTGGTTTCTTGGCTCCTTCTAACGATTCATCAATGCTCATTTAGCAATTTATCGCTATCATTTAATAATACAGTACTATGCTTCTCGAAAAATGACGTGATTTTGACGACGCATGAGCTCCGCCGATTTGTTGAAGCCAAACAGGAACTAAAATGTCAATTTTTCTTCAGTATATTATTTATAAATTAGTAATAATAAGATGGTGATATAAAGCACTTTTCTTCATAAGCTACAATTTTAAACTGTAAGTTAACATAATAATTACAATCAAACAATAAATAAAATACACATTTTATTGACATTTTAGTAAACTTAGAATTTTCCTTATGGTTACTTTTAGTATTTTTCTTCGTTTTCTATATTCACTTATTAAGTTTTCTTTCAAATGTCATAAAATAAAATTTTCTAAGACTAATAATTTCTTGTAACATCGTTTTAATCCACGGATTAGTATTTGGAATGAGTTGAAAGTTATTTCATTTGATTAATTATCATCTGACCAAAGCGCCTAAATCCTTGGTATAAGGTTGCTACATGGAAACAGGTTCTTCTTAAAATATGGGTCGCGATCTGTCGACAAAAGGTTCGAACGCTGTCCTTTGTTCGATTAAATGACTGTTACAATATTCTGAAATGACAGCTTCAAGAAAAAACACAACAGCTTTGGACAGGGCTCGAAGGCAATATTGAAAATGGTTAGCAGACCTCGCTTTTATTTCTACGTGGGTTTGACGTAATATGACATATTGCATTCTACCAGAGGCTATTCCTTTTGAAAATCCGAAGAAAAACTTGCTGGTCATTCAGTTCTTGCAATCGACAAATAAGGTTCTTTTATTAAGTCTGTGGACTTAAATCCGTTGTATAGGAACAGTCTGATTTGAGTAAATATCTAGGTGATGCATAAGAGCAAAAATATTAAATCGATTAAAAATAAGCTTCATAAATATAAATCATTTCTATAATGGTGGAATTCGACATGCATTTCTGATGCATTCTTTTAATGCATCAAAGTATATTCCTAGGCAGATTTAACTAAAACGGACTTTTTAATAAGTCGTCAAGTTTTGTTTGCAAAAATGTTTAATGAGGAAGTATAATAATAATTGCATAGAGAAAGTGTGATTTTTTGGTAAGCATTCAATTGCATCAGATTATCATAGTTTTCCCGTTTCTAATGCTAATTTTGTTAAGAACTTTTGACAAAAAATCATGTTAACTTTATACTATGACACATATAAGTTTTTAACTATATAAATGATATAAAATTAAATTCTTAAATAATACCTTTCTTCTATATATCTCCTACGCAATTTTTTTCGTCTGAGGATTAACAATTATGCCTGCGATAAATCAAAAATTATACACTTTTGTACACCCCTATTAATTCATTTTGCTATAAATCATGTCTCTCCTTTATCTGTATATCGAGCCTGTTTAATTCATCCCGCTTCTTGAAGCACTCGCAATTTTTAATGTGCACATGCTTCATCAAATGTCTGTCTGACAAAATATGAGCAGTATATTTTGACCTCGATACTTTACTGATGAACAAATGTATAAATCCTGAAGATATATTAATTGCCATTTATTTTGTTCCTCGAGTATAAAGCCATCTGTTCCATTTAAGGTAAGGTGCATATTAGTGGTGCCATAAGGTTTGAATCAAACGAAGTTGATACATAAAACGCTGTTTGGAATGTAATGAAGCATTAACTTTTACAGTAGCAATATGCATATTTTTTTCTTGTTTAACATATGTATAAAATAAAGAACGTGACTTTGCGAAGCACTGCCATTTCGTTACGCTGTTTTCTATTCATGATGGACTGACTCGGTAATAAATCAAGAATTTGCAATACATCTAAAATGCCGACTGTCAAGTGGTTTATGGTTTTAAATTTATTATTATTTTGAGATCTTAATTTCCCCCCTTCAGTGGAATGCCAGCTCAGCGTTTAAAAATCGTGTGAACGGTATGAGAATCGACTTATTTCATTCAGCTGGCATGTTGCCATTCGAGCAGGGTAAAGTTTGGACTTAATTTGTTTGAAATTGTTTCGGGAAGTCAATGATCAAAACGAGCGCCGGTTCGCATTTCTGTTTATTCCTCTAATTTTTATCAATGTTTTATTGATGTTCAGAGTAAATGATTACAGTTATTTCGCTGACTGCTAATAAGTTCGAAAATAAGGAATCCAAAGACTAAAATTATTTATAATATATTAATCTGTTGATATCTTTGATTTTAATTCATAGAATGTGGAATAGAATTAAGGAATGTCTACCCTCATTCTCAATTGCCCGATAGATTATCAAAAAAAAAATTCAACTTGTATTATTATTAAAAGTAAAAGTAGCTTATAAAATGCTATAACATAGGGCATTTTACAAATGCATATTTTACTTTCTATTCTTTTACTTGTTTGTCGTCAAATATCAAAGTTTGAAGTTGAAAAGTTGATTTTGGAAAAATAAAATATCGAGGGAAAAAAAGAGATTTTTTTTTTTTTTTTTTTTTTTTTTTTTTTTTTTTTGGAAACATGATTTTACATCGATATTTACGACACAGCGAAGGGTACTATTCTTTGTCGCAAACACATATAACACTTTTTTTTAATTACTATTTTACATGGTGTTCCAACTTTTCACATTGATCTAAAAAAGATGTAAAAGTCATTGTATGCTTTTGATCTATTTAAATAAATGGTATCCTTACGCCTTTTAAATCCGTTTACTTACGTTTATAATCTTTTATTTAAATTATTTTTTCCTCCTGCAAACAGGTGATGTCGTCTTTCGAAAAATTGCCCGACACTGTAAAACGAGCCTTGATTAATGAACTCAAAGTACGAATATTTCATGGCTCTTTTCCCACTAGTCATTTACGTTTCTGTAAACTTTCATTTTAAAGATAAATGTCCGTTCTTTTTCAGTTTAATAAACATTTTTTTTATACACTAAGCATTTTTTTTTAATATTACACACAAACGGACCAATCGAAGGTAACTTTGTGTCCGAACCTGAGTTTAGTTTTTTAATAGTAACTCACTAAACGCAGCTAGATGGTAGGAAAAAATATCAGCTTCCTTCCATCAGTGGCTAAATTACTTTGGACTAAAAATATAAATGAAATAGTTTTTTTTTATCTAGAAGGATCCTTTATTAAGTTATGTTTTCACCATAGAATTTAAAATTATATTAATAAAGCTTTTATCTTCTTGTATCCGAAATTGGATATTATATTTATAATGAGATAATAATAAAGCATCTTTTTTTAATGGATGGAAAAGCGATAAAAAGGTCTTTTTAAGTTTCTAATTTTGAAGTATATATAGGATTATTACATAGCTAAACACAAACAGTTTATCAGATTTTATATTATCCCTTAGTTAGATTTGCTGTGTTTGTAAACATTTGTTCGTCTTCATTAAATAAGAAGAACTTGTATTTCAGCCAGCAACACACACATTAAGAATAAACACATTAAAATATAGTGCAATTGTTTCAAAATTACTGCTGTCTATATTTGTTTAGGATCCACGTGTGACGGAGTGCAGAAAGCTATCCACATATCTACAAAAATAGGCGTGAATCGCTAAATATTAATATTCATCTTTTATATCTTAAAAGAATAATTCTTACTTTGCACAAATATTAATTTTTATATCAATTGGTACTCGAGCCACTTAACAAGAAATATAACTTTAAATGTGAACGCATATCACACTTGTAGTCTTTTTTTGTGTGTTCTGGAACTATTTTTCATTTTGTATAGGGATATTGTTTCTTTTTAACATTTATGAATATGGGTGAGCAGTGAGGTTCATTTGGGCGTATCACTCCACTTTCATGCTGCTTCACAGCTTTTCGCGCCAAACATCCCCTTCTTATTCTAACTTTCATTCACCATCCCTTGCAACCCTACTTCATCCCCCCGATAATGAACGATTGTTTTTGCTCACCCCAAAAACCACCGACAAAAGTGGACTGAAACCGAACCCGACGGGGTTGGAAAGGTCGCCAACATTCGAAACGGAATATCGTCTGCTGGATCCCAAAACAATGTCACTCTCGTTCTCAGATATCGCTCTTGAAATGTTCCAAACCCCCGTTTTCTTATCACCCCCACCTTTGTGGTTCCATCCCGACCGGTTACAGTCCACTCAGCCGAATGAGACTCAGCCGAATGCCCTAAACCGCAAGATCTCGCCAAATTTCAGGGCAACATATTCACCATTATGGCGATAATGTTTTCAACATAGATTTTTCTTTTCCTGTCCTGCACTTCAGGATGGCTAACAATTTGGCTCGTTTAGCGCCCTAAAATAGTAAAAGTATTCCAGAAAAAAAAACCTCATACACCGCCCCTCCAAAGAAAGTTGAAAGCTTATCACAAAGGGCTGTCACAATGATGGATGGATGGCTGAGAGACTAGTGTCTACTATTGAAAACTGTATGGGAAGTTCGCAAAGCGATTTGGTTTGGCGATTCGAAATTCGCCATGTGTGTGTGTGCACAAAATTAATTTATATTTTTGTTAAGTTTAATGGGGGGATGTCGAATTAGAGGTGCACGAGTGCTAATTTGTTATGCTTTGCTAAGTCCATCGCCTAATTATCAACTATTTGTTTTAACATTTACAGAGCATCTATAATTTAAAACATTATTTTAGTTTTACTTTTTACATGACTAATTTAGATATAGGTTTATGAAAACTTTTTTTTTCTCGTGACAATAACGGTAAGGGTGATGTATAAATCAGGCATGGGGTTTCATGATGATATACTAAATTTTTGGAAATTAGCCGTCTCAATAAAAACAAAACAAATTTGGTTAGTTTTGTTTATTTTACTTAAGAAATTCACTTATCGTTGGCAAAAATTAACTAAAATTTGAAAGAATAAATATGTAATATTCTTCCCATTTAAATAGAATGAAAAGATTTCATATCAACATACAAAGAATCTTGGAATGAAATATATTAGACGTAATTTCAAACTGATCGATATAGAAAAAACACACACATTTATTTTAACCAGCGGGTGACCGAGCTCTGCTCGGAGAAAATAGGTATCGAAGCTAACTCGAAGATTTTCAATTGTGATTTATCAAAACAATCATACCATAAGAAAATTTGTGAAACCATTGGTGAAAAGATAACTGGTTAAAGTTAATGTGACCAGATTTTCAAAATCGAAAAGTGGGACACTCCATCACCCCCTCCCCCGGTGTATTTTTTAAGTATTTTTTTAAGCACATAATAGTCCCTTCACACAATGACACACTTGGTATAAGAAAGATAAGGAAGGCGCGTTCAACAGCAGCAGTGGCTCCAGGCAAACAGAAACCATACTCCACCAATTTGTTGATGACTTTAGCTTCATTTAACAATTTCTAAAGACGTCATAGCGTTTTACAACGATTATTCATAAAAAAAAGTATATTTTATTTACAATTTCCTCGTTTTTCGGGACTTTGCGGGACTTTTACAAAAAAGCGGGACTGTCCAGCCAAAAGCGGGACGTCTGGTCACATTAGTTAAAGTGCACCATTGCAAACTAAGTTAGAGTTTGGAAAGGGAACTATTCTATACAAAGGTAAAGTTTTAAAAGTCATAGGAAATGAAATGTAATTGATAATTGGCGTTTCGTTGAAAAGCAACAAAAATGTCGAAATGTGGTAAACATTCCATTTCATACTTCATTCAACTCGATAGGTATAGCAACCATATGTTAAATTTTCAAGATCGCCAAAAATCGCCAATGAACAGAATAGAACTGAAATCGTCTGCTGATTGGAACTAAAAAAATATTCATGTTACCATTTCTGTAAAACTCAATAAAGTTTAAAGCAAGGTTGAATTTATTTAAATTTGAAAAATTAAAATCTTAACTAAACATTTATAGCTTAAGCAGAGGCTTATAGCTTTAGCAGATGGCATCACGAAAGTAGCCATTATGGCGAACTAATGAAGTTTGAAAATATCCTATCTGTAACTCCGAACTGCTTGACCGTAGCGCTTCAAAACCAGTGCCAATCGATTCGTCGTGGCCAAAAACCCCAGACCTCTAAGTTTACCGGAGTTTATTAATTTCTGGGCGATTTTCGACTTGGGTCCAATTCCTCGTATTATAGTATAAGATTTATTGTCTAAAAGAATTAAAGAATGAATTCCTATGCTTTTTAAATGATCATTAATTTTTGCATTTTTTAAAAAATAATTGAAGCATTTCGAATTATTTTTAGAAATTCTTAATGTATTCTAATTTCGATGCGCTAATTTTTTTGACGTATCACACTTGGCCGTAGCATTTGTAGTTTGGGCTATGAAAGTTGGTGATGGACGGACGGGACGATTATAATACCTTCCAATTTTTACGTTATAAACGTGGCGTGAAAGCTAAAGATACCTTTTCAGGTTAGTTTAAATAACGTCGCACTAGAGCTACACGAAGGCTTTTGGCAATGGGCGTTATAATTTAGAAACACAGTCAAGTGACGAAACGACACCTGACTAGGTACATTCTTAAAACAAAAGAGTGAAATCCACTCCTGTAGGAGATGTGCATTTTCGAAACTGGAAAGGAGTGAATATTAACTCAGACTAAGTTAAAATCACTCGTTTGGAGTGATCCTGTCAGAGGTTTAGCAAACAAAAGATCCACTCCTATAGGGGAAGTGCATTTTCGACACTGGAGGAGTGAGTCTATTGAAAGCTATCATCGTATTATGAAATGTAGCATATTGATAGTTAATTACAATCAGTGAAACAAATATAGATATTTGAAAGTGGTTGTTTGGTAATTTTAAACTTGTTTTTCTAAAAAAAATGTATGTTTGGCATCGGTTAAAAAAACAGTAAAATTTTCTACAGCTGTTTAAAGACATCATAGTGTTGTCGAATTAGGCCAATATCAGACTTTTTGACAGTCAATGGAGCATGTTTCACGTCTTGAGTGGCAACAGTTCCAAAGGAATAAAAATATGGTCTTGATTGGAGCATTGTGTTCACGTGGCATCTTACTAATGTAATGAGCGGCCACCTAGTTTTACCTAGATATATCAAACCATATCTACTTTTGAAATGTCAATAGGTTAAGACAATTGGTTGATTTGACAGGGAATGACACACATTAATTAAAGAGTACATATCATTTATTAAAAATTAATAGAAGTCTCTCCTCGGCGCATGGAGTGGGCTAAGTGGGCCAAGTCGTGCCACCTGGTAAGGTGGTCAGCCTCACGTGAAACCTCCAGTGTTTAGTTCCCAAACATGTTGGTACCCATGTTATCAACCCATTTAAAGGATGAAAGGATAGGTCAATCTCGCCCAATCTGGGATTCGATCCCCGAACTTGTGGCGGGGCAATGCAAAGCACTACCACTAAGTCACTGGGCCTAATAAATAATTTAAATAACTAACAAGGGAAAAAATAGAAACTCTATGAAACTGAGACTGTCATTAAAAATACATGTGCACAAAAATACATTTTTGAAGTCTAGTGATGAAAATAAAGATAAAATCAAGCAAAAAAAAAATACTGTAAATATTTTGGAAGTAAATCAATTTTTGCAACATTTGAATCTAGAATTTATCGAATTCAAATTATCAGATATATTTTTGTCATTTATACAAGCTATGTCATTTCTATATGTGGTCTTAAATTGTTCATTGTCGATTTTTTTTAATTTAGACCTAAAATGAACATATAATTTGACAGTGTTAATCATTTACAACAAATAAAGAATTTTGAGCACTGAAAAGGCTAAAATTATCCCCAAACCATAGTTTTATTAAGGTATAAACAACCAAAATTTATGATAATGATAAAATTATTCGCACGGAGCAAACAATTGTCAGTGAAAACAGATGAGAAGTCGTAATGTTTTAAAATAATAATTAACTAATAAACTAAGTAGAAGTAAAGAAACGTAATTAAAATTATGAAGGAAATGTACAATCAATCGTGCCTAAATTATTTATTTCTCTACTTACTTTCAGTTAATACAAATGTAAGATACTAATAATAAATTAAATATTAATATTGATTCTTAATGTTAATATAGCTCTGTATATATAGAAATTATTCTTCAATTTTTTCATAAGATAAGGTAACGGCATTGAAAACAAGCATATAAATATGGTTGACATATAGTTAAAAATTTCAATTCATTTGGAATGGTTTGGTATAATAGAAATGGTGTTTTTGTGCACAATAGGTTAGGTTTGAATTATCGTCGCACTAGAGCTACACGAGGGCTATTGGCGACGGGCGTCGTATTTTAGAACCACAGTCAAGTGGCGAGCCAACACCTGAATAGGCACCCAACGCAACCATTAAGGGCGACATCGTACGCAGCTTTAGGACTTTGAAGGATATTTAACGTGCACTCCCTTACACGGGATATTATTCGTCGGACATTTTTGGCTGCAAGGGCCGTTTATAGGTCGGCAGCTATTTTGGCGATGCCCGGACCCGAACCTGGGACCTTCCGCATGCTAAGAGAGTGCTTAACCGCCTGGACTCCCCAGCCCCCTTTTGTGCACAATAAATTCTTCAAACATGTAATTCAGAAAGGGGCAATTATAAAAGCCGAGTATTGGTCAAATATCATTAAAATACCAGGACGTTTTTGTAAATATTTCAAAAATTTGTTTGAATTTAGATGTATGATTTGAAAATATGATATGCCTTATATTAAGCAGACATGTGTGGAGTGTGCTTCAATGTACACATGTATATTTTTGCGATTAAAAATGTTTTTACTCCTAGCACCTCCAGTCCCCCACCCCTTAAAAGCATCTTCTTTTGATATCATCGGCTTGTTCATTAGAATGCATTAGAAGGTCGAGTAAATTTCCCCGCCTTAGAAATCCTATAAACTAATTGTGCTTCACAAAAAAATCTCATTAAATTGCGCTGTGTATATTGGACTGGTGCACGTTAAATCGATCGTAGTCCTAAGTTCTGACGCCGCGTAAGAAGTCGCGATACGGCTACCTAAGTGCCAGTTTGGGTTTCGGCCTCGTCACTTGACACTGATTAAATATGAGGCCCGTGGCCAATAGTCCTCTTGTAGTTTTAGTGCGACATAAATTCAGCAAACACCCAATTGTCGTTCGTCACGTATATAAAAACTTCTAAAACTATATATATATTTAATATGTTGATGTTTAACGATTTACAAACGTAGAGATAATGGGATTCATATCGTCCTAAAGCTACACAGGGGATATGGGCGACAAACTCCATAAGTTTTAAACACGGAACAGATGAGGAATTCACCTGAACAAAGTTTGAAATCCACGCAATCTTATAGCGACGTCGTGCATGGTGTCAGAGCTTTGAAAGTCAACAGATTTAACGTGCATCAGCCACACATACACGGCGTTTATTGACGAGATGGTGTGTGTGTCTGAAACGGAACATTAATAAGATGTTTTAGGCGGAAACAGAACATGCGAAGGTATCTACGGTGAAATGTTGCCTTAACACAGCGCTTCGCGCTGGCGTTGCGCTTTCAAATAAATCAAATATTGACATATGAATTTAATAGTATTTAAATTATGATATCAAAATCTGTTACAGACAGAATTGTTTAAATATTAAAAATAACCATCATCGAACTTTTATGCTACCCAAATTGAACACATAATATGAAAGTTTGTCTTTTACAGCAAATAACGAATTTTGAGGACTTAAAAAGCCTGAGCAAAGCAAAAGTTACACTCTTAAAACAAAAGAGTGAAATCCACTCCTGTAAGAGAAATGCATTTTCGACACTGGAAAGGAGTGAATATTAACTCAGACTGAGTTAAAATCACTCGTTTGGAGTGATCCTGTCGGAGGTTTAACAAATAAAGTATCCACTCCTATAGGGGAGGTGCATTTTCGACACTGGAGGAGTGAAAATTAACTCAGACCGATTGGTTAAAATAGCTCGTTTGTTTTAAGAGTGTATGTTATGACAAAAAATCAATTATCAGGGTAAACAGCTGACAAGTTATAAGATATTTTAAAGTAATAACTATGTCTTTCGACTTTAAAAACTTCTAAAACTTATATATTTTATCTGTTGATGTTTAGCGATATGCTGATAATTAACGGTACGGAAGTAAAGAAACACAACTTAAATTTGAAACAATATGTATATATATTAATCGTGATAAAATTATCAACTATTTTTCTACTTGCATTCATTTTTTTGCTTAAAATAAAATACTAATTACTAAATAAAATATTTATATTGATCCTTCAACCTAACTCTATTTGAGCATTATTTTGTAAATTTATTTCACCGAGATAGGTGCAGACATTGAGAACAAGTTCTATCCATCGAACAAAATCCTTATCTGTTGTCTGATTATATTTGTCGCCTGAAACAGGAGTGACCCGCCAGAGTTCTTAGAACGAGGGGTCTTTTTTATGACTCCTGGTCTGCACGGAGATCGCATTGTATTCGCAATTACATCATGAGCAGGGAGCGTTCACCAATTGTCCAAATTTAACCTCATATTTGGCTTCGCATGCACCATTCGGTTGAATTCTTATCGCCAACGCTTTGGCAGGAGTAAAGCAACCACAAAATCTTATCAGCAGAGGGGGATCTCTTCGCCAAGCACAACCCCACTTTTTCACCAAATTGGCTACCTTTTGCGGTTTCGGCTGAGTCCCATTCGGCTGAGTGGGGTGCCACGTCCCGACCTCCATGATAGAGGCAAAAAAATGGTTTTTCTTTGAGGATAATGAGTAAACAAGTCTTCTTCGGCCCCTTTTGATGTTGGAGATCTCGAATAATGAAACACAAGATTGCCAGTTTTCTACAGAAAAGTTGTTCCGTAGTGTTTGAATGGGAATAATTAATGTTTATAAACAATTTTTAAGTATGTGGTGGATTGTCTGCAAATGTTTATTTTGTCTTATCCTGGTAGATATTTTGAGATATTGTTTCCTAGCCACGATATAAATTTTATCATTTTCTGGGTATACAATCAGTTTTGAACTGATTGTTTTATTCGACTCTACACTAATTAAGCAATCATTTTTATTTGTGTATTATTCCTCAATATTTTTTATGCTAATAAACATGTACATTTTTTTATTTAAAAGACAAGAGATATACCCTTGTGCCACAGAGTACACAAGGGTACAGATACGTTAATATAAAAAAGTTTTATTACAACAATCAAATTTAATCAACGTACGAGTTTTTGACTCACAAACCCATAATAGAATTATTACATACATTTCCAAAACCATAAATGGCAACAACGCGCACTTTTTTTATGAATTCAATTAAGAGTTCTTCCCAATGATTGAAATGATTTTGAGAATCCAACAATCACGTGTCCTCATACGGAGACCCCCGTTTCTATAGTAGTTCTCATTTAGTACCCAACCCCAAAGTGTCCATCTGGGACCCATTTTCCACATTACCGTTCTCCTCACAGTCAGATAGAACTTTTCATATCGAGTACAACACGGTGTAATTTATTTCAATGAATATTGTGGTTTGGTGTACAGATTGTGTGGGAATCGATGTAATGACGTGAGTCAGTGTGATACGGTTCTAACTTGAGTATAAAAGTTTCTGAAATTGAATTAGTGTTACGACCACCACAGGTGGTGTTCTATATATTTTGTTTCAGCTAATTATAGAATACCATAATCATTTATGATTTAGAAAAAGATTCTATGTTTTATTTTGATATCAATATTCCATTATTTTGCGGTTATCAGATTTTGCTGACATTAATTACGAAAGCATCTAAAACTATGAGCTTTTTTAATTAACGTGTATCGTAGTTCATACCAGAAAATTCAACATCAGTTTTGTAATTTAATATACAACGAAACGTTCTTTATTTTCAGTTTTTATTTTGGGATTTTTCGCTGTCTTGTTAATGTGTCCCCCCAGAATTTTCAAAAGTATCATACCATTTAATTGTGTTTTGGTTTGTAATAGTACCAGAGTCAATCTTTGTGTCATTTTCTTCAAGCAAAACCATATTCGGGTTGAACTTCCCCCATTTACAAACAACCTTATGAAGTAACAAAAAAATCTCATTACGCTAAATCTCATTGTATTCCTTGAGCACAAGCTCATCAAGAAAGCAAACTTCATGGATATTTCTCGCGTATTAAAAAGTCATATGTAGTTAGTATATAATTCGCCCCGCATCGTATAGCCTTATCTGTATAATCTATCTCTTGCCACGCCAAAATACCTCTTCTTCTATTAACGGTCCCACAATTGTTGTAACGATATGAAACAAGTTATATTAAGGAAAAGGTTATTATTTCCAGTTATTTCATAAATGTTTTACTGTGTGTAAGGATTTATTTTATCAAAACTTTTTATATTGACTGAAGATAGCTGGCCGGATTCACTTTCTTGATTCAAAAATAAGTAACATTTTCATACTTAGACTATGAAATGTACAAATAACAATTTCGTATGTAATAAGAACTTCCATTGCGATTGTAATTAATGCACAAATTTTAAGCTTAATGCTTGTAAAAGAATCTTGTGTGCAGTACTTAGGTTTATAAAAATATTGTACAATATGAATGAGTTAACTGTATACAAATTAAGCATTTTGATTGTCAAAAATTTCGTCATAGTCACTGTTGTTCGTCAAAGATTTTCTCCTTCAATTTGAAAAGTTCCACGTTTTGTGAAAAAACCAGAAGCTTTGGTAACATCGAAAGATGTTACAGCTTCTATAACTTAACGATTTGATGGAACATATAACACATTGTAGGTTGTTCCATTCTTTCACGTTCCCAGGCCAATTGCCCTTTTAGGGGGGGTAGAGAGGGGAGTGCAAAAGATTCGCTCGCAACAATGCCTTCGAATCGGCAACAACGCCCATTGTTGTGGCGATTTAATTGGAATCTTAAAAGTGGTGGACGGGAGATAAAAGGCAATCATTACCTGAGAATGAAAGCTCTCCCTCAAATTGTTTTGAGAGACGATATTAAATGAATATGTATAACGATTCGCCTCGAATTCCCAACTGAGGAGGTCATCCTCTTTTGTAAATGGCCAAATGCGTCGGATTACGTGAAGAATTCTTTTCATGAGCAGTGATATATTGTTAATTATAAACTGGACTCCCCTTTGTTGCAAGGCTCATAATGTGTGGTTTTGAAACATTAAAAAAAGATGGTCGTCTGGTTTTTGTTTTCCTTTTCGTGTCTCGGATTCTTCAGTCATGTAGGTCCTGTCTCGAAAGAGTCGGAGAGAAAGAACCAGAAAAATTGATGGCTAAAACTAATCGGGGTAATAAAATGAGATTTTGAAAATGGCTCTGTAGTTATGTTTTAAACGCTTGTCTTCAACAATTGTATTTGATTTGTAGATTAAAAATAAGAAATATAAAGAATGAAATCCTATCTTACATTAAGAATTTCCACTTTAAATTTTCTATAGTTTCTTTCTTAGTTGTAAATTGTTCTTTCTTAGTTGTTGATTCTCATTCTATAATCTATAGTATAGTTTAATGATTTAGCTGCATGTTATTCATTGGTAATACTAAATTGACAATAAAGGAGACCGTTTTAACAATTCAACTTGTTCTACATAAAAAGAAATTTGACTAACAATGCAAGTTTCAAACTGGTGGATTACTTTTAGATCTATAACTTTTTAACTCTTTTTTTTATGCTATAAGGTTGTGTTAACTGGAATTAAAGGATGCCGATATATATTTCCAAATGCCAGCTACATTATTGAACCCAAATAAAATTATATTTTTGAAGAAAATTGAATTATTAAAAATTCTGATAATTATAACTATTCGACAGGTTCATTAACATATAAGTTTTTTTTCGTTCTGCTTACTAAGTGCACAAAATTCCTTGCTTTACATCTTATTTTTTTTTCTTGTGTTCCAAACTACTACTACACCAAAACCGAGCTTAAGTTTGCAGCAGAGAAATGTACTAGGCGGAGGAATTTGCGTAAACAACGCGGCTGGCGCCGAAGCTTCTCCTGCTCCGATTGGTTGATAATTTGACCCTGATATTCGTGCGCCCTATTACGTCAAAATCGAAGGGGGGGAAATAATTGAAATAACACTCTAACTGAAGCTAAACTAATAAAAATAATAAATTTATGTCTTGAAATAACAAATAAATTTGTTTATGAATGGGAAATACCTTTTTGTATTCGATTCTCGCCCTCGAAAATGATAACTATTTACCCTTTTTCTCGTAGAACATTTGTATACTGCAAACTTAAGGTCGGTTTTGGTGTACTACTAATGACTTCGACCTTAGCCACAAACAAACGAACCGATTCCTTGTCTCCATCCAGCAGAAACTTCTCCACAAATAATAATCCATCAAGTCGGGTACTAATCCATTGATGACCATCCACCCCCCTCGTCCTTAACGACATTTTCAGTGGCACATTCCACGTGTAAAAGGATACTTTAACGAACCTCGGCTGATTCTGGCGACGGCTGTCAATGTATCGGGACCGGTACTTTGAACCCTTTTACAAAAAGAGACAAAATAGGATATACTTTTGGCTTCGACAAACATGTGTTCAGCAGACAGCAGTGTTCGTAGCCGCCACAGTTGGATTAGCTGTTTGGGTCCATGATGTACCAAAACGTTAAATTAAGCAGTCCACATGCAAAATCGAATCTACATAATTAAATTAAAGAAATAAGAATTTATAATTGAGATTTAACGATGGAGGAAATGCAAACTGGTTTGTCACGTACTTAAATGAAAAACATTATATTCTTTAATTTATCATTAATTATTCCATTATACTAGCATATATTAGATGACGTTATAATGAATAGGAATTCAAAAATATTTTAATAATATTATATAATTTTATTATTGGTCTATAAAAAAATAATGGATGCGTAATATCTCATATGGGCTGAGATACACTACTCTTCCAAATCTGTTATTTGAAATTTTATAATTATATAACTCTTGTATACATTGACAATTTAAACATAAGAAGTTCACAGTCTAATAAGGTAATAAAAAAATTGCAAATGCATACAATTGGGGACGTACATAAATTACGTCACGCAAAATTTTGACTTTTTTGACCCCTCCCTCCCCCTATGTCACGCTGCGTCACGTTTGATCGAACCCCTCCCCCTAAAATTACGTCACGTTGTTGCACCTCCCCCCCCCCCTTAAAGACAAAACAAATTTTAATATTTCCCTTTGTTTCTGAAATTTAGAAAAAATGCATATTTTTCTATTTAAAAAAATTAATTTGGAAAGAAAAAAATTTAAAATTTATCTTTGAGAGTACTCGAAACAGTCTAGTTCTCTGTCCTTTGGTGTTCGTCCAGGTAGCTGCCAGTACTCTAAAATTGGCCAAGATAGTGTCGCAATTTTGCGGGTTACGAAGTACCGTTACGAAAAGTCAGTAAAATATAGGAGACTAATGATGCTGACGTTGTTGCATATAATAATCTCCCCATCCTCTTTGTAAAATGAAGTGTTTCCAAAAAAAAGATTTCAAATATTTTTTCTCAAAAACTTTATTTTATGTAAAAAAGATTTTCCTTACAAAATTGGAAATTTTGAATCGTTACGTCACGCTCGCGATTACCCCTACCTCCCTTCATGTCACGATCCGTCACGTTGGCGCATACCCCTCCCTCCCCCCTCTGAGCGTGACGTAATTTATGTACGTCCCCATTGCATTGGCGTTGAATAATTTAATTTCATGTAAATTAGAGAGAGAACGAAAATAGGTTGTGCAACTTAGTCTAAAATAACAATTATCAATAAATATAACACCGAAATTTATCTTGCCTAACTTAGCTCATTAACTTTAGCATAGCTTTTAAAAAATGCAACCTGTTACCATCTTCCGATTTCTCAAAAAATTTAATAATTGTTATTTGCCAATTAGCAAACAACTTCAACCAAAAACATTTTTCCCCAAATCGCCATTCCACCTATATCAACTTCAAGAAACGCAACAAAAATCGCCAAATCAGTCCATCCCCAAAAAAGGACTAGTAACCTGTTACAACCCCTGCACAAACTGTCCGACACAGAGCGTGAAAATAACAAGAGAAAAAGAGTTCATTAGAGCCCCCAAAATCGGCCACCCTACTGACACATGTGGGGGAGGGGGGTTGTCACCCTCATTTCCGGTGTCCCATCCCCTTTTTGTCTTTCCAACTCCCCCATTCTCACCCCTTGACCCCCCCCCCCCCATCTTTTAAAGATGATAGAGAAGTAACCAACTGTTGCTCACACACCTGTTATGTGGGGATGTTTTGTGGATTTCTTTAGTGAGAATTCGTTTGTTGTAACATTTTAACTGTTAACTGGTACGAGGATTTTTTTAATGCTCCGCATATTTTCGTATTTGATTGTTGCTGTTGCGATTCTAATTTGTTCTTTATTCAGTTTAACGTGTTACTAGTTTGAGTTGGTTCAGTTGAAATAGTTAAAACCCCGAAACTTGCATGTGTCATTACTGGTTTGCTAATTTCTCAGAATGGGCCAAAAGTAAAAATTGTTATTAAATTCAATTTAAATTACTTAAGTTAACCCTTTCAGTCCCAATGACATTTTGGCATCATCATTTGAGAAATTTTTTTTCTGATCGTCTATAGCCATTTGTGATACATATCAAAAAGCACTACATCATTCGATTCTTCAAACGTTTTTCTATTTCAAAATATTTTTTTTTCCCAATAGATGTCAACCCGATTATTTTTTTTAAAAATTATAACCAGAAACATTATGATGCCAAATGGCATCACCCTAAAGGGTTATAATGGATGTGTTTCATTTAAAATAGTTTTTTGAACATTTAAAGCTTTCTTTATTTCATGTTCAAACCATCACAAGTTGGCATAGCTTCAGCAAATCATTTCATCAAAAAAAAATCAAAGCACCATGGTAATTTGCTGTTTTTCGTAGGTTTAGATACATCAATTTCAGTCTTAAAAACTACATACAGCGCGTTCTTTCCGAAGAACAAAATCATTCCAACTCTTCTCAACCCACAGACAACCGTCTCCCATTTAGAACATTCGTGGGGAACAAAACCCCTGGAACACCAGTAATGACCTTGAACCCTCTCCTGACCTCCCACATCTGGAAAACTTTCTCTGTTACAGATGTACTTTTGAGTGCGCTATAAAAATCTTTTGTCGCGGTTGTAAATTTTTGGCGGAGATTTACGGCTTCTTGGGCACCCTGTGAGAACTAGGCCGGTAATAATGAAGTCTGGATGAAATTTAGACAATGTATAAAAAAGTCGCCTAATTATGAAAAAAAGTCGCCGCATATTTACACCATATGTATGAATACAATGTCTCAAAATGTACAATGTTGATGTGTGCAAATGCTACACCGGGAGTTCTCCAATTGGTGTATATTACTCACAGAATTTAAAATATAAATTCTGATACTATTGATGCTGTGCCACTATGGATTTTTTTCCATCTTATCAGACACTGATTTTTCTGTATATCATTTAAATTAGAAATGTATCTTTTTTTAATTTTAAGGAAAAGTTACACTTGACAGCTTCCGTGCTCTGGTTTTAACTCTAAGCCAACAACATAAATTACAAATTTAATCAATTTTCCTGAATCTATTGCTTTTCTAAAAATGCCAAAATTGGCTTGAATCAGGAGACTATTTTTTCCAACTTTCTTAACTTTGTTTCCTTCGATGGGTGCTATGATTGGTGTCCTATGCTTAACTGAAAAAGATTCACAAATCGCGGCTCGATAAAGAATTTATTTTCATCCGTTATTTCTGTTGCTACTCAAGACCTAAAGGATTCCCTATCACCTTTATTCTTTAATGATAATTATTATTTGTTCATTTTCCTAGTTTTCAAATTTTCTTGTTCTAAATTTTCACCACACCTTAATATTTTACCACGACAACATTGTTTATTCAAGTAACGCCTATCTCGAAAATCCTTTAGTCTACATCAGTTCTTGACTGTTTTCTCTTTAAGAAAAACCTTTTCCATGGTATTTGCAATCGCTCTTGGGTGTCTCGTATTGTTGCAAGCACATCCTTTACTCTGTATTTCTCCACTCTTCTTGAAATTATTGCCGGGGCTGAACAGCTCCTTGTTATCACAGTTTGAAGACGAAAAGTGTTTTGTTTGGCAGCAAGGGAAATATCGCTCACGAGATCATTGAGTTTTCACTCTGTATTTTTAGATGTTTTTTCATTAGGAAAAAGAGTTAAGTTTAAAATGGGGAAGTTACTTTCTTGAAGGATAGTTAGTTCTTAAAAGAATTCATGCTAACATAGTGCTCTAGCCAAAATTGCTGCAAATTGTTGTTCAAAGTATGTATTTGAAGGAATAGCTACATTAGTTTAATTTTTGAGTGGTGGTTGTGTAATTTATTTTAAAAATTTGTACGTTTTATCATAGGTTGGTTAGCATAGTTTAGATACTTTCTTTTAGCAATTTAAATTATAGTTGATTATAAATAAGCTATGGAACGCTAAGTAGAAGTAAATATTCATTTAACGCACTGTTTACTAGGAAATAAATTCAATCAGGAATATTTTTTAACCAATTAATATTTGAATATGTATTCATGTATAATGAGTGCAAAGTCCATTGAAGAAATTCAATATATTTTACCACTTTACTATACTCATAGTGTTTGATGGCCTTGTAGTTTATTCTTGAAAAGGTACAAACAAATACAGTTTATAAAGCATATAGTTGTCCATTAATCCACGATTTGTGAAGTGTAACCAAAAGAGTTACCTAATGGGCTAATTGCTATTCAAAAGATACAAGAGACGATTCCCATTGTAGAACATAGCAGACGCGTGCCCAAATCGTGAGAGCTTTTTCATGATCTGATTGGCATTATTACTCTGGTATATTGTTTTCATTCCTTGACACGGAGGTCAAACCTTCTTGGATCACGCGTAGCCTCCTCCTCATGTAGGGGTCTTGTTACGATACAAAATCGTATGTTAATAAAGAGATCCCCGTGGTTCGATTGTTATTCCAAGGTCGAATTCGAAGCATCGAACATTCGAAGTTAGCATCCTCCGTGATGAGGTTAGTGGGTTTGCAATGCATTTTTAACCTGCAGGGGTCGGTGTAAGGATTTCAAAATTGTTCTGCGGGCAGGAAAGCAGTTTTATAGATAAAGGGGGAAAATAATGAGTGGGTGTGTGGTATGGATGATTTTATCACTTTCGATAGCAGTCGCTTGATGCTTTATTTATTCGTGTTATGAAATCTTACTCGTATGTATTTGCGATTTATATTCATTTGTTGAGTTAAGTTAAGAATGGGTGTTTTACAGATTAGCCGATGATATTTAACTGTGAATTAATACTACATACTATTCTGAGCTATAATTACCTTTGAATGTGTACATTTACTACTAGCAACGATATTCGAATTATCTTAAAGAGGAAATTCGTAATGGACATTTTACTCAGCATAAATACAAAAGTAATTGCGTGCATAATACTTATTTAGCAGAGGAAGTTGATGTTCTGGTAATAAACAATAATAACGCAAACTTTTTGAAGAAACAATGTAGAAAACTCAATTTCTTTTTTAAATATTGATATCTTTATTTTCTGTGTTTACTAATGAATCGGCGGCAAATATAAAAGAACCTCCCACGGCGGCGCTTTTGAACAAAGTCTTGAGGTGTGGGATAAACAATGTTCGGAAGTCTTTTACTTTAAAAAAATGCAAGGAGCTATCTCCCATTTTCCCTTATGAACCTTGTTTACTAGAACCCAAACAGCGAGACATCTCTTGCTAGACGAAAAAAGACCAACTTCCATTCACAATCTTTTGAAGTCCTTCCGCCACTCCTTTTTACGCTGCTCATTCTTTAAAAAAAAACTTCTCTTATATTTTTTTATGTATTATTATTATCAAAGAATAAACTCTAGCCGGGCGAACAGTGATCTATTGAGTATTCCTCGAAATACTGAAAGAGTAGAAGCTCTTCCCTTGTCCACATGATGTCTTTTCCGAGAACTTCCATGCTGATATTCCCGTTTCTAAACTTAGTGTCTTGAAAAATAATAAGCAATCCTTTTCTTTCAAAATCGTCTTCTCCTGCCAGACAAAGGCCAACTCTGTCCCTCTATCGGAAACGTTGGGTCAAGAGGTCGACCCATCCTTCTGCGAGTGGGGCACAAAGGCGGCCATTGTGCTTCTTGCTGACAAAGTTATGGTGGTCGTGTGACGTCACGAAACAATGATGGACTAGAAACAGCTAGGAGATAAAAAGACCTAACCCTGTGGTTGTTTGTGGTGTTTTTCACTGCTGCATATTTGTACGAGCATTTTTCCTTGGTGGTTTCTCGATCCAGCGGAAATGGTGGCGAGGAAGGCTTTTGTTTCTATCTTTGTTCTCTGAGATTTGTCGAAAGATTGGGTTTTTAGAACTGGTTATCTGAGGCTTTAATCGTACTGCAATACTAATTTAGCTATGAAAAATAGTTTTGTTATTTATGGAGCTTCCTGCAAACTGTATTATTTACCGCCAAAAAGTGCCAACAAGGGCACTCGGATTGGCAAATTTAACGCGTAAAGTAAAAGAGCAAGTCCAGTTTTTAACTACGTACAATAAAATTTGTCAAAAGGTGAATCAAATTTCCTATTGAAAGAGGAAACTTTTCAAATACCCATTTCAGTGGGTTTTTGAACTCAGTAAATTAATTTACTTTATTTCTCGAATATCTTCTTCGTTGCAAGTTTGTATTTTCCGGTGTTTAGTAGACAATGAACTGTTTTCCCCTCCGCATTACACATTGTTTCACCGCACGATTGCCACTAGCGAAGCAATGGCTTCCCGTGAAGCTGAATTCGAAATTTCAGTCGTATTCTACATTTAGGTTTGACCCTGAGACCAGTTAGAATGCGTCACCATAGAAACATCGCCCGAACTGCGAAGAAAGAAATAATGGGTGGAATTCCATTATTTTAATTTGGCTCTTGCTTACATATGTCAGATTACGGTAATTAAAGAATACGTATTAGTGTCTAATTATATGGAAAGCATTTGTAAACAATGAATTTTCATGTATAGTAGTTAGTGTGATACAGAGTGATACCACTTTATTAAAAAAATTCAAATGTGTTTAAATCATAACATACGATATAATATGGCTGCTGGTGATATTAAAATTCTTTTTTTTATTCTCTTAACAAGGAAAACATCGTCTGATAGTACCTTCCATTTTCTTAAAATTAAAATATATAATTTAGTGCAATTAACGGAATTTTTTTTACCCAATTGAATGTTCCCTCCACATCGTTGCAGTTAATGTTTATTCTAGAATCACTGAAACAAAAGCTGCCTTATTCGCTTGCAACGGAAATGAAACTGCAAGACATACGTATAAAAAACACTTTCACAATATCCCGATCGTAAGAATGTATGAAAGTGTGCACAACATAACGATTACCCACGGTGCTTCTCCGCTGGTTTAAGGAAGTTAACAACACAAAAAACTTGCATCTGAACAATGGTAAAAGCAGCCCATAAACATCTCCAGATACTTGGTAATTAGATTCCCTACAAAACGGGGAGATATCATTTCGCGTGGTTTGGGGTCGTAAGGTCACTTTGAGTGTTTGATACAGATGTAACTGACATTTGATTCATTTTTTATTCAACCTCGGGTAGAACCGGAATGATCGACCGTTTATGACGTTTGAGAACTGTGGTCGTAAATACATTTGTGATACAATACATTTCTTAATGTCATTTCCAACTTTCTAAATTATGAAAGAAAATAGTTATTTTCACAATATATAAAAAAAAATCAGAGAAAATTTTCATCTTATTGAGTCTCTCAAAATCGAGGCAATGCCTAATATAATATTAGTTTATTTATTTGCTGAATTCTAAAATTTTTAGCAATTAATAGCAAGTATATTTTTTTATGTCGAGTTAACCTAGAAGAATGTGTGAATCAACTCGAACAAGAGACATTTCTTTAAAAAATTTCGATTTTCAATTTCTCATTATCAGAATATAGCTTCCGCCTTTTTAACGTATAGCGTCTATCATTTATTCTTAAAAAGTGCTTTAGCCAGAATCAATTATGTTTGTTACTTATAGAACAGTAATAGAAAGATTGATCTGCATAGACCACGTCTATTCATCCAATTAACTACGGAATGATGATTATTTGTAACATACTTGAAGAGCTCAAGTGCAAAACAAGTTAAATCATTTTTGGAAAAAATTGAGTTGCTTAGCTTTTCATACAGGTATTGTAGGAAGGGATCCACCAGCGTTTTGATTTGCACAAAAAAAAAAGTTAAAAGTATGTATATGTATATATACATACGATTATAATCACTCATAATCATCAATACGTATGAAAAGAAAGCTCTCTGTATGAAAAGCTAACCAACCCAATTTTTTTTTCAAAAAGTGATTTAACTTGTTTTGCACTTAACGTCTTCACTTATTAAACATGGTCTTATTTGTAAGACCATTTTAATAAGCATAATCCATTATCAAATCTACAACTCATTCTCGACTGTAATATTCACTTACAATTTCGTCAAACAAGATCCATGAAACAAGTGGTCGAGAGGGGGGAAAAATGCAACAGTTCCACAGTCATTGTTTACACTCGATCCGATGACAGACAAAGAGCATGCAAGTGGAAGATAAAAGATTCCATCTCGCGAGATGAGGAGAAAAAAGAAAATGAATTTATATTCATGTGATAATGACTGTTATGGACAACTTATCTCTTCTTAAAACTCCCACTCTGGTGGGGATTTTTTTTTTGTTCCTGATATTCTTTTTTCGGTTAGTGGTTCTTGGAACTGTTCTGTATCTGGTCTCATGGGGACGATTCGTTTCAATAAAAAAAAAATCGAATTGAACTAGTCATGCAAGAATGCGTTTCATAATTCTGTCGGCACGTTCATAATTAGGCTCTTGAATTTTTCATGATGATGAATTTGTTATACCTTAGGGGAAGAAAAAGATTTAGGAGGGTCTAGTTGAAAAATTCATGTTCATCAAATCGTAACTAAGATATAAGGTCCGGCCTGTTCATTGGCGACTACGTCCAATTGAATTTACTATTATCAAAAGTCGCCAATAGACGGGCCGGCTCTTATAGCTTAGTTATACTTTCAGTTTTGTAACTACACCCTTTTCTTTTTATGAATGTTAAAAAGTGTAACATTTGAAAAGTAGCAATGAAACCTTTCTCCTTTGGGAATAAGTCTTTATGTAACCATTTTTAAAAGGTTATTTAAAATCTTTTTTTTTTTTAATTACTAAATCTAGTCTTTGCTTGGTCATTGAAGAATTCTTTTATTACTCTTGAGTTGGATATTTGTACAAACATTCACAATAATTTTTTCAATTCATTTGCATCTATTCCCTTTTTCTATAAGAATTGTGACATGATTTTTTTACAAAAAATGTCTATCATTTGCATCGATTTTCAATAAAATTTGTCGCATGATTTTTTAAAAAAAAAAATATGTGCATTAACGGCGATTTTCAATAAAATTTGTCTTATGAAAATGAACTTTCTGCTTATGTTTTTATTCAAATAAACAATTGAAGAAATGCCTTAATAAGCGTGTGTTGTTGTTGTTTCAGATGGAGGAGAACGTGGAGAGAAGCACAGTCGAACAACGAGAACGACAGGCGGTCATTGAAAGGCAGCAACAGCAGTTATACTACCAGCAGCAACAAATCCAAGAGCTTCAGGTAGGTTATTGTATATGCAAGATCCACCTGACTAAACTGACATTATTCAAGGCTTTTTTTTTTACCGAAAAGTAATAGGATTATCGTTATGAGAAATTTGGAGACTCACTTTTGTGTTTCTAAGCTTAATATCTCCATAAAACTAATTGATAAAAATTGCATCTTTTAAATTTTATGTCTAGTAATTTTCTTTTAGTTTCATAAATATGAAACAAAGATTTCAAATTAAAACTATGTCATTCAAAAGTTGCGTTTTTTCACATTTTAAAAATAATTTCTCAAATCAATTTGCTCAACAACAAAAATTGGGTACTGTCATTTTAATAATGGAACTCTGTTTTAGAGCCGAAACCATGAATAAAAACTTGCATCTTCCAAAAAAATATTTGGCCCTAAGATTTTCTATGAAGATCTTTTATTAATTGTAATTCGTATTAATTCCAGTGTCAAATCAACGGAAATACCATGGGCAAGAACTCGATGGGCTCGAAAGTGTGAAAAACGCAAAATCTGAAATTAAGATTTAAAATCTCAACTTTGTCATTCAAAATTTGCGTTTTTCACATTTTAAATTTAATTTCTCAAATCATAAACCCTGATAATGGAACCCAAATAATGGAACCCTGTTTTAGAGCCGAAACCATGAATAAAAACTTGCATCTTCAAAAAAAATATTTGTAGAATCCGATGTTGTTTTCATGTAAAATCCGATTACATATATTCTAAATTTCTGATAACCATGTTAAAACATGGTTTTTCTGGACCATGGAATGTGAAATGCTATAGTATCTTGCTCTTGTCTTTTTGCCTAAGATTTCCTATGAAGATCTTTTATTAATTGTAATTCGTGTTCATTCCAGTGTCAAATCAACGGGAATTCCATGGGCAAGAACTCGATGGGCTCGTATCTGCCGATGTTCGAGAACAACACCCCGACCAGCAATGCTGGCCCACTCAGACCACAGCCCACCAATGCTGTGACGCGAAGGCCGACGGAAAGTTCACCGACAATGGTGAGGGTTTTTTTTTATATTTAATTTATGAAATGCTTTATTTCAAATTATTAAACATGAAGCAGAATATTTTCTGTGAAAGAAACTTCTATCAAGAACAATATTTCCGAACAGGTTCAGAACAATATTTCGGTTGCCTTTCAAACTATTAATTTGTGAAAACCCTTGTTTATGTAACTGCTGTTGCGTTTTGAATACGATAAAGTTAAAATCACTTTATTGCTACATGAAGTATTTAGTATAATTTTTTATTCATTTTATTTCTGACACACGCGAAATTGGAAAAGCATGTAACTTGTTGGTTTTATTTTTGAATGATAAAGTAGCACATTTTTTAACACCAAATCCTAAGCCTAATAACATAATTAGTAAAAAAACATATTTTTTCTTGTAACAGAAGTAGCGCATGCTCTTTTTCACAAGAAGGCCGCCGCCAAAATTATTTCCACCAAAACACACTCCTTCTAAAAGTGACCAGCCCTTGGCAAGCACCGAGACGAATTATGGAACACATTTTCCTTCCCAATCCTTTTACTACCCAACACATCCGGCGGGCCATAAGAAAAGACAGCAAACAAAGATACATAACCCAGCTAAAAATCTTCCCTCCACCACAAAAGAAAGCAAGAAAACCCACACAGCCCATCAGTTAGCTTAAACTTCTCGCCATTTGGTGTAAATAAACGCCATCTTAGAACAAAAGATAGAGATGTTCCCATTCATAATGGCAGCTTACTGGCCTAACCTGGGAAATGCCGAAATTATGGCCTTCTGTTTGTCGAGGGGGTGTTATTTAATTGGCCTCAAAGGCCCCGTGATATTAACGAGCATGGGTTTATGGTGTTGTGCCTCCATATTGTTCGGTCGCCATTAAAGTTTCACGCGCCTAATGCTAATAATCGTCATTCACTCGGTGCGTTGTTGAATATTTAATGCACGGTCGACCACAATTCTTCACTTAGGCTTCTTAATGCGACATCAATGACCGAGGCTGTGGCTCCAGTGATTCACTTTTAGTACTTTTAGGTCCGGATAATATCTTCTTAATAAGGATAGTTTTGTAATGGTGGCTCTTTGTGCTGGAATGTTGGTACACTTGGCTCTGCTTGATGTAGATTTAGATTGAGTAGCCTCGTGATTTGTGCACATTATTGTTACTATAATACGTAAAACTAATCTCATCATTAAATTTATGCTTGTATATTTTCCACTTAGACAAATTGAAACAAATGATAAAACAATTGACTTGAGTTCTTGTATTGATAGTTTTTTTTTCCTTTAATTTTATTTCAACAAGTAAAAATAAGTAAATGTTAGGGTAAATGTATACAAACTAAAAACACATTTATAGTTTAAGCGGCTGTAACAACTATTCAGAATAAATAGTATATACGCATACAATTGCTCAAGACCAATTAGAGTGAAGTTAATTTTGAGGCACCTAGTTTGTATTACAGAAAAAAGGATGACGGAAAGACTCGTATGCATTTCTGTGAATTATTAAAAAAAAAACATCATAACCTTTTCTATACGATTGTAACCTTACTTACCATGCACTCTAAAAAATGAATGCTCAAAAACGACGAAATTTTCCTTAATTTTGTCGATTCCGTTAATGGCAAATGCTCCGAGTTTTCGTTTCCTCAAAGTGAGGAAATTTGAATCGTCATTTTTATGAGGATTTGAATGTCATCTAATCTAAAGAGATATTTCGTCATTTTTGAGCATGTGAGTACAACAATGAGATTCAGTTTCCTCAAGATACAGAATCGTCAAATCACGATCGTAAAAGTGAGGATTCGCGTTTACTCAAAAGTCACGTGATAGTTTGACGAAACAATCCTCAAAATTAACGAAATGGGGCTTGAGGATTCATTAAACCGTCAAAAATGAAAGTGTTATTTCTGAGAGTGTACTAACTAGTCATCATTTTTCATCTTAATCCACTAATTACGTGCAGAACTGTCGCCAAACCTAGCAAGTTGCCATCACATCCAGCAACCCCCGCACATTGTCTTTAAACGGCCCCCATCTGAGGCATTCCACATGCCCGCCTGGATTGGATGTGATCTCCCAATCTGCCTCGGCCACCCATCTTCGTGGCACAACAAGCGGCTTGCCTGGAAAGCATTCCCTGCATATTTTAAAACGCGGGGACAAGCCACTATAAAATAAGGCGCTGAATATTTAACGAAAGCAGCAGGAGGGGTGCGACTCAACTCTTTGGTGGCTAGGGTTGGAGGGAATGCGCGGATTTCGGAGAGTTGGATTGTTGGTGTAAGATAATGGCTATAGAAAAACTAGGCTTGATTAATAAATTTTTATGCAGCACTTCAAAGTTATATTTATTCTCAAATCTACCTTAAAAACCTTAGATATACCTTAGACCTTAAAAACAAATATATGTAGCTATTTGCGCCCCAAACTAACAATTTAACTGTAAGTCGTCTTGCATATTAAATATAAATTTTTTAAAAAATCACGTTTGTGATTATCCAACTAAAACTATCAAGAAGTTTTATTTGTGATATCTTTTGAAAGATCATCTAAGCAGTTCCCCTTATTTTTAAAAACCACACATACTTTGTTACAGCTTCGAACCAATGAGTTTCGCATTGTTACTTATCTCGCGAACCTATATTACTTCCATATGCTGGAATTGCAACCATACCAAGATCTTACTTTGTGGCAGAATGTACCAGCACAAAACACATTGTCCAGTGTCCCAAACTTGTCTAACAACTGCTTGAGACCATATGAGTCCTTTGTCCACCTCTGCATTTAAACTATCTCCTCCTGAGTTGTTTAAACTAGACAAGCTTTTCGCATACCACTCCCTAAACACCTTTTGTTAAGGGAAGAAAGGGATTAGCAGCTAAACACCTTTAGTACTTTGTTGTACCGATACTGGTACAGGTTTTGTACCAGATGTTGTACATCACACTGACTATTGTAGACTTACATCTGGGACAAATGGATTTTCTGAATCATTGCAACTCCTTCAAACACTTGCAAAGAAATTTCAGTTGCTGATGTAGTTTAGTAAAGATAGGTCGTGTCGTTTACCTGCTGTGTTTGCTTGCTTCTGTGTTATTTAGTTATACTTTTGTACTTGTGGAAATTACTATAAAATTGGAGAAAGTTTCAACTATATTAACTTTTAGTAATGTATTTGCTAAGTAGTGTTAATCAATTTACTATATTCCACTGGATATACGATACGAATGAATTCCCTAGAAACTTTAATCTGGTAAGTAGTTCAGCCTAGTACATTGTTTTCGGTCAAAATTTTCTTAATTGTATGTTGTCTGTGAATATTTAGTAGTTTATCAAGTCGGTATTATTCTTTTTAAAAAAATGTTTTGTAGTTGGTATTTTTCAAATATTGCTTCGTTCATACAATGGTATAATTTTGAGCAATTCTAGATACTTGTACACTAAAATTGAACGAATATTTTCGCCATTTCTTGGGTTTTCGTAAATTTGGTTTGATCCGCATTTGATAAACGACACCCTCTGCTTCGAGTTCGGTTAAAAGCTAGTTTATTTATCCATAAACAAACTAGCTCTAACAACGAACTTTTGAAATAGAAACGCACACTCATACACTAATAAAAAAATCTATAATTTTCGAAACATGCACAACTAACAAACCAAATACAAATATCTTAGCACAAAAACAGATCAATATATCACAATCCTTTACAACGCAATCCATTCTTCTTTCAGCAGCACCAGCCGCTGCCCTTGGTGTCCCAGCAAGCCCAGCAACAATGCTGGGCTCCAGCAGTGGCCAGCCCGAGTCCCAGCATCAGCAGTTCGGACCCAGACTTGGAATCGGACGCGCCGCTCAATCTATCTAAGCCCAAGCACTCCCGGAGTGCAGCCAAAAGACCGCACAGGTAAGGGTTTATATATTGTTGGTAGATGTTATTTAAATTTAAATATTGGTTACTGGTATCGTATTTAATTTCACTAATTTGGCTGTTTTAGGCTCTGATTTTTTTTAAAGATTCGGAATTTTTACATTTATTGTTGCATAATCCAAATATAATTCACTTTCTGCTATCGTCGTAGTATTAATCGCATCATCAAGTCGTGTAGTATTTATTCTATAGTTCTGTTAAATTTCGTAAAAAATAACGTGAAAATTCGATTTTATTAGAAATCAAACGTTTACAAGAACGTAGATTTTTAATTTCTTTACAAGTCTATGTCAGTCGATCTTTTGAATGTCCCATCTTCGTACTTAGAGGTAAAATACTATAAGTTGTATTTTCCTGGGTAGTAAAGTGAAATTTAAAAGGGCCCAGTACTGTAGGTGCTGCCATCTACATATCGTTTATGTTTCTAAACCGTTCGCTCCCACATCTACCTATTTTGTGGTGCTGCCATCTATTGGTATAAGTATCAACTACAATTCACCCATGCTAAAGTGAATTATTTTTTATGTTGAGATAAAATGCAGAAAAAAAGCTATTCATTTGAAGTTCCTGCATGGAATAATTTTGATAAATTTGTTGCTGGAATGTTGAATAAAAATAAAGGTTTTATTTTACAAATATTTCAGGAGTCCACCTCGAGAGTTAAAGGTCCACGAAAGCGGCCCTTCTGTGTCTCCCAGTGCTATGCAACAACAACAGCAGCAGCACCACAGAAACCAACAAAACATGTTTGCAGACATGATGTCAATGGCCCATGTCATGCGCCAACCTCAAGCACCTCAATTACAGGTCAGTTTTTTTTAACAAAATGAAGTTCTGAATTAGTTAGTTTACAAGATAAGAATTTCAGTACTAAAAGTAATGAATCTCACATTTATTTATTAATTATAATTTTTTTAGATGCCCCCGAATGCTTACCTCCCTGGTACTTACCCAGCCATGCCACTTCACCTGCGATCACCAGGGATGATGACTCATCAAGGTGAGTTTTCAGAATTTTTTTTTATTTTTTAATTAAAGTAATGGTACACTCTATTTGTCCCTACATCGAAGCTTTATTTTCTTGTACGTATAACAAGATATTTTGCTTATAAAATAAAAATCTTAGAATTAATATGGTAATGACTTATAAAAATGTAAAATATAGGGTAAGGTGGGGTAAGTGGGCCACCTTTTTGGCATAATTCAACTTTAGACCCTCATACCACTGGATATAATCAGCCTAACAACTTATTTTTTTTGTGGTCCATTCTTTCATATGTTATTACTGTACCCATGACAACCTTAACACAAATTGGCAAAAAATAAATATAAAAAATATGTTTTTCATTTTGGTCATCCGAGTGGCCCACTTGCCCCACAAGGTGGGGTAAGTGGGCCACCCCCCTAATATATTTTTACACATAACTGGTAGATATAAGGCTGGGCAAGTGGAATAATCTACATGATTTTTTGAGTGTTTGAAAAAAAAAAGTAATGATGTATCCTTAATAGTTCCCCCATAGCAACTTTTTCTGGCTTGCAAGCTTACTACAAGAAAAAATACATTAATTTTCATCTTGTCATTTTTGCATGTAGTGTAAAAAAAATGTTAGGGCTGCAGATTTTAAACTGGCCTATGTCAATGAATATGTCTATGAATAGTGTATATGACTAACCCTATGAATCAGTAAATATGACTTTTTTTAAGTATATTAAAGCGTTCTGGCTAGTGGGTCAGGGGTGGCCCACTTACCCCGCCATTGTGGTGGCCCACTTACCCCAAACGCGGGGCAACTGGGCCACCCCAATTTTCTTTTAACTTTATCAACATCACAAGTACATGACACTACAAAAAGATACTATGTTTTATACACTTTCAAAATATATAACATTTTGTTTTGTATCATGAACCGTTTGGAAATAAATTTAAAAATAGTATGATGGCGTGAATTACGAAAAGATGCAATTTTAAAAATTTTCACAAAAAGGATTGTACCTTGTTACATACTTAAGTGAAAATGATGCCATAATGTTTCCTGCATCTTTTGGGGTAAATACGTAAAAATATTGCAACAGATTTTTTTTTACGTCCATAATTCGGGAAATGCCAGGGGGGTGGCCCACTTGCCCCAATGGCCCACTTACCCCACCTTACCCTATCTCAACTAAAACCAAAGGGGTTTTTTTTTTATAAATTTTCCACATCAATCCTCGTGAGTAGGCACCACGAAATGGAAAAACCAAAGCTACTAATAAATAAAATTTTAAACTGATACAAAAGTTTCCTGAAATAGATTTAAGCTCTTTTTGAATATCATTTTTTTTTTTTTTTTGCTTTTCTGTCTGTGTCAAGGCATTATATGTTACTTCACCTACACTTCCCTATCATATATCAATAATTTATTATAATTAAGGTAAACAAGTCTTCAAAATTGTAATCCAATCAAGGCAAAGTGTTTTACCCTTTTATGAATCCCGACAGTCTGAGATTACTTATCATTCATCAACACATTTCTAAACACCTTTCTCTCTTTCTTTCAGACAAAGTGAAGGAGTCCCTCTCTCCAGGGGGGCACCTGCCCCCTCCCCACGGGGGCCCCTTCCCCAACTTCAACCTCCACATGTACCTGTCCCAGTGCATGAACCCCCACGACCCCTGTGATATGGCCCCCTCGCCCCCATCCATGGACGACAAGAAGCACGACCCACAACTCGCATCTTCACCCAGTGAGTAGCATCCACTTTTAAGTTGTGTAGAGTTAGATAGAAGCAGAGTTTCTCTATTCTGAATGAGCATGTGGATTCTGCATCTGGCTGAGGATTTTTAAATTTTTTTGGCGTCAAGCCACAAATTGTGTTTTCAAGCACTTTTGTGGCATCATCCTCTCCTTGTAACGGGGGGCTGGGGAGCCCAGATGGTTAGGCACTCGCCTTGCATGCGGAAGGTCCCTGGTTCAGGTCCGGGCATCTCGAAATATAACTGCCGACCTACAAATGACCTGTGCAGCCAAAAATGTCTGACGAGTTATACCATGTGCAAGAGAGTGCACGTTAAATATCCTTCAAAGTCCTAATGCTGCGTAAGATGTCGCCATTAACGGTTGTGCTGGGTGCCTATTCAGGTATCAGCTCGTCACTTGACTGTGGTTCTAAAATACGGCGCCCGTCGCCAATAGCCCTCGTGTAGCTCTAGTGCAACGATAATTCTAACCTAGCCTCTCCTTGTAACAAACAAATAGAAATTAGGCTACTTGACTCAGAATTGGAGTGAATCACAAAGGCGACCTGAAAAGTTCCTAATGTCAAAATGTAATTAATTACTACATGCAAATCTTTTAAATTTAATGCCATTTTGCTAATTAATACTGTTTTCAGGCAAGATGGCAGGGGCAAAGATCATCCGACAAACAAAAAAAGACGGCGAGTCCAAGCCCCACATTAAGAGACCCATGAATGCATTCATGGTGTGGGCCAAAGACGAGAGGCGGAAGATACTTAAGGCGTGTCCAGACATGCACAACTCCAACATATCCAAGATACTAGGTGAGACAAGGCACTCTTTGACTTCTAGAAGTGATTTTTATAATTTCACAGGAGACATTGTTTTGACTGTTTAGGGATTTATCTTCTTATTTTTTTTAATGTTAAAATTTTTATACAATTTTCAAGTTCAATTTTCTAAAATAAGGATCTAAATAAAAGTTTATACATAACACTAGTAAATAACCTAATCTCATTGCAAGGCAGTTTTGATTTCATCTTCATAGATACATAAGTGTAGATTGAAGAACATAGATTCTTATAACAAGCATCCTTTGGCGATTTCAATTAATTAATTGGCGAGAATTAGCATAAAAACAATTTTATCCATGCTGAGTCATGCCATTTTTAACTCAAAATAAACTAGGCCCCTGAAGCTGATGACTCACTTCAATAGTAAGGATTTAAAAAAAAGTGGGGAGATGCTTCTGTTGGTGATTCGCCGGTGTGCTCTACAAGGCCACACTCCCTTCAAAATAGCACAAACAGACAACAAGAAAACTGACCACATAAAATGAGTGGCCACTTTATGACCTTGAATTTCAGGCGTCAGCTCATCAATTGTCAATCCACAATCATCAATTGAATGTGGCTCTAAATTAATGCTCCCTTTGCCAATAGCCCTCGTATAGCTCAAGCACTCAACTGATCATTCAACTCAACTAACCTTAATTTCCTTCCCCTTTTAGGCGCCCGCTGGAAAGCCATGTCCAACGGAGAGAAACAACCCTACTATGAGGAGCAGTCTCGGCTGAGCAAACTCCACATGGAGAAGCACCCAGACTATCGGTACAGGCCCAGGCCCAAGAGGACCTGCATCGTGGACGGCAAGAAGCTCAGGATCTCCGAGTACAAGCAGATGATGAAATCTCGAAGGCAAGAGATGCGCACCCTATGGTTAGTGTAGGGGGTGGTACATACAAGGGGATGCCCTCTTTGCATGAATGGTCTTAGTCAAGAGTTTAGTTTAATAGGATATAGCCTTGTGGTTCTTGTGTGAGTTTAGTCCAACTAAAATTATGACTGGATAAAATGAGAAATTATGGCGCCAATAGCCCCTGGGTAACGCTAATGTGATGATGTTCTACTCAACAACTAGTGGATGACTTGAGCTGGCTGGTTAACTTAATATAAATTTCCTAATTGATAGTCTCCTGCTTTAAAAAAAACCAATTCAGATATATTTGAAAAAATTTCCAGTTCAAGTTTATTTGTACTTCACTGTCAATATCGCTTATATGACTTGTTTTGAAAAAATTAATTGTGTTAGTAAAAATAGTTTTCTATGGATGGAAGCATAATTGAAAATTATCAAAACATAAATATATTTTTAAAAACTTTGAATAAGGCTATTATTGTAAAAAGGGCATTCTTTTCTTTTTTATTATTATTTTTGTTTTTCTTCTCATTCATACATGATTTTTCTTTTGTTTGCCTTTATTATTTTAATAATCTGTAATAAATATTAAAACTTATGTAGCAAGAATACTTTCAGTTACCTGAATAGTTTATAGATATTTATTTTCCTAAGCATCAATATTTTAATTTGAACTGTTTTCCATGTAAAATTCTACAAGGTACCTTTCTTTAACGACTTTCATGTTTAATAAGATAATTATTTAGAATCATCTTATATAAAAATTCAAATAGAGGCTCCAATACTTATATAAATAAAAACTTCAATACATTATTTTACTTAACAATAACCACCCAATTCAAAAACCAATCCCTAACAAAACATTTATTCCAAACAGGTATCGCGACGGCCTTGGTGTCATGGACTCCCCAACAATGGTCGGCCCCTCCTCTCTCCTGTCCCTCCCCCCTCCCCCAGGGGGAGACATGCGCCTCTCTCCCCCCAACCCCATGGACCTTCACTCCCCCCAAACATCCCCCTCTACATCCAGGATCAAAGTTGAAGATCAGCATCAAGTATCGATGGAAACCAACACGTGAAGAGTGGAAAGAAATCGACATTGGACTGAGTGTTGAGTTCAAGAAGAATCGCCCTGGTTCTTGTTGAATGAGTGTTGAGTTGAAGAAGAATCGCCTTTGTTCTTGTTGAATGAGTTTTTTTATGGGGTTTGTTCTTTTTTGATTGTTTTTTGGTAGAAAAAGGACTTGTATTTCATGAAATGCAAGTCTTTTTTTTTATTGAGCTAAAGAAATGTTGTTACTATTGTGGTTTTTTTATTGTAATTTATTGTTGAACTTGCATTCAGTACTATGATATTCTGCTAACTCCATCATTTTGTGATAGAGTTCGCTACATTACAATAGTGGATATATGATGAATGAAGAAAAATAACAATAGTTTCAGTAATAAAAAGCAATACTTAGTAATAAAATTTACTAGCATTAGGTGTTAGGTAAATGAACATTAAATTTACTTCAAAGTAGGTTTTTCACATTTCTTTTTCTTTCAAAAAGAACAAACTCATTAAATATCATCCAAGAAAACAGATAGTCTGCCTGCTTTGTTAAAAGAACATGTACTTAAGCATTTATGAACTATAAATGTAAAGACTCCAGGGCGATTCTTCTATCTTCAGCAGAGAGAGAAAAACAATTGTAAATAGATGTTATATAAAGTTGTAATATGAGATTACTTCGGTGTTTTCCACTTGTTTATTTTTGCGGTGTTCAACATCGCCCGTTTTCTCGTTGCAAAAGAAACAAGACCTTTTTGAAAAAGGTGTAGCTTCTTTTAATTTCTTATGTAGATTTCTTGTATGTGGCTGGAGTGTGTGCAATGGACAATGCTGGGCTTCAAGAGGCTTTATCTTATGTAAACGCAATCAAAAAGGTGTTTTTTAATATATTTTAACCTATATAAGGTGTAAGAATGCACATAATCTAATTGTTGGTAGCTACAGTGGTATGAGCGATAGAAATCAAAGTAGCTAATGAAGTGTCAATAAAATATCCATTGGGCATTATTTAGATATGCATTTTAGAAAAACAAATTCTGAAAAATGTATAATTTAATTTATTTATTATTAACAGTTTATAAACCAATCATCTTATTTGCGCAGATTTTTAAAAAAAATCCTTCAAAATCAAAATACTAATTATAAAAAGTAATAATTTATCTACAGTAAAAGCATTTTTTTAAAAAAATTTATCCTTCCTCATGTTGGAGGTACTGAGCATTAACTCTATACATATTAGCATTATTATTGCATTTAAACATGTATTAGTATGTGTTCAAGATCGTTTATAAATTAATACATAATTTAAAACAGCAACTTCAATTTACCAATAGTTTCTCTTTCTTTTTATTAAATGCATCACTATTTTAAATTTTTCAATTTAAAATTTAATTTCCTAAAATTAGGAAATGGAAAAATTATATTCTTTGCCAAACATAATAATATAAAAAAAATCTTGAATTTAAAGCTTAAATTTAAGGTTAACTAATTTTATTTATTTTGAAATATAGGTTTTTTTAATATTATATTTAGTGCAACAAACTATAATGTCAGAACTTTTCGATTGCAAAGTGGTAACATCATAGTTGCATTTATGTATTTTTTATGTGAGAAATGCTGCTTAGTTTTCAATAAATATTGTAATTCCAAGCAGTACTCAATGTGTTCATAATATGTATAAAATATTACTAATACATTTTTGTTATATATTTTAATGTTATAAAATTACATTATCTGTTAGATAATTTATAAGTTTTAAGTTGTTTGACAACGCTTCTGTGTAATTACTTAGTTGGCAATCTAAAGTAATTGATTAATATAATTTAGCAGAATTTTGTGAAGCGTATAAAAAAATCAATTATCTAAACGCAAAACATCACATCATAATATTATCTATAGTATAATGATTAACATAACAGTTATGTACTGTAACAGTTAGGTAAAAATAAATTTAAAATATGTTAATATTTAACTTCTGTACTTATTCTAAAAATCAAAGAAATTATCTAACAATCAATAAAAAACATTTTGCAACTGGTTTGCAAATCAAAACTGCCAATTAAAAAAAAATTGCACTTGCTTAATTTTCTGTGTAAATAAATTAAAATCACACCCTACATTTTGTCATAACCTTCATGCTGTGTTTCCCAACCACATTCGCCAGTGCATTTACTTTGCAACCGGAGATCCCCTAACCTACTGTTCCTGTGGTCTTCAGTGATTTTGAGAGAAAAAAAAAGCAAAATTTATATATATCGAAGCTGTGTTTAAACGAAATAACACATGTTAACGACAGCTTCAACCAGTGTACAGTTATATCAATGTAAGCCATGTCATTCCTTCGACGGACAGTATTTGTGTAAAATAAAAAAGGGCATTTCGGACTTGGAACTGCTGAAAAAAACAAATGCCAAAGGAAGTTAGCCCTAAGGAGACTTTGTGTGGGCTTTTTTTCAATATGATGTGCAAATACAACTGCTCAACGTGAACTCTCTTCTAGTCTGTGATTTAAACATCTGTTGCAGAGTACATTTTTCTTTGTTTTTTTTCTTGTTTTTGTAACAGTATTATTGGACGAAACAAAGGTGGTTTTTAGTTTCATCTTTTAATTTGTACCTTTGTGCTGTTTTATTGTTTGGAACTGATGTTTAGAATTCAAATGCAATTGAATGAAGAATAAACCACTTTTGTGAAATGCAATAGCTATTTCTTTGTTGTATGTGTCTTCTTTTTTTACTTATAAAACTTCATTTTTAACCCTCATTCTTTGAAGAAAAAAAGTATGTTACACTTTACTAATTTTACGATTTTTAAGAAACTAACTTAAGACGACACACCAAGTTTTCAAAAGGGTGATCATTACGATTCTTCAAACTTTTTTCCCATTAGAAAATATTTTTTATTAATCCCAACAGATGTCAGCCTTATTTTTTTTTTTTAAATTATGATCAGAAACATGATGATGCCAAATGGCATCACAGGGACTGAAAAGGTTAACCATAACCATTACTTAATGACAAATAAAAAGACGCAATAATCTAGTTTTATGGCTTTGCTTAAGGCTGCTCATAACCCCCATACCCCGCCATAGTGCGATCGGACTTGCTAATGGTAAGTCTATGACTTATGACTTTCTTGGTGGGGGGCAAGATCGCCAAGCACTGCGACTTTAAGTATGGTAAGTCTATGGGGGGAAATTGTTTTTTATTCCAATAAAAGCAATGAAATTATAGGAATATTTTGATGCGTTTTTTTAATTCATAAAACTCCAATAAAATTGTGCTTTTAGAGGTTATTTTTTTTAAATAGGTCGATCGAACTATGGCAGGGTATGGGGTGATGAGCAGCCCTAATTTGGCTAAAGAGCAACCTTTATTAGAAAACTTAACCCACTTTTTCTCAATAGTGGTATGATACACAAAAAATTACACTCCTGAAAAAACTTGTTTATTACAATGTGCATAATATCTATGAGGGATTTTAAAAAAAAATCACATGGTAACAATTTTAAATTTAAAAAAAATCATGTTTTATTAACTTTGGAGAAATTGCTCCAAGATCGAAAGTTTTTAATACATAAAAGGATTTCAAAACTGAATCCTGGTAATTTAAAAATTCCTTTAATTAGCTAACACGCTTGGGACTTATTGAAAGACAGAATGTTCGATAATAAAAGTAAGAGAGTGGCCAAAAACCGATTGATCATGTTTTGTGGTGCTGCCATCTATCGAGTTAATACAAAGTTGACTTGAGAAAAATGAATATTGCTATTTTAAGTCAAATATTTAGAAGCATACACACTATGCTTACTAAATTGAAGTGTAAACAATATTTCCAACATACGAAAATCATTTTTTATACCTCTTTGAGCAAGTATTAGATAGTCAACGAAAAAAAGTTACACCCTCACTCTGATATTGCATTTCTCCCACGCAGACAAAAGCTAAAAAGTTTTAAATTAAGAATTGCGAATTTTATCTTTTAAAGTAGTAAGAATTATCTTTTAAAGTATCAACTTACTTAATAACTCCAAAAGAAGAAAACATGAAGAAAATAAATAAAATCGAAAAAAATTTCATATGGAGCTGTTTGATTGATCGATTGAAATTTTTATGTATTTCTGAAACCATAGTCCGACTCTAGCTGAAACTGTGTAAAGAAATAATTAAGTTAAAGTTTTCAATAAAGTATTTATTAAATAATTTATTTATTAGTAAATAATTCATATATTTTGTTATTAAAAATTTAGTTATGGAAAATCTGAAAAAGTAAAGCTAATTTAATCTAATAACTTCTACTTTCAGAACCGGAAAGTGTTGTTTACATTTTGAGACGAAAATGACTTGTTGGCTAGTTTCGATTCAATAAATAGACTTAAAATAACGAAATAATATATATCTTTATTTTATGTACAGTTGAAAGTTAATTTTAAGCATTATGGATTTGAAATTAAATACAATTGAAGATGCGAAGAAGGCTTTTGAAATTTACGAAGAGCGAGAAGTATGATAAGTTAAACTTGCTAAATATGTTTGTCCATAAATATTATTTTTGCTTTTCTTTTTACAAAAGTATTATTATTGTTAAGTATATACGCAACAGCTTAAAAAGTTTCTTTTTTTTAATGATTATATAGCTTTTTATATTGTTCCAGCAAAACAGTAAGGCAAACTTTTAATATAGAAAGATAATTGAAAGCGATTAAAAGAACCAACCAATTAAAATATAGAATAGGTCTGTTTGAAGGTGAGGCTTTGATTGGTTGGAAACATCCAGAACTTTTCAAAAGTGTGATTATTGATCATATTGACAACTATTAATCATATTCATTTTGTGAATGATTGTTCTGGGGCTCTTAGTTCTCATGGGTTGCATTGAGTGTCTACTCAGGTTTTGGCTTGTCACTTGACTGTGGTTCTAAATTAATCCGCCCATCGCCAATAATCCTTGTGTAGCTATAGTGCAACGATAATTTAAACTAAACTTAATATGCGTGACGTTAAGAAATCATTCTAAGTTGTATTTATTCCAAGGAATTAAGCACAGCACACCCATATTATATAATTGCTAAACAAAACCAGTTTCAAAATTCAATCTGATGTTCAATATATGAGCCATCTAAAACTATAATAGAATTTTTACGTGTTGTGTATTTATTAATATGTTTCAAAATTGTAGTCAACTCGGACAAGTATATTCAAAATCATAAGCTCTTATTTGGCAAGATTGTAGTAGCTGGCTTGGTGACAAATTAAAAAAATTGGCTAGTTTTCCAAGACGAATATGAGCCTTTTTCTAGCAACCATATACACTTAATCAGGAGAAGGGAATGTTAAAACTAACATTTCATGCATCCAGAATCTGAACACGTCCATTTTTAAGGATTATGAAAAAAATTCGCAGATAATTCCGAAAACACGATTTTTGTAATGTTGCTAAGCTTGAAAAGTCTACCACCGGCTAACAACTAGTATGAGGTAACCCGCTGAATAGAGTTTATATATATGAAGTACAGTAAACTCCCGATTATCCGCGGAATTGGGTGGCGCGGCTTCCGCGGATAAGCGAATTCGCGGATAATCCGCAAAAATGAAGAAAATGCCTACAAACAAAATTTCTTCTGGGTTTTATTAAGTAGATTACAATAATCAGCATGTACAAATTTACTTTCTTCTATATGTCTATTACTGTCGTTTCTCCTATGCCATACTGCATGCACATTTGATTTTTAGAGGATCCGTTTTCTTGCTTTTTAATGAGTTGTAGTTCGTCTTTTTTTTTTTTAGTTTCTTACGCATTTCGCCAGTATCAAAATCACATAAAGCAATTCAATTAAAATAGCGGACAGTTTATTTTACAAGTGACGCTTTTTGACAAAAACATGTTCGTGATGTGCACCTGGCTTTCACCAGGTACATCACCAGGTTTCCTGATCATTCTTATTTTAATGCATTTGTTGTTCTTGTTCAATGTATTCGCCGTTCTTTGAATGTGTTCGTCGTTCTAGAAAGGATTTTGTTGTTCTTGGAATGCTTTCTTAAAAAAAGTTTTGAAACAAATAAAATTCATTTGTCCCGTCTTTTTTTAATTTTTTATATTTGAACTGAAAAACGGGAGGGGGGATAGTGGCCCGTGGTTAATCCGCAAAGCGGATAATCCACCCGCGGATAATCGGGAGCTTACTGTATTTGGTAACGGGATGACACGCACAAGCTGCTAGTTCGGAACAACCAGGAAATTGTAACGGAACTTTCCTTGTCCCTTATCTAAAACGCATGTCGTCAATCTTGAAAGTAAATAATTGAAAATAATTTATTTACTTTTTAAACCTCTGAGGAAGTTCAGTTGTAAACTTGTTTTCACTCCACGAGATTAAAATTTTAACTGTAAAATCAATGTCCTTAAATTTTTTATTATTTGTGTTGCAGATGATTATAAATGACTCAAAAGTGTCATTGGTGACTTGCTTCTGCTTTGCTTAAATTAAAAATCAATATTTACTTGAAATAGTGCTTGTGACTCTAGTAAATACATTGGTAATAATCATTTTATTTTGTTAAATTGACCTTTTGTTTCTTACCTAGAAGAAACTTGATGCTGAATTGCAGGCATTTATTGAACAGCATGATCTACAGGATGATAAAGTGATATCTCTCCAAAAAATGTTGTAAGTTTTGTTAAAAAAAATTTTTAATTAAATTAAGTACCCAGGTCATAACTAAACTAAAGAGCTAAAGTGCAAAACAAGTTAATTCACTTTTGGAAAAAATTGAGTTGGTTAGCTTTTCATACAGGTATTGTTGGGAGGGATCCACCAACCTTTTGATTTTCAAAAAAAAAAAAAAATTAAATCATATGTATACATATTATTATAATCACTCATAATCATCAATATGTATATAACCTGTATGAAAAGCTAACCAACTCAATTTTTCCAAAAAGTGATTTAACTTGTTTTGCACTTAACTTCTTCAACCATAAGATAAAACTGATATGTGTTTTAATTTCAGGCCTCAGTTACATCTAGTTCATTCTGATTCAGAACAACTTTCTAGCATGATAGCATTTACATCTGCCTTAGCTGAAAACATTAGTAGTAAAGTTAAAAAACTTGATGTGACAAGAGTAAGTAAGTTTTACTGTTTTCAAAAGATTTTTTTAGGGTTTTCACAATTTTTAGGAATTATTAGTAACCATAAAAATCTATTTCAGTAGCCTAATTTTTGTTCTTTTTTATTAAATGGTATCTAATTTTGCATCAGTCAACATCTTGAAATAAGTTGTTGAACGTCAGCTGATATTTTTACTCAGTACTACTTTACTACTTACTGTTTGAAGTTTCTAACAAACAGCAAATAAATTGTCCCACACAAAGAATTTACTGTATATATTGTTTATTTTTATTATAACTTATTAAATCTATGAGAAAAATATATTTTTTTTGTTATAACATAGTTAAGTGTTATCTACATTTTAGAATTTTTTTTCTTTCACAGAGTCGAGTTCTTGAATGCATGCAGAGAGTAGAAGACATATTGGACTTAAAATTTTGCACAGATGGTGTCCAAACAGCACTTCAAAATGAAGATTATGAACAGGTTGACTATTTTATCCGAGTCATTTTTGTAAAGGATGCATTCTAATATTGTATGATATGAGTTTAACTATTTCAAAATTATTTATTTCTAGGCCGCTGCTCATATTCATAGGTTTTTGAGTTTAGATCAAACCGTGTTGAAGAAATCTGCTGCTGACAGTAAAGAAGGCAAGTATTGTAACTTATGTCAGCCACATTCACACACAACTAAAACTAGATGTGTGTGAAACTACCTGACTTTAATTACAATTAATACATCATTAAATTTTAAGGTAATTCCAACCTTATAAGGTAATTTCATTAGACTATGTCAGCTGCAAAAAGGATGTACATGCATGATTTTTTCAAAAAGCCTTATTATGGCGTCCAGCTGGTTATGAAAACTTGTGTACCAAGTTTGAAGTCTATAGCTCTTTTAGTTCAAGCTTTAGAGTAGTTTCAGACCAGAATAGACAGACAAACCAGTGTTCGAAAATCACCTTTTTTAGTGTCCACACCCTTTAAAAGTAAAGAAAACACAAAATGTCCATTTTAGATTTTAGACCCCATCACTATACCTTACATTCTCTTATTAAGTAACTGAAAGTTGATAGTAAAAGTTATAGTACTGTACTGTATTATATATCGTTATCTATGTTTACTATAAATCAAATATACTCTTTAGGCAGCAGTTTAGATGAAGCCTTCAACAAACTTCATGAAGCAGAAACCCAGTTGAAGGCAATAGTTATGAGAAAGTTCGATGAAGCTGTTAGAGATGAAGACGTGGCGTCTGTCGAACGTTTCTTCAAGATATTTCCTCTTCTAAACCAGCACAATGAGGGCCTTAAAAAGTTTTCCACTTACCTATGTTCACAGGTAAAGTGTTCTTTAGTGATTATATTTATGATGTATAATTTTACAAACTTAGGTTATTTTTTTTAATTCGCTGAATTTTGTTTACTTAACAGCTCTCATTTTCTTATAAATGAATATTGTTATTATACTTTTTGAATGCAATACTTTAAAACTGTAATGCTAATAGGGCAAAAATTCAGTTAAAGATATCTTGCAATTAATGTGAATAATGACTGCAATTAGAATTATGGAATTCATTTAAAAATTGTGACAGCAAATTTCGAAATAACTTTTATGTTTTGAGATAGTGCTAGCATTATGTGTTTTGTTGTTGTATTTGCATAATAACTCTTTATTGTCAGATTTAAAAAAATATCGATAACATATAATTCAATGTAGTGAACAATTTCATATAAAAAGACTCGTGTCTGCCATTAGTCTTGTAAATTTGCATAAAATATTTATACTTTAATATTAATATAAAATATTTTTTTAGATTGCCGAGAAATCTCAGAAGAATCTAAAATCTGCCCAAAGTGTTTCTCCCAGTGATAAAAGATGGACAGTGAAATATGCGGACATAGCAACCCTTTTATTTGAAGGCATTGCTCGTATTATAGAAATACACCAACCACTAGTAGAGACTTATTATGGTATCAATTTACATTAATATGGTATCATTAAAAAGTGTAGTTTACAAATTTAATGGGTGTGACAATTGTTGTAACAATTGATAACTTATCTGCAGGTCCTGGGAGATTATTTTCAGTCATAGAAATTATCCAGAAAGAATGTGATCGACAAATCAAAAGAGTGCTTGATGAGTTCAAGGTCCAAAGAGAGTTTCAAAAAAAGGTTTTTCTTTAAGTTCTAAATTTGTGTGCAATTTTTTAAATTTTTTTTTTATAGAGATTACAGCAGAGATTCTTTAATACGTATATATTAAGTTTCTTCAGTTCAATCAATCTCTTGATAATGCAGTTATTTCTTGGTCATCAAGACATGTATAAAGCTATCAAATAATTAAAAAAAATGATTTGATATAAACATTAAAAGACTAATTAAATTAAATTTGTTCTCCAAGAGACAGTGCTGTTTCTTTACTAACTTGATAAATTTAAGAAAGATTATTAAATACATACATCATTTTTTAGAAACGTTAAATGAGTTTGTCTTTATTTTTCATATCTAAGTAAATATCCAGGATCCAAAAGCTGTAACCATAGTTAATTTTTTTTTAAAGAAATTTTCCCGTCATTTTAAATAAATTAAAACTCTTTATGATTTGATTTTTTTGTAGGTTTTCAATCTGCAACAGGTGAACAAAAACCCATACAGAACCACAGATAGGTATTGTGACCTCGTGATTATAAATTTTAAACTAGATAGTATAGCATGAATATAGTACATGAATAAAAATAACGTTGATTTTTGGTGCAAATATGTACTTGTTTTATCGTGTAAAAATTTTGCATGTTTCAGTGAAACACAAGAGGTTTACCTTCTTTAGAATGGTACACAATTCATTCTGAAAAGAAAACCATTGTGTACAATTCTGAAGAAGATGGACTTCTTGTATTAAATTCGAAACTTGAACAACACCAAGAATGAACTAAATATGGTTTGCTAGATAAGACGGCCTGCTGTCTTTCCGCACAAATGTTCTGTGGTTGTAATAAACTCACACGACCAAGCGTTAAACGAAACACAACTTTAATAACTTCCAAACATTAACAAAACATAAAAATAAATGGGCAGCTACTGTAAAAATCAAATCATATCAAGTAAAGTTTAAAGAGAGAGTTTGCAAACATAGTCACAGTACATATACAGAAACTGTCAGTTACAAGTGCAGGTAAAGTGCAATAATTTGCATATAGATAAACTAGATCCGCCACAATAGTTTTATTCACTTATCGTCATAAATCGTGAAAAGTTGGATATTCTCTGAATAAGGTAGTGTGTTGTTCGATGTGAATTTCAACCATAACTTTTTGTTTCTTTCAAAAGGCTTGACCCAAGAGAATTAGACAGTCTTTTAGCTGAAATCACCATCTTAAGTACAAGATCTCAACTATATCTGAGATTCATTAGGAGAAGAATACAGGTTTTTATCTAATTTAGTTTTATTAACTTTTACTGGCTGGACCATTTTCTAATGATTTGGGCAGTAGTTTTGGGTACTGAATTCTGTGGGTTGAAATCCTTGAATTGTAGCATGGTTGTTTGGCATAGGATTAAAGCAGTAGGTTCCATTGAAGATAGCTTCTGTAAAGCTAGAAATTACCTTATCGCGCCATAAAGAAAACTATACCAATCCATGTATTAAGAAAAATTTTATACTTTTCTCTAAATCTGTATTAATTTAACCTCTAAATCTGTATTACTTTTATAAATCAGGTATTTATAAATGATTTATTACTTCTCGCCATGAAATTTAAATCATTGAAATATTAAGTTCATTTTTCATAATTGGATCTGTTTTATATTTAACATTATTATTTTTATTTATTTTTCCTGATTGCATAAAAGGTTTTGGTTTTGGCAATTCAAGATAATGAACAAAAAATATTGCCCTCATTTTTTATAGTTTCCCTAATTAGTTGTACAAATTTTTTTGGGGTTTCTTTTGTAATTATAGTTTTCTTAAAATTTATGCTTTTTCTTACTTATTTATACTTTACTTTTACTTTAGGGGGACATTGATATTTCATCAACAAATGAAAATCAAAAGAAAGGTATCAAAATCGCACTAAGAAAATTAATTTTTGTGTTTTTAAATCATTAAATAATCATGGTATATTTTAATTCTAATTATTTATATTTCTATTTTCAGATGAAATCTTAAATTTAAATAAATTTCTAAAAGAATGTGAACTAAGTCGATCAATGCACGACTTACTCGGCACATATGTCACCATGGAAGAATATTTCATGCGAGAGTCCATTCATAAGGTGAAAAATATTTTTTTTAAGCTTGTGTTGTACATGATACGTATTTATGTATGCATGAAAAAGATGTTTCAGTTATTTAATGCTATTAAACTTCGTTTAATTTTAGGCTGTTAGTATGGATGCTATTGAAGAGAATTCTTTAACGTCTAGCATGTTGGATGATGTCTTCTTTATAGCAAAAAAATGCTTGAGGTAAAACTGTAGAAGAAATGTGGGGAAGTTTTTAAATTATTATTTAGATATGTTAATACTTTGTTGTTTGATTTAATTAGTACTTTTCTTAGTATATTCATTTGTACTTAAAATAAAATGAGTATATACTTTTTCTAGGGGGAAAAGATTTTTATCTCAATATTACTTTTAAAAACATTTTTTAAATTCTATTGCAGTCCATTAATACTATTAAGTATTTTATTTTTATACTCTCAGTTTTTTAAATGTTAAGTGCTTATAGTTAAAAACCATATATATTAAAAGAAAACACTGGAACATAACCATTACTTTAAGCTATTTTAATTTTCTTCTTACCCTTTAAAAAAAATCTAAATTACTGTATATCTATAAAAATCTAAACATTAAATACTTTTTTCAGACGGTCCATTTCCAGCTCCAGTGCAGACATTGTCTGTGCTATGCTGAACCACACCACAAACCTTCTGCAATCGGATTTCTACGATGTTTTGAACGAGAAAGTGAAGCTGGGATTTCCATCCAGCATGCTGGACTTCAGCCAGGCATACAGCGTTTTTCAGTCAAGTCTGCAGATTCAGTCATCGGACATCGATAAATCTAAGACTGAGTTTTTGGTATGGTATCCGGTATTTACATATAAATATTTAGTGAGCTTGAATCTATTATGTTTTACTGATGTTTTCATGGTAATTTCTGTTTAAAGACAAAAGTATTTATTAAAAAATACAACTGAAATATGTTTCTAATATTAAATATCCAAACTCATCAGCTATTTTAATTGTTACTGAAAATTTTTATTTTTTAAGCTGAAGGGTACACCTGTAAGAACAAAATAATTAACCTGTCTCATAAATATACAATATACATCAATAATGAACATACTATTAATGATTGTAAATGAAAATCTTGTTTTTTTTTAAAATTTAGTTATTGGGTTTGAGACAGAATGAAGTTGTTTTTAACTGGATGTGGTGTACATAACATAGATTACTATTTAGAAACAATTTTAAGTCATTGCATTTAAATTTCCAAAAGAAAAATTCGAATATCAGTTAGATTTGTTTTTTTGGTTAGTTAACTTATCTACAAAAAAGTATATATAACAGAATTTATTCTGATTATAAACTGAAGACTGAATAATTATTATTGTGTTTTTAGGTAACTTTGAACAATGCTGAAGTAGCTTGTGAGTTTGTTAGAACTCTTCGAACAAATCTAGAAGTATGTATGCCTAATGTTTCATTTTATTATAAGAAACAAGGATTATAAAATTGAATTGATTTTATTGAAGAAGGCATTTTTTTTAGGAAGAAGTACAAAAAATGTTTCCACATGCCACAGATCAAGAAAGTGCAAAATTGGAGGTTAATATTAATCTTTTCTGTTTAATTAGTATTTTAATGATAAGTATACTTTTAAAAACTGCATTTATTTTTTCATTAAGTTTTTAAATTGTGTTATAGTCTAGCCATTTATACTAACAAGTGGTTGTTTAGTAAAAACTAACTTCATTTCTATTATTGTGATGTATTTGCAACATTTTCAACCTCATTTTTATCTATATTTCTATGTCTTATGTAAAGGTTTCTTTCATTTAGTATATACTGTTATGGATAGTTTTTATAAAAGTACTTTACAATCAAACCTTATCTACCAAACATCAAAATTTGTCTTCTTTTTACTGAGACACACAAGTATAATTTATTGTGTAATTGTACACTGTTTTTCAGAGTTGCTTATCAGAAATAACATCAGTCAACTTCAAACTGCAACAATTGATAAGTTATGGTAGAACACATCTTTGCACGGCCGTGGTAAAGCCTCGAATAAAACCTTGGGTTGATGCTTTCCAGTCTGCATCGCATATTATCACAGAGGTGAATTGTTATTTTAAATATAAAGAATGGTTATTCATATTTAATATAAATTTTTGTATAAAATTTTTATGTCAATATTTTAATTAATCGTTAATGAATTGTGATAACTTTATTATTACTGTAATAGCTACATTATTTTGTGCTGATGTAGGCAGGTAAACTACAATAACCGCAACAATAAATTGGAACATGTTCATTTAGTATAATTTCTTGTAAAGTTAAGAAGTTCTTACAACAAATCAACATTGGTCCTAACTATTAGTTTATATACTGCAGTTTACCTATCCACAACAATATACTTGCTAACAATATACTTGTAACAGTTAAACGATATCATAATTTAAAGCTCTACTAGCTTAAATTTTTATAAACTAGTAAGGGGTTTCTGACCTGAATCCATATTAACAAACTAAACTAATACTCAATACTTACAAAATATAAATTTAAGTACACATTAAAAATCATAAGTTGAGAATGGCTCCTGTTTGTTTCAGTTTGTATGTCCTAATTGAAAACTGAATTTTAAAATTTATAATAAATTCTCTAGGGATATTAAATATATACTTTTGTACTCTTTCGATTTTTACTCATCTTTTATATTCTTAAAACTTAAATTCTGTTTCAGGATGAGTATTCCCAATATGAAGCCACTGATGGAGCTAGACCATTCATCCAAAATTTCATTATCAGTACAGACACCTTCCTAAAATCTCTAAAAGTAATATATGTTCCTTAATTTTCATTAAATTAAGTTTTTTTTTTATCATCATCAAAATCATACTGTTTGATTAAACTATTTTCTTTTTAGTCTAGCTTAACTACAAGCAATTTTGATGCCATTGTGAGCTTATTGGCTTCTGAATTAACCATACAGTTCGAAAAAGCAGTAATGCTTTGTCAATTTAACAGAGTAAGTAGAGCATTGTGATAATGTGTCATTGTCAAATATAAACTTTTTTAGGTACTTAATTTGCAATTATTAACTAAAAGCAGCTTAAATTAAAATATTAAAGTAATTTCATACGATATGTTGTGCATCATTTTTTGAAATAATTAATTCTAGAATCACTTTTTTACTTTTACATTTCGTTGGTGCAAATTTCACCAAATGGAATCTTTGGTGACAAACCAAATTTTCTAGTGACAAAACACAGTTAGAGGTTACCATTGGAAATATTCTTTTTACGGGCCGTTATCCATTTTTGGCGACTTTATCACTTGCACATTTAAAATGGAATTTTTTTATTAAAAAAGTTCATTAAACATTTTTTATTAATAATCTGTGTTCTAAACAATCTAGTGCTAATCTGAATTAGTGTTAGATAAAAAAAAAGAATTATATTCATTCATTCTTAAACTGTACTTATCTTTAAATCATTGCTGAAAAGTTCTGAGAAGTGTAGAAAATTCTGATTAAGATATCTTTTTTTTTATTGAATCATAGCTTGGTGGACTACTGTTTGACAGAGAATTGAGATTAATCATAGCTTTCCTTACTTCTGCAACTACTTGGACTATACGAGACAAGTTTGCAAGATTAACTCAAATATCGACCATTCTGAACTTAGAAAATGTAAGTATTTATATTCTAAAGAAAACTGCTACTAACTTTGTTATGCCGACCTATACACAGCCTTTTCAGCCAAAAATGTCCGACTTATAATACCTTATGTAGAGAGAGTGCACGTTAAATATGCTCCTGAGTCCTAAAGCTGCATATGATGTTACCCTTAACAGTTGCGCGGATGCCTACTCAGATGTCGGCTTGTCACTCGATTCTTCTAAATTGATTCTCGATTGGTTCTGAATTATGAAGCCTATTGAAAATAGCCCTTGTTATATCGAACAATTTGTTTTGTCTCTTAGCTCTGTGTGTTACTGCAATGCACTTTTATATATTTTTTCTGATATAGAAATCTTTAATTTTATATGTTTGCTTACAGATCTTTAATTTTATGTTATAGTTTAAACAGTGGATACATTCTTTCATTTTACTTATGGTATTAGACAAGAAATAGACATATTTTATAAACTGAAATAAATTTTATTTTTAGGTTAGTGAAATTTTAGACACGTGGGGCTCTAATTCAGGATCGTTAACATGGCGACTAACACCAACTGAAGTTAGACAAGTGCTGGCACTCAGGTATAAAACCACAATTTTAATACAGACAGCAAAACAGTTTCAAATGTAATTTAACTATTGTGGATGAATAGTTATGTTTTAAATGAATACTATTTTTTAGTGAATAAGAAAAACTCTACTAATGAATAAGAAAAACTGAACTAGTTTTTTAAAAAAATATGGATCTCTTATCATAAGCTCTTTTTTATTTTTGCACATATATGTAAATCAGATGCTTCTTTCTTTAATACTTACCGAAATTAAAAATTTATATTAAACCTTTTTAAATTTATATTGATTATAGTTGCATGATAAGTATAGTAATTTTTTAAGGAATAAAAGAGGTGGAATTCCTTTACAGACTACATTTTTGAAAGTAGTAGTAGTTTTTAAAGTATTAAATGCATTATAGTGTGTTATGTTAAAATCCTTTTTTATATCAAGATAATGTTATTCAAAGTATATATTTTTATTTTCAGGAAAGACTTCAAATCTGAGGATATAAAACGACTAAAACTGTAAAAGATACAAATTTGAAATTAAGATATGCAATGTGTAAATAAAATATTTTTGGTTGTGCTGTTTAAGAGCTTTGTTATGCCATTTAATGAGTTATAAATACTTTAAAACGCAATGTAACATTGTTATAATTGTGTAAATATTTTTCAATCGAATTTTGAGTAGGCAAAATAATAGTATAAAAAATTATAGTATTTTGTAAGTTAAACAGAGGTTCATGAATTGCTTACTATTTTTGACATTATTTCAAAACATTACTACCCCACATCTGAATACTCTTCTGAATTTTTTTTATATACAGTCGAAACTCGTTAACATGAATTCTCTTAACATAAAAATTTATTTAAGATGAACTGTGCATTTCCCTGGCCTATAAAGCTTTGAGCTAATGCTAAGATAATCTTTTAATGCGAAATCCCGCTTAACCCAAGTTAAAATTCAGAATTTGACTTTTTTCTAATTAATGGAGAACAAACGAAACAAAACATTAAAAAAACGGCAACAATCATTAAAAAAAATAGTCTTCTACTTCTCAGAAAATCGCAAGATCTCCCATGATTAGTGAGTTTTGATCCAATGAATGAATTAGCAAGTATGAGATGATCCAATATATCATGAAAAGCGGATTTGATCCTCCATAGTGGTCTAAGCTAAAGAACTTATGAAATTAGAAGTGGTTTGAATTTAAACATTGAATTTTCATGCGAATGAATCAAAAGCAGCAGTCTATTTCTTTAGAAACAAATATTTTAAGATAATATTAATGAAAAATATTTTTTTAAAAACAGAAAAAATGAGATAAAATTGTAGCTGCTTATGCAGTAAACCAATTTGAATATGCAAGAAAAATTACATGTGTAAAACTTTGCATTTTTCCTTTACTTTGTTGTTCCTTGAAATTTTACTAATTTTTCTATGGTTCTTCCAAAAGAACTTTATTAACACGTTGGATGCCACTGACTCCTTAAGGAGTCGCATGGTTCCGATTCACCGATAACAGCACATTCCGATGAAATTCATAGTAACATTTCGCCAACCGTTCTTAAGAGCTTGGAATAATACTTGGTGATTTGAAAGAGGGCCTTCTATTTAAAATTACGAGGAATTTAAATCCTTCGTCTCAAGTGTAGGGCGACCAGACACTTGACATACCGCATTTCGTAAAGTGATTCAGTTTGTTATTCAACAATCTAGCTATAAAAAAATTGCAAATAGTTTTTTTTTTTTTCAAACAAAAACTACCCAAAAAATATGAATTAGAAAATTTAATGATGATTTCTTAGTTGAAAAGTTTATCACTGAAGCAAATCTGGTAATTGGCTTTCAATTCAATTGTAAGTGCCAGATGATGAGTTATCCTGTTGGAAAAGGCCAGGAACATTTCCTTGTCATTTTACGACTAGGTAGCTATCGTGTATCTTTAGTTAATGACGTTAATTCAACCTAACCTTGCTATTTTAAGATCTCGAACGAAGATTTGTACTTGTTCAAAAATGAACAGTTAGTTTATTTCCATTGTAACGAACAGGTTTAAAAAAACAGCATGTTTTTCTACTTCATCAGCCTCTATCAATGAAGACTCTATCGATGATTTAGTGGCAGCGAATGTGTTAATTGAATTACTAATTGTATACATGCATTATTTCTATTTTGTATAACGTTATAAAATTAGAATAATTGTTAGATATTTTTTAAACTGTTAACTGGTTAAACATTTTTAAAAAATACCAGAAGGTTAACCTGAAATTCGCTTAACACAAAATGTTTTGGTGCTCCTTTCAAGTTTGCGTTAACAAGGCGACTTTATATATAACTATCATTTTTTTAAAAAATTGTTAAAGGCTGCGTTTTTGTATAAAACTTTATCCACCCCCAACTTTTAATAAAACAACATAATAAACAACAAGCGGACAAACTAAAGCTATATTCAACCTCTTTAATAATACAATTATTTACAAAATAAACAAAAGCATACTTTTTATACACTACAAATGTTTATGATGAACTATATACGACTCTTCTTTATTTCAAAACATCAACCTAAAATAAGAAACAAATAACATTAAATCAATAGAATTTTAAAATATTGTGTAACAATTGGTTTTTAAAATAGTGTCCCTGCATACAAAAGATAATTCACTACTGTTATTTTAGAAAATATTTCCCAGCAAAGTCACTCCCACTGCCTAGGCGTGAAAAGATGGTTCGTGGAAAAACCGTAATTGTGTATATTCAAAGATTAATATACTAAAAAGAGTAAAATTAAAATATATAGTCATTTAAAGAAAATACAAACTAATTTACTTACTTTTAAAATCAATCTACTCAAATGGCTTTTTTTCTTTTTTAATTTTCTTATTCTTTTTCTGATCTTTAGGGTTGGTATTTTGTGGTTCAGTCTGCAAAGGAGAATATAAAATTATAGTATATAATTATATATTATACATACATAAAATTTCTTTAAATTACCTGACAATAGAGAATCAAAGTTTTGATTTTTTTATCGTTTTCCAGGTGGGAAAGTTCAGTTAAGCTATGTAACTTTCCAGGCTTATGCTTTTGTGTTAAATTCTACTGCATCACTGATTCTAATATCTGTCTGAACAGTTAAGTTTTCTAAATAATACTTAAGGTCTTTTGGAGTTGATTTTATCGATGTTGGGTTTGACAATGTAAAAAATATATTTTTGCATTAATAGTTATGAATATTATGACAAGTATTTCCTTTTACCTTATTAGATGGTTTAGATCGATACGGTTTCTCTTCTGGTGGAATAAAGGACTTGTTCCTCCTTTCTTGTCTCTTTACTTCAGCTTCACTCTTCTTTTCCTGTGAAAATAGATTTTTTTTCATTAAATAAGTTATATTTTATTTTTACTTCCTTACAAAAAAATATATTTAACTTGTTTTTGCTATAACACAATTTTTAAACTAAAAATTTAATTGATATATTTTTGTGTTGAACATATTTTTTCATTGAACAAAGTGAGTAAAACTTGATAAAGTTAAAAAAAATCTCGAAATGATTCGTAATAGTCGTGAATAGCACATTTTAATGATGTAACACCATGCATTTTTTTTAATTATGAATATTTTCATTTTTAATAAAATGCATACAATTAGTGATTAAAACTAATAGAAAAATAAATCTTACCATTTTTTCTGTCAGTCTCTTTTTCTTACGATCTTCTTCTTTCAAGAAGTACTCGCCTGAAGCCAAAAGTTTATCCACCTAAAGAGAAATTTTGAAGTTATGCTTTTGCACAAAATAACTAATTTAATCAAATACATATTAGAAGTTTTAAAACTTTATAAATATGCAAGCAAAATAAGCACCAACGACATCATATATCCCCTCAATGTAATATAAGAGATAATATACTTATATGTAATATGTTCCCTGCTAAGGATAAAAATAGCTTGAAATCAAAATGCTATAGTTGGGAATCTTAAAATATTGTCTTTATTAATTTGGATCAAAAGTTAATGCTAAATATCCCTACTCTAGTAGAAAAATGCATATTTTAAATGATATAAACAACGATAACAGATCTTTTCGTCTGCTGTATAATTGTAAGTATAGCAACCAACTTGAGAAGACAAATACACAAAAAAATAAAAATTTTAAATAAGATATTATGATGTAACATGAAAAAAATACTTGTAAAAATAAAAACCGTTTCCTAAATGAAAAATTTTATTTAAAAATTAAAAATCGACTAGCAGACTAAATTACTAGTTCAAATAAACCGTCTTTGAATTTTTTTTAAATATGAACTTAATAAGATTGATAATTAAAGAAGATATTTTTATATATGAATAATTCAAATTTCAGAGACAAAATCAATGGATATTTAGCCTAACCCAATAACCCATTATACCCATAAAAAGTATGAAGCATAAAATGAAATGAATTTAAAATCTTAACATGGCAAGCTAGAGTAATTCAACGCTGTTCTTACTTTGCTTTCAGGTTGAGGAGGTGGGAATGGAGTGTATTCTTTCTTTTCTCTCTTGTTTTTGGGCTGCTTTCGTTTCACAGTTTTGCTCACATACTTTGGCAAAAAGCGATCCCAATTCTCATTCGCAAGCTTGGGATTCTTAGCTAGCTCCTTCTTAAGCATCAAGGCCTGGGGGAACATTATGTAATATTTATTAATTTAAGGTTATTTAATCCTCTGACAGTTAAAAATTTACAATTTATTGCTTTTAGTTAGCATTCTCAGCAATACACAATATTTAAGTCGAAACTTTAAATTAAAATTTAGAAACATTTTTATTAGTATTTGTGCACTGTATCAAGGTTAAGTAAAAAATTTCAAAACAATATCCTAAACATTTGTTATTATTATATGAACATATAAACAAAAAGAATTTGACTATGAATATTTATATAAATCATTATTATTAATCAATAGTTTTTAATAGTTAATACAGAGGGGTTTTTTTAAATTTAAACTGTTAATCTGTTGAGAAAATTAGGTGAAGATATCTCAACTTAACAACGAAAGTTTTTCTTACTTTGATATTGTATATTGGATGAATATTTTTCATTGTATCTTCAATTACTTTTCGTACCTGAAATATATAAAAGTTTTACAAGACGAAAACATAAGAAGCAGTAATTTGACTATTTTTTATTACAATAACTCCAAAAGACCTTGAACAGAGAAATATCAGTTGAATTATACATAAGAAACTTCATAAAATCAAAGTAATTCATTAAGATTGTATAAAACAATACTAAATACTAGATACATTTCATGTTATAAAATTAAGGCAACTTTTACATTAATAAAATCCTCCTCCACCATTAGTTTAGCATTTAAATGCAACCAACCATATATCACCATAATAATCTAATAACTAATTAAGCATATAACTTACATGTTGAAGACCTTTATATGGCCCCAGAGCTGCAACTGTGCCTCCTTGCACCAGAACATAACAATTGGTGAGAAGTTCAATAGCCTATAAGTTTAAAATAAAATCATTTTTACAATGTCATCATTCAGTTTTGAAATTAAGACGAAATATTATATTTTCAAATGCTCCATATATTGTATCACAATAATTTGTTTAGTTAAACTGATTAATAGAACAAAACAAAATAATTATTTTAAAATATAAAAGTATTTTAAGCAAAAATTAAAAATAGGATTAAAAAAAAAAGATTTAGGCAAATTTAACATTAGATCAATCATATTGATATACAGAATAAAATTAGTCATTTTTTTTCTAATATTTAAAATACCTGCTTTCACAATAAGTTTAAATTTTCAAATAATCAACCGTAAAATATTGATAGACAAAACAATACTTTTAAACTTAAAGGCACGATAGAAAAATTATCTTGCTTAAATAGTAGACAATAACAATTTACACGGTCATGAATTAATTTTATTTAATCATATATTTGATTTTTATTTTACTTTAGTTAAGCCATTTCTAGAGTTATTCATCATATTCGAAATTTGTACATTTAATACCGAATAATGAAATACAAGGTAAGAAAAGTATTGATTCCTTGTAAGTATTCTGAAATGGGGATTTTGTGCTTTCTACAGAGTTTAGGTGGTGCTGATTCTAAAATCGTGGTATAATATGGTGCAAATTCATGATTTTCTTTTTAAAAAAAACTCTTACTTTGAGTGTGGCGCCTTTGGGACCAATTAAACGTTGCCTACGTTTCACAAAGCGATCCCTTTTTCGAACCATAGAACCTATTTTTATGATGTCACATCCAATGTTGTCATCCAATACACGGATAGCCTGAAATAACATTACATTACTCAAATAAATTGCTGGTTTTCAGAAATCTTATTTAAGTCTATGTTTGACAATATTTACAGTACTTTGTATGAAGGTTCCTTTAAATTTATTAATAAAACTTGTATGAAAAAGTTTAAGTATTTTATGAAAAAGAAATTGTTATACTATTCAGAAAAGTAATAAAAATTATTTTTTATGTTATTACTTATTAAGTAATTTTCTGAATTACACATTCACATTTAGTCAGAGTCAATATTGACTCTGACTTTACTTATTTATTATCTCCTTTCTCCATGAAAATGTTACTAAGTATTAAGTAAATCTCCTTTAGGGAAAAAAAGATAAGTATTAACTTCTTTCAAATTTATGTTTTATAGTAGAAAGGCTTCACTAATGTTTATTTCACAATGAGACTAAAACACTGTTATCATCCGATAAGAAAACATCTCATTTTTTCATCAACAATCAACCAATGAAAAAAAATCCACCGATTTAGCTTTTAAATAATTAATTAACGACAGCATCAGCCCTTAGGAAAAGACTTAACATTGGTCGTGTTTTCCCAAGATAAAATTCAGGCCTACAATAACTAAAATTTATACCTGTTCATGTGGAACCCCTCTGGCAATGAGCTTGATGACATCTCTGGCTTTAAGAATAATGTAAGGATCCCATGTTTTTCGGGTTGTCAGAACTGTCATACTGCCTTCGACTGCATCCAAATTAGCAGTGATATTCTGAATGCAGAAAATAAATTGACTTCAGATAAATAAACTCAAAAAATTAACCAATATAATAGAATAGTAACAAAAAACTAATTATAAATAAAAATGAAATATAATAGTTTCATAGGGATGAAGGGTATTCGGTATGGGAAAGAAATATCAATAATAAACAAAGAATTTATAAACATTCTAAAATCGCTCATCACTAGAGCTTAACTAAGGCTGCCAGCAGGGCCAGATTAAAGGATTTGCCACCTGTAGGCTACGATTTGCGGCCTCAATCACAATATTCTCCCATTTCGGGGAAATGTAGCTGGTTAGCTGCAAAATAGGGTGGTATGAGCTGTTTAAAATAGATGCACATATTAGAATCATCTATATACCTTTACACAATAAATCGAAAGCTAAATAGGCGGGGTGTTTTAAAAACCGTTCTACTATTTTTCTTTCAACTTAGAAATTTGGGAAGAGGGGGTGCACTTACCTTTGCAGGGTCATGTTTGCTACGAAGTATTGGAACAATATACACGTTTTTGAATTACGCATTAATACATAAATTAATTGTTTTCTTTCTCAAAAATATCATATCTTTGTAATAATTTTTTTATGTCCAATGCAGCTTTAATTGGTTGTAAAATTTGCCGCCCCAAAAAATTCGATGCTCTAGGCTATAGCCTACTTAGCCTATTTAGAAATTCGGCAATGGCTGTCAGTGTAGCCTTGTAGGGCTGTGTAGTCTCAATGTCAAGACATTGGACCAAGATGGACTTAAGGTACACTTATAGCCTCATCTATACAGATCAATTTATATTGAAGTGTGCTGCACAACATGTGTATAGTAATATAAGAAGGCAATATAAAAGAGTGTTCTGCGATATCTCGTGAGATTGCTATGCCAAAACTTTAACAACTGAACTCCAAAGATTTTCATTGGTTACTCAACATAAGAAGGGTCTAGTTTCAAAACTTGTATCTTCCAAAGTGTAAATTTGGGTCTGACCTGTTCATTAATGATTTTCAACGATCATAAATTTAAATGAACAAAGTTGGGCAAAAAATAGACATTATATCTTATTAGAGGTATACCTATGACCAGGTGAAAGCTTAAAAGTAGTCTGACAAAGTGGTAGGGCGATTCCACACTTTTATTAACCCAGGTGCAGTGCCATCAGTTCATTCAAGGTCATTTGACAGGTATATCCCTAATAGTTTTACCTTTTAGAATGCACTTTTTAAAACTAGACCCTTCATATCTACTTAGATATTTGAAAGTTTAAAAAAATATGTTTTAGTCCAAACCCCCAAGTTCAGTCCTGTCTTTTTAGTCCAAACTCACCCAGTGGATACTAAAAGATCTAACTTTATCATAACAATCTTATGACTTATGACTTGAGTGGGGCAGCCCATCAGGGCCAAGCTGGTCTATTGTACCTACTTGTACCAAGCCACCACTTGTCTATTGTACTAATATCATAACAATCAGTAGGTACCAAGATTTTTTCAAAACAAGAACTCACATATTCAGCAAGTGTAGCTTTAACAGTTGGCCAGCAGTCCCTGATGTACTTTTCTCTGTACCTGGGGAAGAGAGTGGCAAAAGAACTTTCACAGAGTAAGGAATGCTTCATGTCTTCTTTCTTGAATGGCTCAATGGGTATGGCCCAGGCATCCTCAACAGGTTTTGCTAGAAAAATTAGCATACAGGCTAAATTCACGAGGTCAAAAAAAAACCTTGATAAGTGTCCAATTTTGATACATTTTGTTAAAATGAGTTTGTAAATATTTTAATGATGAAATAGTTATTTCACAAACAATTTTAATTGTACAATGGATTTGGGAAAACTAATAATTTTGAAAACTGTTAGTAAATAACATAAAATGATAAAAGAACCCTTGGCTAAATAAAAAGCATTTTTTTTATAAAACTCCCAATTTAGTCTCATAATTTTAAATCAGCACCGCCTGTGATAGGAATAACCAGATGGAGAAATCTGGCTGTAAGTCGCCCTGTCTGGAGAAAGTAGACTGAGGAAGCCTTGGCCTGTATCAGTCTGTTAGGTTCGAATTATCGTCGCACTAGAGGTACACAAGGGCTATTGGCGACGGGCGTCGTATTCTAGAACCACAGTCAAATGACGAGCCGACACCAGAATAGGCACCCAACGCAACCGTTAAGGGGGACATCGTACACAGCATTAGGACTTAGAAAGATATTTAACGTGCACACCCTTACACAGGGTATTATTCGTCGGATTTTTTGACTGCACACGCTGTTTGTCGGCAGTTATTTTGGCGATGCCAGGACCCGAACTTGGGACCTTTCGCATGCTGGGCGTGCACTAGGCTGTAGTGCTGTTAAAGTAGAAGAAGCCACCTAACCGCCGGTCAAAAAGGGTTAAATGCTTCCACCTTTTGAGAATGAGCGAGATTTGGGGGATTCAAGTGAAAAAGTAGAAGCCGAAGTGTGGTGCGGGTGGGCATTAAACTCTGTTGCGATCGGACACACAGTAAGGGCGCTCTGTAGAGTTGCCACATTTCTCTTCGAGAGTTTGTCAGGGTTGCCAACTTGGCAACGTTGTCGCCCAATGCTTGGCGATATTTAATAAAAGTCGCCAAGAGGTGGGCTGAAATAGGATCGACCCGAGAATGGTCCATCAAATTAATAATGCGAGTTGTAAAATCAGTCTTAGTAGTTACACTAGAACCAAACGAAATTATAGTACAAAACCTAAATTATCTATACGTATTACTTTAAGTGATCAGTGAAAAATCTAAAAGACGAATTATCTATAATTCATTTACAGAAAGAACAAGTGTTACATTTCTACAGAAGACTGGTTCAAAAGCACATGTTTTTCTTTTGTTACAATGTTGCTTTTTATAAATATTAAGAAAAACCATATAATTACTTACGTTCATCAGTCATGTTTCATAAAATAATATTTGAAATTAGTTAAAAATAACAATTTTATTTTAGGCCGTGTATAGAGGTACGTACCACGTACCTTTTTAAAAGGTACGCAAGTCGATCACGTGACCCAAACATCCGCACGTCCATCGAGTTGAGTTGTACTAGAATTAGTTATAATTTTATATTTAATTAAATTAGTTCGGTAGGTTACAAATAAATATTTTCTAACTTTAAAAAAATATTTGTTATCAGAAATTTTAATCCCAACCACCGAAAAAGTTACAATATGTATAATAGAACTTGGTTTGAGGTAGAGAAAAATGGAGAACATTAACATTTCAGCAAGTTGTAAAAGGATTGAATTTATACTTTTCGTTCGTTTTTGGTGTAACATCTTAGTGGAATTGTATATCCTTCGTTAATGAGTTAATTAAGATGTAGCATTAAATCTAGTACAAGTATCTTGTTTCGAGAGTATCAAAATTAATAGCTTCTGCTGCTAAAATTAATTGGAATCTCCGATTTTCTTCTAAGTAAAGTCACTCATTGTGGGTAAAGTCACTCATTGTATCGCATCGTGTCATAATGACACGATGCGATAAAATGAGTGAATACCAGCATGAGCTGTAAAATTCTTTGACAAACAAACATTTTTTTTTTGTTAACAAATAACCCGACTACCAGTTTCTTCTATACACAAGAGTAGGGCTTTGTGGTATTTTTTTTCCTGTGTGTGATGCAAGTCTCAAATAGCTTAGCTCACTTTATAAAAACTAAGCATAGCATACGAACTTTAATATAATATAATAAACTAGTAGCAAATACAAAATTTTACTTTTACAAATTCTAAGTAATACAGGTCAATCAAATGAATGTTAATCATTCAACAATTTGCTGTTAAGACGTATTAATTTTTTTTTAATATTATTTATTCTATTGTCAATTTTTTTTTTATAAATTAACTTTTTGATTCGATTATATAAAAATTCTTAAAAAACGGAATAAATCGACCAACATAACTTTTTATCAGAATTGCCGCTTTAAAAAAAAAAAAAAATCCTCTATTTTAGGAGAGTTAGAAAATGACGCCTCTCTGAATCATAGCACCACACGGCCCTGTACAAGAGTTATAGTAAAGTATATAAGTGGCCTTAATTCAGACAATATACTACGAATAAAAAAAATATCACACTATAATTCGATGTGATGCATCTCTAGCAATGTAATATGCCTTGGTATTTATAATTTGGGGGAAATACCCTATTTAAATCTTTTTCTTAAAACATTATCTCTGAGAATATTGAAAAAGCATTTACAAACAAATATCTACTTATAGAAGAATAATGATCTTATTTTTAAAGAAAGAAGTCCTGACTGATGATTTCAACGACAAGCCAAAACAATTATGAATACGGAGAACACGTTTTAGGAGCTGAAGCTTTTTAATTTATATAGTATAAAGGCTCTATTTAAAAAGTATTTTTTTTTTCGAAATTCTAACCCAAACGAGTCAAGTATAGGGCAAAACGCTAGCAGCTTTCTCCACAGTAGCACAATGCGACGACTTAAGATTTCTGGTTATCTAAATAATTGAAAGATATATCATATCCACAGGCGGAAAGTAGGCATACGTACGAAAAACCATGCGAGTTTAACGTGGATATTGTAATTTACTTCATGAATCAAAAGACTCAAGAGCAAAGTTAATGATGTTTTTTAAATGAATATAAATTGATCCTTTTTGTTTTTATTTAAAACTTTATTAGATTTTTCAAGCTTGGTTAAAAAAAAACATACTCCGAAAAATATTTCAGACATTGATTTTTTTCTAGATATCGTTATTTAATTTTGCTGTCTTTTTATTGAGGAATATTTATGTATGTACGTGGAATTCGTACTTCATAAAATCTTAGCCACTTAGAACTGTTGAAATATAGTTATTAAATTTTTTTTATTACACATTTCTTCAAATTTGATTAGGTTTTCTTCTCTTCTGGAGGATGAAAATTTAATTTTCGTTTATTCCTTATTAACAATCTAGTGTTTACTGTTTGGTATAAAGTAGTAACGTAAAAAATAAAACAGAGTTGATAAGGCTGCTAAAAATACAACTATACTTTTAAAGCAAAATATTGCATGATGTTAACAAATTATTTACTAATATTTCATAGTTATCATTTTCTTCCTATTTATACACTACTTATTTTTTTTACTATTTAGGTACCTACTTCATAATGGCAAAATTTAACATGTTTATAATTTTAATAAAAATTGGTTTTTACTTAGGTTTAAAAAAAATGCAATGATTACTGTTTGGTATTGTTTATCTATACTTGCTGTATAAAATACTTTGAAGTTATTGCAATTTTAACTTCATAAATGCTTACAATTTTGCATAGAAAATAATACATCACCAACTTTTAAGAATTTCTTAAAAGCCAAGGGGAAAAGTTTTTGTAAGATCAAGTATCAACTGAAAATCTAAATTGTGTTTTGCATTATGTTCCTGATTCAGCTGTAACAAAATAAAAAAAACTGGTAATACTTTCTTTGAATAACAGTTACTAGAATTTTTTAAAGTCTTTATATTCTCAATGCATGATTGAAAAAATCCCTTCCAAATTTCAATTTCACACAGTACTTTCTTAAAACAATTCGCAAACACCATATTTAGAAGAGAAAAATAACTTTATGTCCGATTTAACTGCTTTGATAGAAACATTATAAGGCTTAGAATTCTTGAAAAATGGCACTTTTTGTAGGATTTACAGGGAACAAATCACTTTTAGGTATCCAAAAGTGAATTCACATTTTTAAAAAGATGCTTTAAATTTAAATCTTTTTTTGAAAAAGTATCATACACTTAACAGGTTTATATAGCAAAAATCTGATATAAGCATTTTCTGAGAAGAAATACAAAACTCAATTGAACAAGGCAAAACCTTGTGAATATTTTAATTTTTATTTGGTGTTAGGTCATTTCAATTCTTTAATTGAAGCAGTTTTGACATCATTTATGAAAAATATCAATATAAAATGAAGAAGTTTGAATCAGAATGAAAAATTACTTCTATATTCAATTATAACTTTTTGACAAGCAAAATTACATTTTGGGGCACGATGTACCAAAAAATTTACAGAAGTGAAAGGAAAACTGTTATAAATATTTTAATAATACTAATAAGGCTGTAATTTAAATAATTCCTATTTTAGCCTTGAAATATATGATACATTAAAAGAGACCCGTGAAATGATAATGCTTCTTTCTCGAGACTGTGGCTTCTATGAACTTATAGAATTCTTTTTTCCCTTGTAAACCAAAAAACATTTGCAATTGTTGCCCACAGAAGTGTTAAAGGCAATCAAATGCAAACATCATCTAGCATTGACTCAGGGATCCCCACAAGGTCAAGATGGCTCAGCAAACTTCAGTTTCAGCAATCTGCACTTTCCTGAAAAGGATGTATTTGTAGAGTTAAAAGTACAATAATCTCGAAGCAAAAACTAGCATCCATTAAAAGCACTAAGCTATAACTACGATTGAACACTTGTAACGTATCTGAGAAAAGGTTAAGGCCTAGCACGGTTAATTACTGGAAAACCATGCTCCCAGGCGGAATAAATAAGGCAGAAAAGGTCACACACAAAATTAAAACAGAAAAGCAATTTAATTCAATTAGGATATTTAATAAATACTTTAGGGAATGGGGTACAGGGGGACATTCAAAGCAAACAAAATAAAATAAAAAAGGATATTGCAGTTGACAGGATAATCATCGGCGAGTGGACGAGTCAGGTCCTGCACTAGATCACACGATGTCAAAAATGGCTGGCCAACGTACTCGAAATTCCTCAACTGGCCAAGAATATCAAGAACTTTCACAATTCAAAAATAAACGTAAAAACTCAGCTGCTGCTATCTAAAAAAGATAAAAGACAATATTAAAAACACTGCTTAAACAAATCATACTCCTAAAAGACCAGCGGAGACCCCTGCCATGAAGACTGACAACATTTATACTATCTGATAATAATATTCATAAAATGCCTTTTAATTCTTAAGGCAAGGTGAAGGATCTGTGGTTGAAGGGCTAACTGCACAAGAACTGCATTACTTCATAGAACAACTAGGCAGGTCCGTTACACACTGAACTAAAAATTTGACATTCGAGACAGGGGGCGGTAAGGAATTTTCCACATTGTTTTGTGTTCTTATTTTTAAAGTTTCTTTGTTTCAAAATACAGTTTTGCAATTATATAAGGGCCAGTCCATTAGTATACTAATAACAAAAATTTGAAATGAATTTTTTAAAAAAAAAAGTAATGCCCAAAGGATATAAATAGGGATGCACCAAATACCAAATTTGGCCGAATACAGAATATTCGGCCTACCTAAACCAATTTTATTATTCATCAATTTCAAATCAACATAGTGTGTATAAGTACACAATCGCACAATAATTTTAATACAATTTAGCTATTAAATTTTCAATTGAAGCAACACACAAAAAAGTAGTGCTCGTTTGTTATTATTTGCATTAAAAAAAAATTATGTTCACTGTTTGGCCAAACCGAATATTCTGCTAAAGTGGCCTAATACCGAATATTCGGTGCATCCCTAGATATAAATTACGGTAGAATTTCCCATATACCTATAACAATAGACATTTTCAAACTGAGTAGGTTAAACAGCACCATCTGCCCAGTTATTTTTATTTTATTAAATGATTTTATTTAAATTACTTATAACAATCCTAACTGACAATTCTATTTTATTCCTTTTTTTAATGGTTACTCAAAGGATTCGACAACTGCGTAACTCTCATACATGGTAATCAAAGCCAGGTTGGTTTTAAATAAATGATTTCAATTATGGTATGAAATAACTCAACATGTGGAAGGTGTTAATAACAGATTACCTGATGAAACTCACACTCAAGCTTTGTAGTGGAGTTTCACCATCAGTATCGTCCCTACTATACATACACTCAACAGGCATGACACTTACAGTCTGCTCCTTAAAAAAAAGATGTCTTTAAGTATTATAACTACATTTTTATTCAGGAAGGCACCGTTATGTGGAAAGCTATATAAATGTTTGATTACTAGGTGATTATGCTTCTCATTTATTCTGGAAAATTCCCATGAATATGCAATCACTAGAAAGAGTCACAGATTAAAAGTAGGCAGTCTTTTTAATTGTCCTTAACTTAAAGGTGGTCAAAAATCAGCAAGATAGTTTATTAAAATATGATTACAGTACAGCAGAAGAAAACAAAGCTCTAACTAAGTCTTCCGTGTATCTAAAAATTCATACGAATACGGCAGCAATTAAATTTGCAAATATTTGATTTATCATCAGATTTAATTAATATGAATTGTGGAATGTAGTAAGTAGGGACCCTTAAATTTTGTCATAGTCAATTTCAAGCATGGTCAAAATGATTTGCAAAATGAAAACGTAACCAATAAATTTTTCAACAAATAAAAGAAATATGTTTCATAAAATATATTATAGGAACTTAAAAAAAAAAAAAAACTTACTATAATATTTGCTCTTTTTTTCGTTGAGCACCTACACGTAGGTCCAATATGTATACATCAGTAATTCAATCTAATTTAGAATTTTAAACCTTTACCGTGTATAATTACTTTGTTAGCGTTAAGAGTTTCTTGATTTGTTGATATGAATATCCATATGGTTATCTTTATCATAGTTTAAAATGTCCAGTCTCAAGAGTTTTCATAAAAAGTATACAGCGTACCGCATGGCGTTGGCGATTTAACTTTTATTTTGAAGGTACGCAAGTTGACCACGTGACCAAACATTGATCACGTGATCGACGTGCGTACCTTTTGTAAAGGTACGTGGTACGTACCTCTATACACTCCGTTTATTTTATTTAGATGACTGCAAAAAGCGTGTTCTAAATACAAAATAAACATAAACAAACTTGAAGAAAGTCCCAGTTAACAAGGAACAGTTAACTATAAAAAATTATTATTTTGATATTAAAAAAAAAACTTTGACCCCAAAATATACATTTTTTTTAACCTATGGGCTTGTTTCAACACTTTGTCAAAGAAAACAAAACAACCAATGAAATCACAGTTTGGAGAGCTTGATGCTTTATAAAACCAATTGGTTTCTTTCAACACTTTGTCAAAGAAAACAAAACAACCAATGAAATCGCATTATTTAGATCGTGTCATCATAAGAAATATTACCACACAACTAAAACAATATTTTTAAAATCAGAAATAAGTAGTGAAAAGCTATATTTTATTTGTGAAAGCTAACATTATAAGTACCTTAAATAACTGTAACTCGGTGTTTGCCCACGTTTTGGTTTTGATTTGCAGACGATAGAATCAAATCAAACCTAGAAGCAAAACGCCTTTTTCCCAATACATTTTAAAGTGGAAATTTAATTTAAAAATAAAAAAGAACTGTTTATAAACCGTTAATTTAAATTATTGCCAGATAAATGTCCAAATTATCTACATTCTAAGCGATCTGCATATTATCGTTCAGGTAGTGCGTTTAGTTGGTTCGTCACAATCCCTAATTTTTAAAATTTTAGAAAAGATAAAAAACGTTTAAAAAAAATAAATAAACTAACCTCATAAAATTTTAACTTTTGCTTACTTTTGTATATTCGAAAAAGGTCCACACCTGGTTTTGAACGTAGAACTTAGTTAAAAATTAATTTTAAAAAATATACTAATTCTCTATAACTTTGGTACTAACACTAAAAAGTAGAGAAGCGAAATCTATCGTTAACGTCGTCGTTTTAAAAAAAGAGGATGAGTTTTGCAAATACACTCACCTTATGATTGATCTCCACCATCAATAGATCCATTCATTAGAAGAACAGGAAAAAAAATATTTTGAAGAAAGATTCTTATAGTATTTATCACTCTTGGATCTTGGGGAAAATAGCCGTGGTAGAAAGAACTTGGATCATCACTCTTACAAAAGTAGCCAAATTTTGCATTTGTACTGGACTCTATAAACTCTCCTTAATTTGGAATCTGGGTGAATTAGAGGTAGGAAGTAGTATTCCTAGTTTTCCCTAAACTTAACTATTCATTGTCCGTGCATCTCAACAGAACTAATGTGGAGGTTCAATTATGATGTGCGTCCACTTGATAATTACGAGTGGACACCTCTACAATCTGCTTCCTTCCATTGTCTCTTGGATGTCTTGAAGCAAGCCATAGAATATGGAGAATTTGATGTGAATGAAGCATCAACTTACGGTTTGGATGAGTATACCCCTCTCATGCTGTGTGCAATACAAGGACACGTCTGTTGCAAGGCTTCTTATCCAAACTGGAGCAGATGACCATCGCACTAGTGTTGCTGCAAATTGGACTGCTCTTCACATAGCTTCAATGAATGGTAACACAAAAATGGTTGAGGTTCTTTTGGAAGACAAAGAATTAGACCTTAACATTCAAGCCTTTACCATTGGCGAAACACCCTTACATTTGGCATGCGAGTACGGGCGTGTAGAAGTTGTAAAACAGCTATTGATGGCAGGGTGTACTACTGATAGTGAAAACTTGAGCAGCAAAACGGCTCTTAGTATTTTTAAAGGAAGCAATGAGTTATATCTAGAGATAATACAGTTATTTATACAGAAGGGTGCTTTTTTGTCAGATAGTGACTATAAATGAATATCAACAGACAGAGAACTCAAAGAACATGTATTAAAGGATGTGAAGCTTTGTAGGCAATCAATAGTGAACAAGCTTTACCATCAATTATCTGCATTGTACAGAGTTCCTGAATTTGCTAAACAGCTTCCTTTCATCAAAGCATTTAATTTGAATGCGCAAGAAACACAAGACATAGAAAACTTTGTCATACATGATATTCAAACTAACTCAATTTGTAATGTTATAAAGGCAAGTCCGATTGTTTTAAAATTAATATGTGTACAATTTATACTTGCTTCTTGTAAAACTTCAAAAAGTCTCCTTTCTGATGATCTCTCTCTTGCTCATCTTGCATATTTAAAAAGACCTCCAGATTTCAGGGACAGTGATTCAACTTCAAAGAAAATGCGCCATAACTGACCTGTATAGTTAAGACATTTTAAGTAGCTACATAATTTTTGTGATGAAATATGCTTTTGTTTTAATGTTCCAAGCCTTTGTTCATAACTTAATGGACTGTTAAAATTTTTTTAGAGCATTGCCATATACCTTGCCATGAGTAAATATGATTGATATAGTGTAAGGGCTATTTCAATCATGTACTGTATATTGAAACATGTAATGTACTATATATTGGAACAGTATTAATTTTTTTTATTCATGGACAAGAAAAAGGCTTAGGTGAAATTAATAAGGAATTAAAAAAAAAACCATTAAATTTTTACATCAAAAAGAGCCCTATTTATTGTATTGGTGTGTACATATTCTTTCAGCCAATATGAAATTTATAAAAAAAAATACTTTTATTTCATCTGTTATTTTGCTTGTGTATAATACTTAACTTTGTTCATAAACTAAAACTTGAAATGTGTGTTTAAAGCTGTAGAATTCTTTCTGACTTAACCTCAAACTTTTATAATTATTGTTTGTTTAAAAATTAAAAAAACTGAAAAAAAAAACTTTTTGCCTTCATTGAAAAAGGAAAACAATGATATTTTTGTAACTGTCATTGTAATTACATATATATTTCAAGCATTGTGGCATAATCAATAATCTTACAAACCAGTAAAGTTAACTCCACATTTTATTTTGTTATAAAAATCATACATTATTATGAACAAATTTAAAAAATTTACAAGATAAAGTATGAAAATGATTTATCTAATTAAAAAAATACTATACAAAGATTATCTTTCTTCAACTTTAAACACAAAGGAAGTATTTGTTACATTAAAATTAATTTTAAATTTTAGTGTATGTTTATTTGCTATCACAGAAATAGGTGGATGGATGAAATATACACCTTGTTGACTATTCATGTACCATTGTATAGATTGGTTGGGTACAATAGGTTGGATTGGTCCATTGGTTATATTGACATTATGGGAGCTGTAATCTGTCCAAAGGGCAACAGCATTGCAATTGCCTGAGCTAAGGAAAAAAGATAATAAAATAACTTTAGTGAGTAATTCCAGTTCAAAGTTTTGGAGAAAAAATTGATGGTTCGATAGTTCATTTAGTATTAAAGAATTATTAATAAAGTAACTTTAATTTTCTAGAATTTTAAAAAAATAAGTAAATCCACATATTCTGCATTCATATTTCACTTTTATGATAAATTAAAATATTCATAAGTTCAAACCAGGAATAGAATGCAATTAGCAAACTAGGAATCTATGCAAAGACTTGTCAAAAAGCTTTAATTGCACATTTTATTTTACAGACTCCTCTGCTAAAAATTGCTTTTTAAGGTATGTTTAAAATTAAAAGTTTTTAGGAACAAGCATGTTTTATTAAGTGGATGTTCTATTGCTTGTAATTAATTAATTTTATGTTTAGCTGACTTGCACATTATCCATTGGCACTTCATAGTTAAAATACATGCATATTAAAATGGGTATAAAGTTAATGTAAAAAAAATAATAATTTGTTGAGCCATGAAAAGGCCAGTTCTTACATTGATCTTTATAAACAAGGAATATATTTTTTAAAAAGTAAACAAGCAATTAAAACTAAAATGAAACTTGTATGTCTAATGTAGGAAATTTCCAGACAATAACTTCTATTATATGTTACATAGAAAATTTAATATTCAATTTATTCAAATATTTATAATTAAAAAAAAGCCAGTTAGATCATGAAATAACTTGAATTATTCCCATACTAAAATGTCACCAGGTGCAACATTAAAATGTACAAAAAACATTACAGTTTATAAATTAGCAATTCTTATATTGACTAGTAATTGACATCCACTATTTATAATAAAAATATTTATAAGTTAAAAAAAAAATACATGTCAAAATAACATCATAAAACCACATACTTTGAAATAGGTATTTCACCAGCAATTTCAAAATCTTGCGTAAACATGTTTTTCGACAAAGAATTTGACATTTGGAAACCACTAGAACATGATTCACTGGCAAAATCGATTTCCAAAAGATCGAAAACTTCAGACACTGGCTTGCAGGGGTATTCCCAGAGGGGGTGGGGTTCAACTGCCGCATCAGCAATGGAAATGGCTCTCTATTTGAAAATATATAGTATAGTAGTAAGTCATAATTTATTTAGTACTTATGATTTATCGGTTCTGGACATAATCCATAGGTTCAGGACATAATCCCGAGAAACAAATAATGCTGACAGGGAAAAATTCCAACAGGGTCGTAATATAGACAAATCAACAACTGAATACCATAATGCTTAATTAAAGGTAATTTAATTAATATTTTTTTCATTTTTTGTTGTCAGAATTATGGCCTGTTGAGATTTCAGCTGACGAGATTCTGGCTTGTTGGGATTTCAGCTGTCGGTATTACTTCCCAGAGACCCATGGTATAACTATTAAATTTATTTTAATTTTTCGTTAAAACAATAAAAAATGGCCAGTATACTAAATAAATATGGAATTGTCAATTGAAGTTAAATTATTATGTTACTAAGAACAGTAAAATATTTTTAAATATACCATTTAGTTCCATTGGCAGATTAAAAAAACTAACAACCACATTTACTCAAATTGAAATGCTTATGTAAAGATATACCAAATCAGGTGATCATATAACCATAGTTACCAAAATGGCAGCCATACAACTGTTTTACCTATATATTTGATTTTTATATTATATTTTACAAGCGTTAATAATTTCTCATTAGTAGTTTACTTTTTTTTAGATTAACTTTTATTTTTTGATCATGCATATCTAACAAAACATAAACAAATATTTTTTTTCCATACATCACAACACACCTGAACCATTTCATCGAACTTTGAAAGATTAAACCCTTCAGCACTCTTGACTGGAGCCCGGATTTTCCATAAATCGTCAAAATCTACTGCCACAGCCCTTAACTTTCCATGCTGAGGCACAATGGAAACGTCGGGAGCTAGAAATGGATCCAGAAGTCTTCTTATGTAGGAGAAACACATGAGTTCCCAAGGTCGAACGGAATTCACAAAATAAGGCTCTGTAATTAGAACATTGATCTGAAAGACAAAAACAAAAGTTAATCAAACTACACAGCCATAATGAACAGAAAATATTTATCGTCATTGCGCATGGGTATCACAATTTTTGTGGTTGCTTAAGTAAAGCGAAAATTTCAATCATTATGAAAACCATACTAGGAATTTACAACTTTTTTTTTGCTTTTTGAATTTTCCCTAAATATTTGTTAGCCTACTTTTTTTAATTCGAAAATATTAAAATTGAAAAAGTAGGTATCGATATGCTGACAATGTCTGTCCATCCGCATATTAATATTTCATTATTCTTGGAACTGCAACTAAATTAAGATGATAAATATATAATTTAATTTGGAGAGAAAAAATGATGAAAATGATTGATTCTGGCTTTTAAAGTTTAAATTACACTAGGTGCTAAGTTTGGTGTTTTTTCTAATTTGTATAAAACTTGTGTAGAAGTGGTTCTAGGTGTTAGTTACTATTTCAAACCTGCTTGGTTTTTCCCATAAAAAGTTCAGTAAGTATTTAAATAACGGAAAAGTGGGCTAATTTAGTACTTTGTTTTGTTTGTTACAATGCTCCCAAAGCAAAATCTAGCAATCAGTGCTTGACTAAAAAGGTATGTTTAAGAAACATAATTTGAAATCACAATAAATATTTTGTTTCTTCAGCTTGAGCTAAAATAAATTATAAATGTTAATAAATAATAATGAATGGAGTTGGGCAGTTAAATAAATTCAGTAAAAAAAGACAATTACAGCAGTCAGAAAAAGGAATTTCTTGTTTGAAATTTTTAAATGACCTAACTTTTTTAAGTTAAGCATAGCCTTCCAGATAAAGGGTCCTAATTGCAACATTTTTATAATTAGCATTTTTTTCTCATTCAATAATGGGAAAATCAAACTAAATCATTAAAATTCAAAGAAACTTGCCAAACTGTGCACTATCAAACCTTGCTTGTGCAAACCAGGCAAACAGAATTTTTATTTATTACCAATGATTTTAATAATTTTTATTTATTACCAATCACTTTACTAATTATTTAAAACATTATCTATGGATACCTTTTCATTTTCTAAACTGTCTTCTGTGATATCGGCAGGTTCTTGTGTAATAACCTTTATCACATTATTTTGATCATTGTCTTCTATGTATGTACGAATCATATTGTGGTGAAAATGGCTAGATTCAATTGTAAAGACCTAAAACATAATTAAAAGACTGTAAATATGAGCAATTGGTAATTTCATAACATTCTACCACAAAAAATTTAATTGTTTCCTTATTTGAATGATTTTTATTGAGATAGATGCAAGTTAAGTACAACACATATGAAAATTGACTTGTATGTGATGCCCAAAGTGGGTTTATGTGGTTTGACCAAAAATAAATGGGGTATTCCTTTCTGGGCCCCGAATGGGTAGTGCCCACAGTAATGAACTATATAAGTAGGTCCTAGTAACTCAGGGTTCTTACTCCAATTTTATAAAAAAAAAAAAAGTACTTTTTAAGGACCTTATTAAAAAAAGTTTTCAAGCTATCGGAAGCTTAAATTTCCTGTGCAGTTAAGATTATATAAAAAAAATTTGAAAAAATACAAAAAAAAAATGTCTTACTAAGAAAATGTGGTAACAGAAAAAAAAAAAGAAATTTCTGCTTTATATTATTTATCAACAACAGGTGAGAAATAAAATTCAAAACCTATAAAATACTAAATTAAAAAGCATGCAGGGAAAATTTCAGTTATATATAGACAATAGGGTGTCCCTTATTTTACGAATTTTCGAAATCGAAAAGACGTACCCTCTCATTTTTTTCCTATTATGTCAAAACACTCAGAAACGAAGTTTTATCTCATTCTGATATCGGGAACACGCGCCGCTTTTCATTTGAAATTTGCAAAAATTGCTAAAAAATCAAGTTTTTGCCCCATATCTCCAATTCTGTTAATCTAACAACAAAATGGTCAAAGCAAAAGTTTTAAAACACACCTTTTTCTACAAGTTTTGTATTGACATAATTGTTCTACGAGTTACGGTTATCGAGATAAATCGGAAAGGAGTGCGAACTTTTTCGGAAACTCGCAAAATGCTCCAATCCACTCACCATAGTAGGATATAGAATTAAGCACAACAGCACTTCATAAAAGTGTCTAAACCAAGTTTATTCTACCTTAATATTCATAAAATAATTGCACATTTGTGTTCTTAAAATAAGAAGTACGAGCAATCCATGCTAATTGATTTTTTGTATGGGGCAGGGCCGTCACGTGGGTACTGGAGCGGGGTGGTAACCCACAGCGCTTTTTTTAAAGAAAAACAATGTTGGTTCGAGGCTACTAATATTAAAATGAAAATATGAAATTGATTAAATCACAATATTAATATTTATTGATTATAATTTGGCTTTGTATACATAAAGAATACCATAAAACGGATGAATAAATTTCCTCAAATGTTTTCATCTAAATTCAAAGAGTTTAAAATTATAATAAAAGATGAAAAGTAATCGCAATAACAACACGTTTACAACAAGTTTATTCTACCTTAATATTCATAAAATAATTGCACATTTGTGTACTTAAAATAAGAAGTACGAACAATCCATGCTAATCGATTTTTGTAAGGGGCAGGGCCGTCACGTGGGTACTGGAGCGGGGCGGTAACCCACATCGCTATTTAAAAGAAAAACAATGGGTTTCACCAATCCTGTTAAAACTAACAACAAAAATAAAGTGTGGAATCGGGATTAGATGTGGTATTTAAAAATATTTAAAGAAAAAAACAGTTATCTTTTATTGATAAGAACATCTTCCTAAAAGCCACGTTGGGAGCGGGAGTACAATAAATTAACCTCTCCCTGAACCGCTTGATTATATATAAGGAGCGATTTTTCGGATGGGGGTTTGCTACCTAAGTTTGGCTTAATTGTTTGAAAATAATTTGAAATTTTATAAATTTTGGAAAGGATATGCAAAAAGATGATAACAAGACTCGAAATTACGGGAGTCGAAGAGTGGAGATTCAAAGTAATTTCTACAACTTATTTGATATAGCATATTCAGACGCACTTAATATATTGAAGATTGAAGAAGGTAAGGCGTTTATGATGAGACAAAGAGAACCAGGAAGGCCTTGCCGCTTAACTAGAGTTGTTAGGAAACTTGCAGAAACAGAAGAGTGTGCAAAACAGGGCTGCCAATGAGGAAAAAATACCTAAGACATCATTCATCGCCAATTTCTACAATGACATTGGTGCCGGAAATCGTATATAGTTCGTTTTACAGTACTCAAAATGAAGAATCAGATTCAAGGGAAGTATTATTATTTACTTACACAAAAAGCAAGCCGTTGCCGAAATAACGTGCAAGGAAGGTCATAATTATCCCAAAACTGGAAGCAGGTTTTGGATAGATATTAGTTGAGTGGTAAAAGACGCTGTTTTCTATTCTGTAGGCAAAAAATGAAGCTCTTAAATACTGCACTGATGAATTAGCAATAAATAAGTCCTCCCTTTAACGAGTTTGAACAAACACTCGTAAAGAATGGGCTAGAGGTGCAATGCACTTGTTTAAAAACTTTTCAATTCACTTAATTTATTCATCTGTTTTATGGTATTCTTTATGTATACAAAGCCAAATTATAATCAATAAATATTGATATTGGGATTTAATCAATTTCATATTTTCATTTTAATATTAGTAGCCTCGAACCAACATTGTTTTTCTTTAAAAAAGCGCTGTGGGTTACCACCCCGCTCCAGTACCCACGTGACGGCCCTGCCCCATACAAAAAATCAATTAGCATGGATTGTTCGTACTTCTTATTTTAAGTACACAAATGTGCAATTATTTTATGAATATTAAGGTATAATAAACTTGGTTTCGACACTTTTATGAAGTGCTGTTGTGCTTAATTCTATATCCTACTATGGTGAGTGGATTGGAGCATTTTGCGAGTTTCCGAAAAAGTTCGCACTTCTTTCCGATTTATCTCAATAACCGTAACTCGTAGAACAATTATGTCAATACAAAACTTGTAGAAAAAGATGTGTTTTAAAACTTTTGCATTGACCATTTTGTTGTTAGATTAACAAAATTGGAGATATGGAGCAAAAACCTGATTTTTTAGCAATTTTTGCAAATTTCAAATGAAAAGCGGCGCGTGTTCCCGATATCAGAATGAGATAAAACTTCGTTTCTGAGTGTTTTGACATAAAAGGAAAAAAATGAGAGGGTACGTCTTTTCGATTTCGAAAACTAGTAAAATAAGGGACACCCTAATAGACAATATTCAATAGTGGTCTAGTTAAGAAATAAAACTTACAAAAGTTATTAAAATAAAATTTAACAATAATATGACCAACAGATTAATTGAATAGTACTGACTTGCAAATTTAAACTTTCTATTTTTTGGAATCCGAAAGTCGCGAAACTCCGGCGATCCGAAAGTCGCAAAGCTCCGGCGATCCGAAAGTCGCAAAACTCCGGCGATCCGAAAGTCGCAAAACTCCGGCGATCCGAAAGTCGCGATACTCCGGTGAACCGAAAGTGGCGGTACTCCGGCGATCCGAAAGTCCGCCGAACTGAAAGTCGCGAAAGTCCGCCGACCCGAAAGTCGCGAAACTCCGGCGAACCGAAAGTCGCAAAACTCCGCCGACCCGAAAGTCGCGAAAGTCCGCCGACCCGAAAGTCGAGAAACTCCGGCGATCCGAAAGTCGCAAAACTCCGGCGATCCGAAAGTCGCAAAACTCCGGCGATCCGAAAGTCGCGATACTCCGTAGAACTGAAAGTGGCGGTACTCCGGCGATCCGAAAGTCCGCCGACCTGAAAGTCGCGAAAGTCCGCCGACCCGAAAGTTGCGGAAGTCCGCCGACCCGAAAGTCGCGAAAGTCCGCCGACCCGAAAGTCGCGAAACTCCGGCGAACCGAAAGTCGCAAAACTCCGGCGAACCGAAAGTCGCGAAAGTCCGCCGACCCGAAAGTCGCGGAAGTCCGACGACCCGAAAGGCGCAGAAGTCCGACGACCCGAAAGTCGCGAAACTCCGACGATCCGAAAGTCGGCAAATTGCGAATCCTGCTGATATTTGACGAAAATTCGAAAGTTTCTAGGAAAAAATAAGCATTTATTAAGGATTTTGGTTTAAAAATTAAAAATAAGAATAAAGTAAAAAAATAAGTACTTTTTAAGCACTTTTTAAGGGCCTTATAAACGAATGTAAAAAATAAGTACTTTCTAAGGTTTTTAAGCACCGTACGAACTATGTAACTATACCAAGGTAGCATACTAAGTAGTTATCTTTTTTTGGGGGGATGATTAATTAAATGTTATGCATCTTGCAGGAGAACAATGAATATTAGATAAAATTATTCAAAGTACATTTAGTAGCATAGTCAAATCTACCGCCAGAAAGCAAATGTGATAATAGTTTTTAAACAATTATTATAGAACAAATAAACAATTTAATAAAGACATTAATTTAAAAAAACATAATTTTAAAATTTGTTTTATTTTGGTTTCCCAAATATTGTTTTTAATGATAGCAATGAAATTGAAAGTATAAATTCAAAATAAATTTTATTAAGTAATTTATTTGGTTATTATATTTTTAATAATTGTATGCACAGATATATACGTATTATTATACATTTACTACACCAAAAAAAGTTTCTTTTTCTGAAAAGTTACCTTTTTGGCTCCTAATTTTGCAGCCATTAACGGAAGAAGAGAACCATCACTTACACAAAGCACCACAGAAGAAGGTGTGATCACCTAAAAGAAATTTCAAATCGATTTTCATACGATTTAGCATATACAATAGTTTTAATACTGTTTAAAACTGCAAATGAAATTTAATTGATAGCTTTGATTGAACAAAGTTTTTTGGATTTAAATAGTTTAGTTTTATTTACTTACTAAATTAATTCAAATATACTATTATAATTGAAAAAAAAAAACAAATATACAAATATTTAGCGAAATTAAACTAGTTATTAAACTAAGTTACTTAATTTAAATTCAAAAAAAAAAATCATGAGAATTTAGAAATAAATTTAGCAAACTTTCCCTGATACAGAATTGAATTAAAAACAAAACAAACCTCCTTTAACATTGTAACATAGCCCTCATTTCGCTTTGCATCATTTTTCATACCGATTCGGGAATGTGAGTCAGTCACATGCACTAAACAATTACAGGTGGGACTTTCTGCAATATTTTTGTTGTTGGCCCTGAAATAGAATCAGATTGTAATAACCAGTAGCCTATATTATTTTTCCTGTATAAAAAAAAACTTTCCGGTTTTAAACTGAACATTTACCACCAAATTAACAAACTAAAGCAGCTACTACACTCCTTGCCAACCTAAGTTGGGCATATGGAAATAAGCAATTCCGCACATGTAAAGAGTTCCATAAATATTTGTGAATCCATCCAGAAAACATGTTTAAAACATTAATTTCGTTTAAGGTCTAACAGATTTGAATATTATTTGAGAAAAATTGGCAATTTTATCAGTATAAAAAGTATATTTTGCTTAAATTGTATTTAGTTAATTTTGTATGTAAATATTACCTTACAAGAGTTTCCAACTAACAGACTAATCGCCCTTTTCCCTCTGCCTTTTTACTCTGTTTTTTTTACCCAAATTATGTTGGCAAATAGTTCAAAATGTAACAACATAATATTATTGTATAACACAATGCAAATGAAAGTGTAATGTGGAACTCAAGTTAAAAAAATCTTCGAAGGGACAGCAGTAATAATTACGTAATACATGAGTTATGTAACAAATGATTATTGCAGATTGGATTGGTTGGAGACAAATTTGATCTACCAAACTTTCAGGGTTTTAAAGGGGCCAAACTTTTAGAGGTTTTAAAGAAAGGTTGTTTCAACAAGGTTGAAACATTTTTATTAATGAGAAAGGTTTAAAAATGTTTTTTTAAAGCATTCAGCCAATCTTTATTTGAAAACAATCAAGCAATAGTACTTGGGAATGGCAAACCACAGGCTGTATTCATCATGATAAGCTGTCAAAGTAATTTTATCTCCATCAGCTACTGAGACAATATCTGGAAGGTAGTATATGCCCTGCATCCAGTGGTCCCTCCACTGAAAACAAGAAATTGTTCTGACAAATACTTATATTAACAACAACAATAAAAATCTTTAAAAAATAATGAATTTTTTTTTGCAGTGCAATTGCATTACTATTATAAAAGGATATTTAATTTGCATCTACACATTGTCAAATAAAACTTAGAAAATGTAATAACATGCATGAATTAAAAACAACAATAGGTCATCAAATCATTGAGTAACATTCACATTAAAAAAATCATGTACTTAATATTACTTAATATGATACCAAACTACAAATTATGTAAAAGCCATTAAATTGAGCATTTAAACTTTTATATAACATTTAAAAAAATTAAATGATGTTGACTTTATCAGATTATAAGATTTATTTATTGAAATTAATGGACATTTGAAAATTACAAGAATTAGAATTACAGTCTCTTTATGGTCATATTAACAATTTAAAAAAAAAATCTGTGGTATTACCTGTGCTTTGCTTGGATCAGGCTGAACCCATTTTGGTCCATTATTTAAAATGATATCCCCATCCATATCCATTTTTAGGTCCCACCACATAAAAACAACTTCACAATTTCCTTTTCTGATAGCAGGGACTTGTTTGATAAATGTCTCATTCATCTCTATTGACTTTTCTCCAATGAAAGAAAAGCTAAAATCAAAAATAGTTGCATTATTAAAAAGTTTTAAAACAGGCTACTTTAAAACACTATAATTATAAGTAAGTAACCAACATAAAGTAAACAGCACTAAAAAAAAAATTTGTTATAACTATGAAAGGTTTGTAAAAAATGTATGAATATTTTTTTATTTGTTTTATTAATCATTTTGGAATACAAGATCTTCCTGTAATTATGAAGTTCTTTCTTTGTTGTATGAACAGACAGATGAACAAAAGGTATAGGAAGTTTAAGATATACATTTGATGTCATACCTTGCAAACAAAACATTTTTTAAAATTTGAGGATTGCAATGGAAGTGGGAGATATGCATAGACAGATAAAAATATAGGTGTCTGATATCCCCTTCAAACCAACAAAGAATTTTGAAAATTTGATGGTAAACACAAAAAAAAAAGTAAAAATGTTGCTTTAAAAATAAAAGTGAAACTTTACATATTTTTATGCAAATTTAGAATTCTTTTATGCATCTTTCTTCATACATATATAATGAACCATCAAAATAACTTTATTGTGCTATTGCAACAATCAAAATTTAATTGTAGCATAAAAAAAATTTCAAGGGTTTTATTTTTATTTAAAATAAAGTTTCTCATACATTTGATGTAATGGCAACAGTGAAATATTGAACAAAAATGGAATTTGCATGTTATTGGAAATAAGATAAGATGTAATGTAGATTAAATTTTTAGTTATTTAAATCTATAATAATAAAAGAAAGAGTCTGTCTGTGTGTATGCCTGTGGATTGCAAAAGACCTACTTTGACTGCTCTAAATAATTCGAAATTTTTAATATAGGTTCCTTTTAATACCTACGTGTGCACCTGAGGCTTAGTTTTTTCATATTTGATTGTGATTTTTAATTAATATAATTAGTTTTAAAAAAACGTCATCCACGTGGAATTGCGGGACCATAACAGGGCTTTAAATTCATGGATCGGGCCGAAACGGAGACTTGACGCCATCCTCTATTAGTTTGATTGATTGAGTTTGGTTGAGATATGTGCTCCCCCCGAGGCTGCTTCATCCTCTACTAGTGTTTGCTTTTTTAAGTGTGCATGCGCCAACACGAATTTAAATTATTTTTGATTTTGAGTGTATTTTCACAAGTAAGCATGCCTCTAAGAGGAAGCAATGCGAAGTTAAAGGGTTCCCAGCAAGGCGGGACCATACTGCTAGTTTGAAATAAACTTTAACTTTAATCTTTTAATGAAATTTGAAATGCAGCCTAAACTGATTTTTTTGCTTCAATATGACGTATCCCGCTTGTTTGTGAGACTTCTGGTTCGTTCTGTGAAAGTGGGTGACAGACGGACGGACTGAACAATTATAAAACCTTCCACATTTGACATTATAAACATAGTGTGGAAGCTAAAACTGAAACAGACTCTCAACAGATAGTTAGCAACTAGACAGAAAGAAATAATAAAGATATTGTTGTCATAACCTTTGGGGGAAAAAAACATAAAATCATGGGGTTAAAACAGATGTTGAAATGGGAATATAGACAGACAGAGGGAAGCCTACAATGTCACTGCCTACTTTTCATTTTCTAAAATTATTTCAAATAAAAAAAAGATAAAGAATACTAACTCAAAAACACAAATTGGATCTGTGATTTCAGAAAACAAGGTAGATGGGATTTGGGACATTTGCACATCGTGAATGGCAGCGGATCCAGGACACTGCACAACTTTTTTAGGGGGCATAATGGAACCTTCAGCTCCAACTTTTACAGGAGAGAGGGTGTTCCAACTGGAAATGGTTGGAGAATCAATGATTTGAGCATAGACACAAGCAGCAGATGGTATCACAATGCAGTTTTCCTATAAATAAGTACAGTTAATATTGTATTAACTGAAGAAGAAAGTATGTTTTTGGAATAAAATTTGAAGAACTTTGATTGAGCCTCAAATGGTTGTGAGGCCAAGAATGGGTGTTTTATAAAGTGTGAAAACTGAATTGAAAAATTGTCATACATTATTTTTTTTTATAATTACTTAAAAGAAAGTTCAAGGGCAATCATGAAAGGAAACCATAGTAGTAAACTGATTATTGAAAAAGTTAAAATACCCATTAAATTTTTGCCCTTTTAAATACTTAGTAGCAATTTTTTATATTTATTTTTAATATAGAAATCAGGACTCAATATTGTGGAAAAGCATTACTCGTTATCATCTTAGCACTAGATTAAAATTGTTCACAAATAATTAAAAAATAAAAATGAATCAAACTTTTTAAAATTATGTTGATCAAATAACAGACAATGTGTTAGAAAAGTTAACACACTGATTATTCATAGTGAAGATTTTTTTTATCATAAACATCTATTTCAAAATAATTTTTTCCTATTTATAGTAATGAAACTACACTAACTGCTCAATTTAATAAAATATACAGCATGGTTTGTGTTGACAATTACCTCGAGTAAATGTTTCAAAGCATGATGAAATGTTCTGAGTGCTCCTTCTCCTATAAGCTCTGTATCAAAAACTTCAGCCACTAGAATATTTGCTTTTTCTTTCAAATCTCCATCTAATGAAAAAAGTAAGAATATAGTTAATCTCAACAACGTTCAGATTTAGAACAGTAAAAATTTATATCCCTTCTTTAATTTATAAAATCGGGCAATTCCATAAAAAATTTCACATTCAATAAAATAAAAAAAACGATTTTTTTGTAATTTTTACAAATTAAGTTGAAAAAATAATTCCAAGTTTTCAAATTACGGTTTAAGAAAGCAAGAGGATAAATGACATGTATTCACATTTCCCTAAAAAGAAGATCGATGCATAGTGGACAAAAAAGATTGGTTGGCTTTGCTAATTCAGACAACATTTTGTCGTTAAAGTTGGAAATCGTCCTTGATACATGTTTAAAAAACCTTTCACAGGCAAATAAATGTACATAATGTAATATTTAATATCTTATGAGTATTCCAGATAATGAAACAATATTAAATTTATTACTTTACAAACTTTTAATTTAATAAAAATTAACTATTAGTTGCTGATGTTAACTTAGAGAAAAATTCGGTACATCAGCCTTAAAAAATCATCTAGATGTTGATGAAAGCCGATGTTTTTGAAAGGAAAAAGCACATTTTTTTACTTAGATATTTTTAATTTTGCTGAAATGAGATTAAAACAGAATTTCTTCCAAGGTATGTCCAGAAGATGCCTTTAAATATTGGCCAGTTATCAGCATGATTGCACAGTGATGTCTAGTTATTTTTAAAATATAGTTTTACTAAAGGACAGATTGTTAAACCAAACTACAAGCCACATAATATTTGTAGGAGTAGTGTTTAATTATTTATTGTCTGTTTTTAAGTGAAATAATAGAATTTTGTGCGTCATTTTTCACCTCAGCCCATTTAATTTTTTTGACAATCCCAACTCCCAAAATACACCATACATTGTGGCTTAAAAATGCAATTACATTTAATTAATAATTAAAGATATTGGTCTGACCTGGTCCAACAGTTAAGTCAGTGGAATGTTTTAAAACAACTTTAATTTTGTCTTCAAATCCATTTTGTTTGATTACTTCTTCAGCGCATTTTGCCACTGGATGGAATACCTGTTAAAGATAATATACAAAATTAAAAGAGATCAAAATACATGAATAATTTAGGGGAACATTAGTTACAAATTTTTGAAGTTTGATAATTAGAAAAGTAATGTCTTCAATGCAAATACTTTTTTTGACAAGTGTTTAACATGTATTTTTTATTGATAAACTTCTTGGCGCAACAGCCCATTAGTGGGCAAAGGCTTGCCGTGCCCATTCCAGCTTTATTGACCAAGGGCTCTGGGACGCTAGGGATATGTCCCTAGGTAAGGTGAATTAATTTTCAGTGAATTCAAATGAAATGCATAGTAAATTGAATATAGTGGGACTAGAATTTATTATTTAAAGGTATAGCAGGACCCCTGCTCTTAGGAATTCTACCCAGTAGCAGAAATTTCAGAATGTGGCTGCAGCATGGACTTTTTAAGGAAGAAATTGTAGGGATATTAAAGACCCCTTCGCAATTCGACATTATCGAAAGTTTTACCGTACAATAGGCAAGCGCTGTGTTTGGTCCGGAAATATGCAATTGAAGCTTTACAAAAATACAAACTGCTCACCATTCTGCAGTACAAGAGAATTAGTATATATTATTTAAATATAGAATTTGCCATGCATTCACTTTTAAGGAATTCATCTCAAACAAGTAAAACTTAAATGTTGAAACACTTGTCTTTTTTTTTAACAAAAATGTTTGAAAATTTGGCTGCAGAGACCACCACCAGGCTGCAGCATTGCTGCTGTGCTGCATGGTTTCTGCTACTGGGGAATTCAATATTGAAAAAATTCATTTTGAAAAGTTGATATGGCAGCAGCCATACCGGTTACTGGTGCACAGATAAAAGAACTATAACTATTACCTCACATGCAATTACACTATCAGCACCAGAACGTGCAGCCATCATGGATAATAAACCAGTTCCAGTTCCGATGTCTAAAACCTTGACCGGTCTTCCTTGGTCCTTCATTGACTGGACAGCTTTCTTGATAGCAGCATAGTACTTTTCATTCTATTTACGAATAAGGTTTTGTCACTACACAGTGAATATAAATATATTCTAAAATTATTCAAAAAAAAAATTTGCATCTAATATAAGTGCATAAGTTGGTGATATACACACTGCTTATTAATAAAGATGCAACCATAATCTAACTTAAAACTAATTTGATTTGAGATGTTTTTATTGATGAGGTATTTTAATGAAAAAAGATAAATGACTGAGCGCTAGAGTACAAACACTTTTCTTGACTAATAAGGCTTCACTTACAGGGAGACATGGAGGGCTTAGGTTTTACCTTAAATAGCCGGACCAGAGGGCATGGTCAGAAATTGAATAAATCATGCTTTAGAAGGGAGGTAAGAAAACAGTTTTACAATAGTCGTCAATGAGTGGAATGCTTTACCAGAATATGTTGTGTATTCGAAGAGAGTGGAAGATTTTAAGAAGAATCTCGATAACTATTGGAAACTGGTAAGGAATTAGATATATTATGGACCAAACTTGCTGGGCCACTGGCCTGTTGTTGGTCGACAATTTTTGTATTTGTATTGGACTGCAGAATTCAAAGAAATATATGAGAACACTAAACAGGACATATATTTTATTCTATAACTTTAATTTCGGCCGCTTTCTGATAAACTTACTTGTTTTTATTATCCTGAAACAAATATTTATTACATTCAAGTAATATTTATATACCTACCCTTTCTGTGTCATGTAGCATGTCAGCATAAGATGAACTAGAAAATTGAAAGTGACAATAAGAAAACATAATTAACTTGTATTAACATAATTGAAAGGTGGTAGTCCTTACCTAAAATTAAAGTAGAAAAGGAAAATACCGTAGTAATATACAAAACTGGTATTTTTTTTAAAAAAAAAATGAACAGAACAAAGATATAGGAATGAAGAGTTCAAAATAGAAAATATAATATAGCCACAGTTTTAGAATAAAAATTTACAAATGGCCATTAAAATTTTGGTTCAAATTTTAAAATCTGTCTGCTGACAATTATATGGTAGGCATGGTAAAAGAACTTTAAAATTTGGTGGTTAAACTAATTTTCCTGAAAGAAATAAGTATTCCAATAAAAAATTTCATAATTTAGCACAAGTTATACCATGACAATACAATAAAAAATAAAGCATTTTAATAAATTAATTTAGAGTACCGGGCAACTTCTTGATAGTAATCATAATATTCTGGTTTTTCAACCCATTCTTTTTTGCCAATTATAGGGTTAACAGTCATAGTAAATTTACTCATTTTAGAAAAGAAATTTGAATTTTTACTCAATCTAAGTCGTATAATTGTATTAAAAATTACACGCGGTAAAGTAATCATAAAGATATAAACTTTTTCGGAACTGACGGATTGGTTTTGCTTTTTTTTTTCAATAGAGCTGAAGCGGAGCAACAACAAACGAAAAAGTAGAAGTTGCAGTTAGTTACGGTTTAATAGTTTCGGTTTGGTTCGATTGGCTGCATGTGCTTTGGCTTGTTTCACGTAGAACGGAAAGGAAACGAAACCAATAATGAAATCGCATTTTGGCCCTGATTTGGGGGAGCGTGACGTCTTAAGCCAGTAATCCATTCACGCTGTAGCTATGCTGTAGCTGGATTTTGTGACGTCATTTGCTGTATCTAGCGTGGATGGAAGTTTCTTGACTTAGGGGTTATTTCTCTCAATAAAAAGTAAACAAACAAGAATATTTAGTTAAAAACCACGGACAATTAAAAACTAAATGACTCTTATTACTGCTCATGCCCGAAACCAATTTACAGCTTTGATATCGCTTGGAAAACGATTCAAAAATCCAGCTTCAGAAGTACAGCTTTGACCACGCGCGCATGCGCACTAGTGACAGTTACGTCACAAAATCCAGCTACAGCATAGCTACAGCGTGAATGGATTACACGCTTTAAGAGGACTCTTGGGAATTTCAATCTTGAAAATCGTAATGTTATTCCTAAGGAAAACATTCGCAAGTCAATTACCGCCACAAATTTAATAAAAGGTTACTTGTATCATTGTAAAGAACGAAAGGAGTAGATTTTGTAAAATTGATTTGTTTTGTGAAAATCACATATTCAGTATTTTAATAATTTTTTGAAATCAGAACTTAATGCGTACTCCATTTTTTACTAACTTCAAAAAATTATAAAAAATACTAAATATGTGATTTTCACAAAACAAATTAATTTTACAAAAACTACTCCTTTCGCTCTTTACAATGATACAAGAAACTAGTAACCTTTTATTAAAATTGTGGCGGTAATTGACTTACGAATGTTTTCCATAGGAATAACATTACGATTTTCAAGATTGAAATTCCCAAGGGAGTCCTCTTAAGAAACTAATGGGCTTGTATCACATAGTATGGTAAGAATTTTTTTTATCTACATGATGCAATTTTTTTTTATGAGAAATGGAAATGTATCAAATTAATATATTAATCATAAGAAGTGGAAACATTTCAATACTTTTCAGAGTAAAAATTCTTTTCTACCAGCACATGAAATCGTCTTGTAAAATTCAAATGTAAAAAAGTAATAATAAGTTCTGCCATCATTGTCATAGTCCTTCGAATCACAATGCAAGCTTCGAAGCACTTTATTCGCCTGACTTCTCGTGTGGTTTTCCTGAATACTGCGTGAAAATCGCTGTTCTAAATTTACCTTATTTGAGGATCTGCTGTGATGTCAATCTCAACTGCTTTTTAAACCCGAATGGGTGAACAAAGAATAAAAGAAAGGAAGAAGGAAAACAGTGACCTTCACTCAGTTTGTTGGAAAACTACAAGAAGCGCTTTTGAAGCTTGCATTTTAATCGGAAGGGCTATGAGAAAAATAAATTTCGCGGGTCGAAATACTAAATGAGTTTCATATTATATAATTAGCCATTTTTCATTTACAAGTAAAAAAACCGTTATCAATACCACGTTTTTTTCGCAGTTAAATTAATATCTATTTTTTCACACCTTTAAAAAAGCTTACAAAGTTCAGAAGAGTGTTCAGTATACTAGAAAACATAGTATGCATATTTCGCAAACAGATGGACTCGATCCGGTCTCTGTGGGTTGGGGATCCTTACTAAGCTTAATGCAATCTATACTGTGCCGTTGCGAAAAGGGATTATTACAGTGTAGAGTGGGTGTTATGCTATTTGTAGATGTGATATAAACCACCAAGTGCATTAAATAAATTAAATTATAACTACCTTAAGATGAAGGAATGAACTTTTATGCTACACAATTAACTGTTCAAAATTATTTAAAAACAAGAATAATGCTATTTTACTCATCTATTTTTCCTTCATAAAACAAATCTCAATGAATGAGTCGAAACTTAAAAGTAACAACTGTAGTTTAGAAATTCTTTGCATAATTAAAATGTTGCTGACTTTTCGAACTGTGAAAAAATGCTATAAAATATCAAATTTATGCAATCATAAATCTCATTAAAACCAAATCCGAGTGAAAACCGAAACCGAACAGAGGCAGCGCAACGAAATTGAAGCGTGAAAATAGGACGATTACGTCACGTATAATATAGCTATTGAAAATGACGCTAGGTATACGAATTTATAAATGTTTAGCAGCGCTCTCTACAAAGGTCTTGCTTTTTTTATGGACCCTCTACGCAACCTAATTTTATCTTTCTTTTTATTGTTATTCAGCACAAACATCCACTCAACTCTGTCAAATTGCTGATCCAAATGAATGTTTCCTTCTGTTCGTGTTGTCCTTAAAAATTAGTTATGATTTCCGTCCCTGTAAAATAAGTGTATTTGAATGTGGCCCTGGTGTTTGCTGTAGTGTATGTTTAAAGTATTTAACTATAGGATACTCCACAAAAACCCAGGATCCAACGTACAAAATTGTTATTGAACGCAAACGTATTAATGACCACAAAAACTGTCTGCTTGGTAATTTCATCGTATAATGAATGGACGTGGACTAAATCTTGATATTATTCAAAATTCTCAAAAATATCTTAACCGCACAGAAGATAATTTCATCAATTAAACAGAAAAGGACAAGTGTCTTCATTGCGTCTGGATTATTGGTAAGTTATCTTGTTCTGCGATCGACTTATATGGCTATGACATTTACATTTAGTTCTTGTGTTATGCGACTTGTATGTATGGGTCTGTTTGTTTTTTATTTTCGTTACTTATGTGTTTCAAAGTTAGGATAATTCTATAGCAATTAAGAAAAAAGATGCTTATCGACACATATACGCATATAGGTATTACGTTTCCTGTTGCTGAATATATCTTTGATTGTTTTCCTTTAGTAAGATGCATAGTTTTAATCTATTAACGCAGTAGCTATTTTAGTTATTTACTAATTACTTTGTGTTAAATAAGAACTTTTATTGGTAAAAATTTTCCGAAATACTACAAACCACAATATTTAAAAACGCCTCATTTGTGACTAAGGAAGACTTACTGCATGGTTATTAAATTTTTTGAAATTGTTTAAAAGTAAAAATATCAGTGTGCAGTTGGTATCGTTTTTCATAATATACAGGACTTAATTTACATTGCCGTTACAAACACTTTGTCATTTTCAAATTATAGGGACGAAATTGAACATAGCATACCGGGACTCTAATATACCTTTAAAAGTATCTAAATTTGAAAACAGTACTAAAGATACTTAAATTAATTCCAACAAAGCTTAAGGTTTGACAATTTTTTTTTCGAAAACGCACCAAAAATATTGAATTTTGCACTTGCATTAATTGGTTGTAATTTTTAATAGCTTTAGTAGACGTAGCGACGTTAGATAAGAATTGTTCTCTATTGTATTGTTTGTAAAAGTTAATTGTTCTTTTTTTTGGCTTGGCTTATTGTCATGATCTCAGAAAACTCTCCTTGCATCTCAGATGAGTATTTTTGTGATTGTTAAGTGAGGATAGACAGAAGGTAATTGTTGTATACGTTGATGCCTTATTTTCACAAGGATTTGTATAGCTGATCGCATAAAACTTTTTTTCTTTCAAACAGGGCTAATTTTTTTTTTAAATTGTCAAAAATGCTTAAAGCAGTTTTATGGGTAATATCGTCATTCGTTTTTAGGACATTTTTTAGAAATAGAATATTGGGTAAATGGTATTGGTTGCTCACATATACGGGGTTCTTGTTTACCCCCTTGTGACGAATTTTTTTCTTTTAATGTAATGTTTGTTCTACATTAATAAAGTGTGTTTGTTTGTTTGTTATAAATATAAGAAATATTATGTTTCTTTTTTAGATAATTTCTAAATATTTATAAAATTATTTAAAATGGGTAATTCTTATTTTTTATCTTAAAAATTAATAATTAGTCTTGCCATAAATGCTTTAATTAGCAGTTGCTCTATCAAGTATCTTAATCTTAAAAGTAATTTAATTTAAACATTAAATAACTTTGCTGCCTATTCCATCGCTTATCTTTGGATGGTAATTATATATTCATTTACATACTATAACTATGCTTGAGTAGTGTAATCAAATTTAAAAAAAAAATACTAAAGTTTTCTTCTCAATTAGTTTTGAATAATTACAGTCAAAACTCGTTAACATGAACTCCCTTAACATGAAATTTTGCTTAAGGTGAACTGAAAGCAATTTCCCAGCCTATAAAGCTTTGAGGTAATGCTAAAAAAATCTCTAATCTAAAACTATCTACAAAGATGGGCTGTGAGGCGCCCTGTGGTCAGTGTCTCGATCTACAGGTCGGAAAGTCCCGCGACCGAGTCCTGGTCGTTTAAACCCACCAAGTATATGCGGAGTACGTGCTCGTTAAATCTGTTGGGTCCGAATGTCCAGTGGGCGGTCAATGCGCAGTTTCCCATTGGTACAAGTTCCTGGAGACTTTTTCCCTTCACTTCAGGGACATGTCTAAATTGTGGAGGTAGCGCGTGATAGATGGCAGCATCTGTCGCGTATATGTGTGCATGTGAGTGTGTTGTGACTGTTTTACTTGACGAAAGTTTATAAGCGGCTCTCTGAGCAAGCACACAAGCCTGAAAATATATTTATACCAACCAACCAACTAACTACAAAGATTGGAATTGACAAATATTGATATATTTTTTACATATATGTACAAAAATTGTTGGCAAAATAATTAACTGATGTGTTAAATTTTTTTTGAAGCTCTTGCGGATCAAATAAATAATGGTTTCTTTCTGGAATAATGCATTACAACATTAAATAAAAAAATTAAATAAAAATAAAATATTTCAAATAAAAAAAATTGAATCAAATTCAGACAATTTACAATTAATAACAAAGCAAAAGACAAAAGTAGCAGATGATAATTATATTATTAATAATGAATTAGAAATGTATTTGGATGCTACTTAATTTGGTGCTGGGAATAGTGTGGGTAATTGAGGTGAGAATCTTTCATATGTAATAGTATATAACTTGCAAACATTTGAATTGATATGAATGAGACTCTTGCATAATGTACGTGTTGCTACTTCCTTTGTATTCCAAAGAAAAAATTATGAAAGTAATACATAACTTTTTGTTCACCAGCAGTAACGAAGGTGAGAATTCCATAAAATTATTTGGTTTTAATTGCATTTTTTTTTAGCAAAATGAACCCAATACTAATGATTCGGAATTTTTTTACCCGTACAACTCATGGAACTTTTTTTTTTGTTTAAAGTTAAACTAATGGCAAATTCTCCTCTCTGTTTTTCAATCTAAAATAAATTAGTAATGGAGCTGAAAATTTTATTCAGGACAATCATATTTTAAACTTAAAAATATACTTTATACTTGTGCAAATGATTTAGTTAATTGAAGCTCCTTTTTTATTTAGCGAATATTCATTTAAAAAGAAAATCATAATTAAAAAATATTTCGTATTTAATTCAATGTACTTTAGCAGAGCTTAAGATTTAAAAATGTGATGCAGGACACGATATGGAGGTTAGGTTTTACATGGTTTAGTTAATATTTAATCCTCAAATAACATTGTTAGAAAATTTTAAATTATGAGTACATTATTCCCTAAGCTGTAAGTAATCGAAAGCAAGAAGACAATTAATAATTGTCGATATAAAATATAAATATAAATTTTCTAAAAATGGTACCAGGACAAAAACTGTGCACTTTTTTAAAGAATGACCCCATAAACTATATATTGTGCTATCAACAGGGGAAAAAATCAGTTAGTCAGGGGGAAAAAAAAGTCAAGGAATTTTGACATTCAATATCACTAACAACAGCCCTAAATAGTTTGCAATTTTTAAAGAACAATACAACAGTACAAGCAATCTATCATCATAGAATATAATCTCAATCAGTGTGATTTTCCAATATTTTATATAAAAAAAATAACAAATGATTACCATGATGAATAATTTGTATTTTGATGCCCTTTTAGAATTATACATAATTAAACAGACATCTGAATTAAAACCAGCTTTTATGAATAAAAATTAAAAAATACTGTTTTCCACTTTCCTATATTAAAAAAAAAATTAACTATCAAGGAATCACATTGTACTAGACTTATGACATCATTTCAGACTGAATTATATAATACATTTTTCTTTCAAACGTTCATTTTAAATAGTTTCTCATGCGATTGTTTATGTGACAACAGCGATTTAAATTATTAAAACACACAATTTAATGCTTACATTGTATGTGTGTGTGATACAGGTTGAGTAAAGTACCCTGTCTGTGAAAACAATATGCTTTCAAATGGGTAGGCCATCGTCTATTAGGTAAACAGATGTCCTTCCGGGCGTATGGATAGACAGAAAGTATAAAAGATAGGTCTCTGATGTATAACAATTTTTCTGAAAAAACCCCAGTTACATGGTTCCGATTCGGAAGAGAAATTATGGACAAAAAACGCCTTTAAATTGCCGTTTTAGCAACATATTTGCCCCTAAGATACATTTTATTTCAATTCGCAGTTGAAGAATATTCAATGTTTTTTTTATCAATGGTATAAATAGTCAAAACCAGTTAAAGTAGCTGCTGTCCTCTATTTTAGATCTTTCAAGGTATCGTCGTAATCTACAGCGAATGCTGTGCAGTATCAGTGGATATTCTTTCGTACTTTTTTAAGATCCTTTTATAAAGAAATGTCAAGGTTTAAAACCGATATGTTATTAAACGTATATAGTCGGCAGAAAGGGTTAAACAAACACATTTCGTTTGCCGAAGTATCTTTTCTATTTTCGCATGTTGCGTATGAAAGGCTAAGCTTTTGTAAATGCTTAAAGCTAATGTTTTTCTTTTAGTATTTAAAGACACAATTAAAATTTTTTTTGTCTTTACTTTGTTATTTTAAGCAGTGCATCTTTCGTTATTTTAGACAGTTTTTAATTATTCAAATGTATGTATGTGCGCTTAACATTGGCAGCCATTAAATTTATAAATATATCCTGTTCTTTGCTCCCTGAATTTAAATGCAGATTTCACAAGGAATACTTAAGTTAGTTTTAAAAAAAGGGGGAGGGGAATGTGGAAGCTTCACTAAGTAAAAATCTTAGAATAACAATTGCACCTTACTCTAAAAGTTTTGAGCAGTGTAGTTACTTTTGATTGTTTAAAGCTAAGCTTAGTATTAAGCTTAGCTAAAAGTTAAAAAGTAATAAAATGTTTTAACAAGAACCTTGTTTGATAATTATATTTTAAAAGTGTTTTTTCTTGGAACTTCTATGCTGTACGTTCTTCTCGGATTTATTGCAGCATGTAGTTGTAGGTAGTTTGAGCTTGGGATAAAGGTTAATTGGGACCTTGTTTTTTTCGTAAACATAGTTTCTACATTGAAGAGGTACAATATTTCTCTTAAATAAGAACTTTTCATGAAAACAATGCAATTATGGCGCAATATTTACGTTGCTGTAATAATAATTTCGAAAGCTTTTGTTGGAAAAAGATCGTTTCCATCAAATAAGTAATAATTCCCCTTATTTATTATCTTTGACCATACAGTATTTCTGTTCGGAATTGTTTACAGTAAGGATGATGGGACGCTGTGGTGTCAACTCAGAATAATACCATATACTTTATGGTTTTTAACATTAAAATTTAATCGGTTTTTTCTTATAGTGTGTCTTTGCTCAATGGAGTAATGTTCTAATAAATAATAACCTGACTCTCAGATTACTTAAAGATCTCCTCCTTATTTGGACCCGTACTGTGAAAACGTAACTCCATAAAACTAAGAGAAACACTTGCTGGTTCCACCAAATTTTTACATAGGGAATATAAAACTCCTCGTATATTTTAGAATTTTCCGAGACTGTTTTACTGCCACACTTCTCTATAATTCATCAACGGATACGGATGAAACTAATTAATGAGATTATAGTTTATAAAAGTTTGATGGAAATATCCTGGAATTTTGTTTATAAAACCCTATTTACTAAAACGCTGTTTAAAATTTAAATGAACTTTTCCCTTCGGCTAGCAAAGTTAGATCTAGCTTTCGCTATCCAGGAATCCCATCTCATTATACCCACTTTTTGCAATGCTTTCCCTTCCGCTGCTCGATCTCAACAATGAGCAGAAACAGCTGGCAGGGAATGAATGAAGCAGTAGCCTTCTGGGGGGCGTTTCTGTCTCGAAAAGAGACATTCTTTCTTCTACCAACGTTCTATAATTTTTTATTCTTCCCTTCTTGTACCGAATAACACCCTATGACGAAAAAGCACTGTTCGCATCCACATTTGGATCTCTTTGTAGAGCATTGTTTGTTTCCCGGCGGCCTACCCTATATGATTTACTTCGTCTGTAATCTGTAACGATGATGAATGAAGTGTGTATTTATTCTATAAGCAGAGAATGCGACAACTGGTGGTTTGCCGAATGGGATCTAAATTGGAGGGGCGGCGAGAAAAAAGTGATGGTCGAACCAAAATGGTTTTGTTAAAATAAATAAAACCAGATTTTAGTTTGTATCAAGTGCCATGCAATGTTCGGTCATTGTAATCTTTTATTTTGGATCAGACTATCTTGTTTCAAATTTCAAAAGTTCTAGTTTGACGCTCTTGTGACATTACAAGTTCTAACTATCCTTAGTTTATTATGATTACAATTATGTTAAATTTTTCTGCACTCTCCAAAGCAGAGAAATATTTTAAATTGTAAGCTCTTAAAAATTTTATCGATTTATCACCCTTTGAAATTAGGTGGATAGATCGGTTGTTATGGAAACCCTTCTAATATGAATGAAGAATTTCGTGCTGCATTTGACAGCAATGCCTAATCGACTGTCGCCTATCTTTGGGTTATTGAATTAATATAAAATGCGATTTTATAAATTTAAATTCGAAATCCCAAAACTGATTCAAGAATATTCTACTCTGATTTCATCAGACTTAATAAAAGTACTGTATACTTATAAAAATGAACTATATCGAATCACACACATCATCTAATTTTAAGGTGTAAAAAAATTTTATCACCCAAGTTCTTCAATTAAAATACTAGTTTTGTATTTTAGTTAAATTGTATTTTACAAAGTCGATTCGGTATTAAAATTGAAAATAAAGACCTCTCTTCATAAGCACTGTTCTATATCCCCTCTAAAACTTAGGTCATGGTCTAATTAATACAAATCCAACTTTTCAAAGACTTGGGACCTGAAATACGCAATCTGAAAATCACGAATCTATTTAGGATTGCAGCTCTTTGTTATACCAAGAGTATAACCTGAAGGAAATGCTCATTCTGAAGTCTAATTTAATTGTTTTAGCGATTACAAAATTGTTGGAGCAAAAAGATTAAGGTCTTTTTATTTTCTAATTCACTTTTCGCCAACTTTTTTCCCCGTCCAAACTGTAAGAATTTCTATGAAAAATACCAGGAGAGAAAGTTATTGTTTCATAACTCCTAGTTTAAATTAAACCGCTACTTATTCTTGCTTTTCATAATATTTTGAATTTGTTTAAAATTCGAGAAATGTTTTAGATTATATTGAAATAGAAAGTATTCCTCCTCCACGCAATATAAAACTTGTCGATCTTGCATCTCGTATTCCATGTTTTCTGGGAATCATCAATATTCGTGGGCAGAAGACGTCAGTCGTGCAGCATAAAAATAGAGAGAGGGATGCCGAAAAATATTTATTCTTCGATCGTGATGGCGAAAGGCATTTGGCTTTTACGACTGTCATATCGTGCCTGAGCCCCAACAGCGTATCGATTAATATTACTGCGTTATAGATAGGTTAGGGCTTTGGTTATATGGCTGGGGCTGATATATGAATGTAAATTCTATAAGCCCTAGTTTAGTTTGAATCACGAATAAGCTTTAATTTTAATAAAGCCTCTAATTTGTCCCGAACTCTCGATTGTGCAGGATTGTATATTGTATTATTTAATGGCATCAGATAGGTTGCATTATGCAATGGTAATAATAGTGCGTTATGTAATAGTAATCATGAATCTTCTAAAATTATTTATTGTTTTATGCATGACCAAGCTTTTATTTTGTCATAGATGTATTAGTTCGGGTGATTAATTATTGATATTAAAAACTTTCAATTAAAAACACGGTTATATTAAACATGTGTCGTACTTGGTTTTTACATTATCATAGTGGATATGGGTCTATTAGCTTTTTGTTAATATTGTACATATTTTAGATTTATAACGCGCTAGTGGTTTGTTGACCAATAACACTGTTTAATAAATTTCCAGATTATTTTCTTGTATTATCTAATTTTTATAAGTACTTTCTATGCCCTCCTCCCATTCTAGCTTACTCCCCGTTAACTGAATAAATAAGGTATGTCAACCGACTCCCACTGCGGCCCGCCCATTTCAATCTGTTTGCTTAGTTTTATGTAGATGTAAGAATAACGAGCCGAGAGGCATTGGCGGTGTAGTAATGAATTACATTGTATTCTTCAGGTAGGGTAAAGTACCTTGTACTGTGAAAACAATACACCTGTGGAGGTAACGACCTGTCTAGGCGTTGCTTAGTTGCAAGGCTGTTGATAGCATGCCATAGGGGCCCTGCTCTTTTGCCTTGTGGAATAAAGGAGGCTGGTTGCCATTTGCCAAATGTTTTTTTGCAGGGATTATAAAGTTACTTTGAAAAAGTGACTCTGTTACAGTTACTTAATACGAAAAGTAACTAATTACAATTTCTCATAGAAACTTCAAGGTATTAAATAATGCATGTTAATCACCTAACCATTTTTAAAAAAAACCAGATTTAAGAAATAGTGACAAGCTGAAAGTTAAGAACGAAAATTCAACGTTGCTAAATTAAGTATTTTAAATAGTTTAATCGGCCAAACTGCCGAAAATGTCCTTGTAGATGCGGCCTGAGAAGTGACGGAAAAGTAACTTAGTTACTGTTTCTTCCTGAAAAGTCTAACGGCGTTTCTATATATATATAAAAAAAAGTAACTCTTGCAAGTAACGCGTTACTCCAATCACTGGTTTCTTGAGATAGTTATAATTAATGTTTGGAAAAGGATGGGTGTTAAAGTATGAAATTGCTAATTTCTCACTTGCGAGGATATTTTTTCAGTCTCGCTGTATGCGAAAAAGTGACGGATCGGAAAACAGACGATTATCCAGGGAAATCGTCTGAAACGTCAGTTTTTCACTGCGTTGCACTTTTCCGCTTATAGTCAGGGCCCGACCATGACCAGTTGGGGCCCAAGGCCCAGATACTTTCAGGGGCCCCTTACTGAATGCATGGCCAACGAAATACTAATTGTTTATTTGAACAATTTCACTCTGGGCTACTTGCAATTCAAAACTATGATTTAAAATTACATTTTATGTAAAAAAAAATATATATATTTTCATATATTTTTTCATTCCAACTTTTGTAAAACAAAATGCATAGGTTTACAGCCAGTTTTTGGGGCCCCCTAAAATCAGGGGCCCAAGGCCCGGGCCTTGTAGGCCTAGGCAATGATCAGGGCCTGCTTATAGTGCGACATCAAGAAATTTCCCTGATTGAGTCAATATAGCGAGACTAGTCTGATTCTACCCGAGTACCCGCTTTGGGTGTACACTCAAAAGGTTAAACAAGAGTCATTTATTGAAAGTTTGTGTTCCTAAATACTATTAATAAAAATTATCGATTGCCGTGGTAAGATAGCATCTCGTTTTTGATATCTAGTTGTTACTCGCCTATCTTTTCAGTCACGAACAACGGATAAAATATTCTATTTTTTTTTTAGTGAACGAAATTTTCAACCATCCCATACTTGAAGCTACCGATACTAGTGCCCCAAAAGCCATAGAAATTTGAGCTTTTTAAATCTAATGCGGGAAGGGGAATGGAGGAAAGCTGTTCGGCGCGACCCTTCTGTAAAAAGAGCTGATCCAGTCATATTGTTGGCTTCTCCTGTACCCTTTTCTTAAGGTTTTACCCACTTTAATCGCGGTCCTTTTCTAGGAATAATAACAAAAAAACTTGCATTATGGGAAAACTGCAGCGAGCAACTTTCGAATATTGATTTACGATGATGTTTTTCGAAAACTAATGTTACCAGTTTCAGTTTTTTTTATTATTTATTTGTGTTATTAAGTCTTTTCATAAAGTGATTTGAAAGGGAGAGGGTAACCAAGTTATTTTATGTGTACCCAAAACATTTTTTGTATCGTATGCGGCTGAAAACGGTTTTAAAAACTCCATTTATTTTTCAAAGTTCATTTCATTTGTCATTAAAATACATTTTAACATAACATTTAATTTTTTTTAAATAATTTTAGAAGATTCATGATTACTATTACATAACGCACTATTATTACCATTGCATAATGCAACCTATCTGATGCCATTAAATAATACATTGGATCTGTTTCTTCTCTACTTCTAATCACTTTTACTGACTGCAAATTTTCATCGGTCTCTCTCTCTCTGTATTATTTAAGTCATTGCAGAAAAATTATTCATTGTTGTAATAGTTGTAGTTAACTAAACCTTCATTTAATTCGCAGCCATCCATCAGGGAATATCCAAGAACGTCTCTCAGGTGTAGATGTTCTACGTTTTTAGGAGTCCTTGATTGAATATTTAAATGAAAGCTACTAATTTATGTTTCAACATTTGGTAGTTATCAGTTTGGTTCTACCAGGTTCAGCTCCCAGAACGTTTTCTAAGGTTCCTAATTAATTGGTGCCCCATCGAGACAGATCTCGATTAGGTTGTGCTACCATAGGACAGTCTTTGGATGAGTTTTTCTAGGGAGCTACAGCACGGTGCACACTGAAGACATTTGTGATGCATAAAGTTTCAATAATATTAATTCGAAAACAAATTTCAATGCGTTTGTAGGTAAATTGCTGATCTGTATATCTTCTGCCCTTTTCAAAAAGCTCAGTTTTTTTTAAAATTTATTTTCTTTGTATTTTCGGAACTGTTAGTTCTCTTTATCCCACAAGAACTGGAATAAAAGAACATTTCTCTCAGGGGAAAAAAAAAGCCCTCGCCGGGTGGTTCGAACGTTCGAGAGTTTTCCATATAACCGTGGCACCACTCGATAAAAAGCTCGATGCAGGGCGTCTCTCTCTGGGCTGGCAGACAGGGCCCTTTGTGTTATTCTATCCTACCCGGGGAGCTTTGGGCTTGAAACCTGTTTCCTACCCTCCCTTTGCCCTGTACGGTTTGTCGACTCCTGTTAAAAAGTTATTTATTTGCGCCGCTAATGCATGGAGGCGAAAGAATGTTTTTCTGTTTTTTCCCGGCCCCCCTCTTTCCAAGACATTTTTAATAAATATTGTAGACGTGTGAAAGCGCCCCTTGTGTGTAATATTTTGCGATCATTGGATAAGGGAATGGAGTAACCAGAAAGGATTTCGGGGTTATTGATTGCAAGTTTGATAAGCTGGGCCGCCCGATAGAATTCCGCTGAGAGAATATAAATTATATATTTTGGTATCTAAGGCATATGACATTGTTTAAACCCAAGAACCACAAATAGGGGTGATATGTACCCCAGGTTTAAGTTACGTTTCTAAGCTGGTCAGGTATAATATCAACTACTATTTAAAATAGATTTTTCAAACTAAACTTTAATAAAATTGAAGTTGCTATTAAAAAATTTCTACGGCATGAAAAAATATATATATTGCTTAATAAGTTAAATTGCTGCTTCCAGAACGATTTTAAAAGAAAGAAAAAAAACGATAGGGGGGGGGGGGGGGATATTTACCCCTTTGTAGGTAATTAAAAATATGCCCACCTTGTTGTTGGTTTCGAATTAAATGTCTTGCAAGCGGAATTTGCCTGTAATATAAAGCGTTAAGAAATAATGATGTTTTATACTCTTATCTGCACATAAAAAACTTCCGCCTAATAGAAAAAATTACTTTTCAACCACGCCCTCAATAAGGAAAGTTGTTGTCCAATCAATAATTACCACATATTTCTGTGGTTATTGCAGATAAATACGACTTGTCCAAATCATTAAACTATTTTGAAGTTATTTTTGTAAATTCAAGTTATAAGTCTAGACTTGATAGACACCTAGTAATTTGAATTTCCTCTTTTGTTTTACAAAGAGATTTTTGTTTTTAACACATTGACTACGTCTTTTTAATATTAAACATCTTCATTTTCGAATAAAATCAACACTTTACGTTTTGCATGCATTTAAAAACTTAATTTGTCCAACATAAATTGTTAAGAGTTATGGTCTTTATTTATCCTATATTTTATTTAGTTCAATTCGCTCAAAAAGTCCATTTTCGCGTGGTAAATTTTTTAGCCGATTTTTTTTTTGTATACTTATAAAATGTCTAAATTTGTAGCAACACTTGGAGGTCTACTTTATTTGTTTTTCTTACACGAAACCACCCAAGCAAATCGAATCACTTCTCCAGCTTGATTTCGGAAGTAATTGCTCCAAGAAGTTTCTTTGTTTATGCCAGTCTGGCATGACTACAATAGTGGTTCAATGTAGAAACTTTCCGTTTATTTGATTTATATTGCATGGTTTGAACCTTGCCATTAAACATATCTCTTTACAAACGGTACTATAAAGGAATAGTTTTTTTTTTAAATACGAAAAATAAACTCTGGTTTCTGAGAAAGTATTACCGAATGCTTTTCCACAAATAGGGAGATTAATGGAATGGTTCAATCAAGCCTATTTTCAGAAAACAGTCAGTGGTAATACAAAAGACTGATACAGGATTAGGCTAAAAGAATTTCACTTTACATAATTTTAGTTCCACTTAGTTTAATAAGTGTAAATACGTAGATAAATATTCACAATTTATCAGGAAAAGAATAGCAATCCTCCTTTTAAAACTTTCTCTACAAATAAGTTTTTCCCACACTCTTCCGATAAAAAAAATGTATTTTTGACATAAATTTGCCGTATCTATCTGGGCGTTAAATGACGCTCTTTAAACGTAAGATATTACAGAATGATCTGGTTTTAAAAATGACTTAAAAGTTTATCGTATGACGTTTTTTGTGCAATGCGTTTTACATAATAAATTTGTGTATATTTTGATATTCATAGATCAAATGACAAAATTTTACAGAATATTATTTATGAAATTAGCAGAAAAGAGGGTGGATTCTACTCTTTAATAAGAATTTAGAAATTGCAGAATGTAGAATCTATTGCGTTTTCATAAATGTGCTTTTCGTCCAAACAAAATTTATTTCATTTAATAAAATATCTAAATATGTATTATTATATTATGTTATTGGAAGTTAATATATGTCTGGGTATTTAGTAACTTTTTTTTTTCAGGTTTGGAGCAGGACTGCTAAATGCTTGATTCGTGAGTTGCCGAAATATATACTGCGCAAACACTGGTTTTATGTGTGTGAGGTATTTAATTTTTTTTTGTATACTTGTTTTTGGATTTTCGATGAGCATGTTTCAGTTCTAGAGTAGCAACGAAAACACTGAATGAAAATAAATTTTTCTTGAGCCCCGATTAGTGAGTAATGATACGTAGGAACCGAGGACCAATCGGGAGTACAGATCGGAAGAAAAGCACGAATGAAAGCTGGGAGGGAAATACGTCACTTGAAACAAGACAATTCATTGACATATATTATTGTTGTGATTAAAGAAGCATACAATTTTTCACATTGGTTTTTTTTTTGTATCATCAATTCTAGTTACAGGGACATCGCATGAAATGTTCGTAATTAATTTCAATTTCGACGTAATACCAAAAATTATTGACTATTCTTTCATTAGTATTTGAAAGTTTCTTCTATTTGTTTCATAATAGAAGCAATAATACAGAACAATATTTTGTGTCCAGAGGAAAAAATCTTTAGTTTTTGGCTTGCACGAGTTAGACTTTTAAGTTTTACACATAGGGCATTGACAAATACAGTTTACCAGAAAATACTTCACTACTTTTCCGAGTATAAGAAGCTTTAGGGCACGTTATTTGTTCCATGTCAAAAAACGTCGACGTGTAAGTTATTGTTTAGTTAGTTTTGAGATGTTTTATAACAAAAAACTTTGACAGTCGTGCGTTTGTCACTTCCATCCTTGAGAAATAAAAGCGGGGTTTTATCAATTCGTCCTACTATTCATGTCAGCTATCTGTGATAGGGAGCTAGCGCATCACCGACAATAGAGTTTACACCCTACTTATTTGAAATATATCAGCTGCATTAAAAAGCGATCTTGCTTGAAGCGTCACATGTGTGTGACCCGCACATCATAGTGGTAGTGGCCGACTGGCCGTTGCAAAAGAATAGGGTGGGTTGCTGAGCTGCAGCGTTCTCGAGCGGAGCTTTCGATCCGGGGATGGCTTGACAGTTTGGGTGGATTCATATGGGCGCGTCCATAAATTTAGATGGGCTGAAAAGGGGACAGGGTATTGGTTCATGGAAGAGGCAAACAGGGCTGGTTGTTGTTGACCTGAACGGTTGTTCAAACACTTAAATCGTATTTTCTTTAAACTTTATTTACATTCTACATAATTTGCCAAGTTATGTGGTAATAAGTTGTTTTGTTGTTAAAAACTTAGAATAAAATGTTGCGTTTATCGTGTTAGAATTTCGAAATAATCTTATTTTAGCAGCAACTTATTTTAGCAATAATCTTATTACGCAATTTTAAAATTTTAAAACCTTAGTGGTTTGAGATTCATAAAATTAGGTAGTTTTTTTAAAGGCAGTTTTGAAGTTTTTTGCGTAGAAATTTACGAAATTATCAACAAAATTTCATTTTTTAAAACTCGTTGATCGATTTTTATCTTTTAGCTCCTCAATCATTTTAACGATCATTTAAATATGAGACACAATGAATACGTATATTTTATGTTTCCCCTTTGCTACTCAACAACCAATAGTTCATCTTCTTCTAGTATCAGATGCTTTAAATGAATTGCTATTCTATTACCAGCATATGTATAGTTTAGTTAGTATGTCGCCTCTCCAACTAGACTGCTATAAAACGAGCCTTAAAGCAGCTTTTTACTAACACAATGAATTGTCGGCGTCTGTCGGGTTAAAGAAATCTGAATATCAAGGGTTTTTCGAAAGAACCAACAGCTCAGGGGCAGAGTTTCTTTTTCAAAAAGAACTATACTTGAGCATAACAATAGAAACAGGGGGGGGCTTTCTGCTGAATGAAATTTTCGCTTTATAGATGATCCCCCTCCGCCAACAACCGTCCCCTCACTTGCAATTCCCAATCCCTTTGGGGGACTCGAGGACAAACTGCTCTAATAAGTCCTTGATTTGACGGGTCCGCTATTAGCTTGCCTGTTGATGGGGCGGCGGGCGAGTCCAGATAAAATGGGGCCTTTTGCCATAGAGATAAGAAGGTGGGGGGGTGCTTGGCGAGAAACAAAGTGAAGCCGTCGCCAAGCAACCCTACTAAGCCCAAACACACCGTTCACTCAATGTTAGTTGCTTAAATGCATTATTTTATTCCATAAAAAGCGTTATTAAAAATCAAAAAATGACTAGGCTGTTAGCTGTAGCACGAGATCTGAATTTTTATAATATATAATAAATTAAATTAATTTGGTAATAATTTTCTTTACAGGTGAGAGCATATGCGTTGTAATTTAATTTATAGTATTTTATAAGCTGCTCAGTGGCTGAGAAGTTAAGCGTGACCGCCTTGTAAGCCCAAGATCGCGGGCTCGAGCCCCCGCTGAGTCGTCGGATTTTCTGGATGGGAAAATCTTGGGCACGCATCTCGTATGATTATGTGGCATGTAAAAGATCCCTGGGGAATATGCCGAGTCTGCAAAGGCTTGACCGCCAATATTGCATCCCTATTAGAGGGAAAAAAAAGTAGTATTTTTCTTTTATTATTAGAGTCAAGCATCGCCAAGTCGATGCTAACTCCACTGTAGAATAGCGCCAAATATTTCGACGAGCGCGTTTGTTTGGGCTTACTACAAAGCGATCGATGGCCTCACTTGGCAAGCCGGTGTTTGGATTGGATTTTGCCCAGCAGCATCTCCCTCTTAACTCTCTGCCTTTTGCAGACACACGCACTTTGGGCTGAAGCTGAAGTGGGGTTTTATCTATTTGTCCAAAGAGGAGAAGCCTGGAGATCCCAGATGCGACGTGTTTATGCCCTGCTATCGCTGAGCCGCTTTTTATTTTGCGGAACTCGGGTCTTATCCATGTCAGATAACGGTGGGGTGGCCAGGCTCGAATCGATGGCGGTTTAGAGGAATCATGTAATTGGATATTTCTTGGAAAATGTCGTGAAACTACAGTGGAATCTCATTAAAAAAATCTGGATAGCAATTATTAAAAGTATTCGGTTTGAAACATGTTGGTTTTGCATACGATTTGCATGAAAAATACAGTCCAGAAGTCAAATAACGAATTAAATTATTGGGTCAGGTTTTTTGTTGAAATCCTCATGGTGGTGACTTTTACATTTTAAGATGAGAAATAATTTCGTGTTGCACAAACGTAATACTGTAGTTACGAATCTGATGTTGCGCGTTTTCCTGCATTTCAAAAATTTTTGTGTTAACAATCATTTGCGCGTTGTTCAATCATTTGTACTAGAACTTCCTCTTTCGAAATGTTTATTTTAATATTAAAAAAAATAAAAGTTTTTTTGGCCTTGGAAATGGTATTGCATTTAAAATTTAAATGGCACTGCAAACCTTAACATATAATGCGGTAATGTCCCTTTATCATTGGATGAAGAATTTTTTTTTTACTTTTTCAAACTTTCATACCCTACTTTTAACATATATATTTAGGAGTCACATGATTGCTATATGCTGGATCCTAACCAAAAAGTACTACATAACCACTTTCTCCCAGAGAAAACGATCTAGACAGCGGCTCTTCAAAAAACCTTCGGGCGTAGCACATTTCGGTAAAAGTACGGTTTCCCTCTGTAGGTGTTTCCTCCCTTTAGCAAGCACACCTGCGTGTAGAAAAAAATTTGCCATTGGAAAAAGGAATGACTGCATTCGCATTCGGAGAGCGAATTATAAGCGTTACGGGGCTCCGACAACAACATTAGCAGGAGGAAATTATCTCTGGCTGTTGCATAGATCTCAGCTTGGCATTCTGTGCTCGCGGAAATGCAGCCTACTGTTCAATTTCCCCCCTATCGTTTCCCTCTGTTCTCTACCGCTGTATAGGGGCGCTCAGCGTTTAGGCTCTTCTTTGGAGACAGTAGTTTGTTGTCTGGTTGACATGTATTTAATCATTTGCAATAAAAATGAATTAAATAGACAAACAAATCCTTCATTTAAAAATAAGTATGAAATAAGATCTTTTTAAAAAAATTACCCTGAGAATAATTTGATTTTTTAAAACGTGCCCCAGCGAAAATACCAAATTCCCAATGGAGAATCATTTGCAACTTTTGCTTAAAAATAAAAGTATCTATTTGTTTAATATTAACCAAAAATAAGTTGTTTTGAAGGATTAATTTTGGCAACAAAAATTGTTCAAGCAAATATTCTGTTTAGTTTTAAAACTCTTGAAAATTTTACTGTATAACTTAAATAAGACCTACACCGCAGGCGCACAGTTTTTAATAAAATAATTAAAAATAAGATAAATTGCGTCGAAATAGCTGCTTACGTCCCATGGGTTATATTTGTACAGGTTGAAGAACAGGTTGAAAAGAACAGTCTTTTAAGTTCTCAGAAATGGAATGCTTTGGTAACAACCCAGTTTCGCGTTACCGATTGCGTTGACGTTGCTTTGATTTCGTTTTCGCCGCTATTCCCTTTCGATTTTTTGGCCAACTTTCTCCCCGCGTTTGCGAAGATATAAAAATCGTTGAAGTCTGTTTCAAAAGACATACTATTCGGCAACTTTCAAAATATTTTTGAATTTTTTTTTTCTCTTCAGAAGCAAGAGATCGAAGTACAATGTTTATTTTTCTGTTACATTTTCTCGCATTTAATAGAATAATTTCTAATCGTTGGAAGATTGCATTTTTTAAAGAAAATCAACAATATGCCTCATTCATTTATGGATCCCCAATATCATGAACAATTTTTTTAGTTCATAATTTTACCCCGTCTTAACAACTATTTGAAATTATTTTACTTTTATACAAACTTAAAAAACAATTTTGCCCTCCATTGCACATCTGAACATCTAGCTATTTATTACTCCATTATTAAATTAAAAAAGAGTTTGGAGACGATGTATATAAACCAATAGAATTTTAAACTTTATTGGTATAAGTACCACCTTCTGGCCTTTTCCCCGTTATCCTATTTTGAGAGCCGTAAAAATCGATGTTGCCAAAAATAGCAAGAAAAATCGCCAAATAAATCTTTAAAATGGAACCGCAAAAGCATTTGTACCTCATTGCTCTTGGCAAAAAAGTGCGAAAACAGAATTTATAAGTTTAATCTCGTTTAGTTGCCTTCTTTATAAATGGTTATACGATTTATGATCAGATTGCCACGCGCGAATTAAATTACACCTCGCAACACAAATATTTTTTAACTAACGATTCCGCTGTTTCTCTACCGAGCAACTAAGTGAAATTCTAACATTCTATCTATTGAATTATTCACTAATTCCAATACAGTACAACCCCGCACGGAAAATACATTATAAACACACCAACAAAAAACATTTCTAAAAAATATTTAATGTGACATTTTACAATCCAATTTTCGTCAGCCCTTCCTGCACGAAATTACCTCGAATAATTGCTACATTTTCGTCTTCTAAAATGAGTAGATTATTGCATGTTAGCTTTGCCAGCTTGGCGTGCAAGTTTAGCTTCCCATTTCATGCAATCCTCTCTTCTAAATACGGAGGTTGAATAAGAGGTAGATGTTGTCAGGCGAAAAACAATACAAAAATTAGTTTCCCAAATGAAGTCATAATCTCTTTATTTATGCACCCCAACAAACCGATTGGTATATGGTTTTGCGCTATTGTAAGGCGAAATAGCTGTTGTCATAACCATATCCCATTTGAATTAACTATGTCTACACTATCTCTCTGCCTGAAATCTATATCCGTCTGAACGACAAACACAAAACGTAAAGATATGGGAAAGGTGTTAAAATACGCAGAATAGAAAGGGGAAGTTATTTCGCTATTTTAGAAGTTCTGCGTTTTTTTTGTTTGAATGAATGTTCTGAATTTTTTTAACTCTGTTTTAAATTTGACAATGAGAGACGTCAATACGGTACACCCGTTCAACACCGGGTTTATAAAGCTAGTTTAAAATGAAAATGTGATTTCATAACTTGTGTTTAAACGATCGTTATAAAATTAAAATATTGTTTGCTAAAACCGTTCTCCGGCTTGTTTCATTTCAATATCTGTGCTCTTAATGTCACGACTCGCATCACAGCGGTGCGTCAGTTAGGGTGTATAAAATCGACTTGGCGACTTTCATAAAGCTTCACTTTATTTTTATCATATCCATTTTGTTTTACCTCCATGCATACAACTATCCTCTCCTCATTTATCCATCCATCATACACGAGAGAATAAACTCCCCTTTAGGAGGGGTGAAAATGCTTTATCGCTTTATTTTAACACCCTTTGCAGACTATTTGAATACTTTGTTTCAGAAGTCAGTTAACGATGTTGCTTTAACCTTGCAAGTGACGGGTATCTGAAAGAAATGTTCATTTATGTTAGGGTTTGGCGTTTTTAGAGGCGATTCGAGCTGTGAAAATCGTTACCATCTCCTAACACTAATATATTTTGATGTTAAATTTTTCTTTTAAATAATAAATACATAAACTGTGCATGTTACTTAAATGTTTCTTTCTGTATGCTGCCAGATACTGTTAAATTAGCTTTTTTCAATTCTGCTTTTTAAATGTAAGATGTGTATAGTAATACTGAGCATTTTATGTAACTGTGGTTGGAGTCGGTTCAAGTAACGCAATAGGATCAGTTTTTGCAGGTAAACTACTATAGCTTTTCTTCATGTTATCTACCAACTAATCTTGTCTTTTTCACACTTTCACTACTGTAGAAAAGTTTTTTTTATTATTTCGTGTGTTCTCAAATTTATCGACTTACTACTGCATACTTCGTGTAATGATGAAAAGCAAAGCCCATTGTGGATGATAACATTATTCCATGCATGATAAATGTACTAGTGGTAATTAGGATTTAAATAATTATATTACATTGTAATTAGTATTTCGATGGTGAAGGTTTCAGTTTTGCAAGTTTGCAAGGCTTATCTCGCATACTCAAAGTAGAAAGGACAGAATATTTTTGATTTAATGATGTATTAGTGTAATAATAAATATAGTGATTCATATCAAAATATTTAGCTAACGGCTTCCATTCTTTGAAATTGCTTGACTTAAATTAAATTCAGCTATAATTATAACGTAATCTCTGCCTTTTAAAGTTAGTTTTTAAACAAAATAAGAAATAGTTCTTATTTTTTATATGACATCAGCCGGTTCCTGTCGAATCGAGACCCACCTAATAAATTTACTTAGCCGCAGTCTAATTCTAATACAATGTCGCTTTGGGCGGGTATTAGGGATGGACTTGAAAATATCAGGGATGGGCGCGTTATTTTGATGAATCAAGGTTCTGTTGTGTAATGAAAATTGGGGAAAAAGAACATTGATTAATTTTTCGCCAAAATGAAGGAAGAAGTTAAACCCTCATAATCTGTTTATCTTTACTTTCTAAGTACTATCTTCCAGCTACTATCATTAAGTTATAAGTAACCAAGAAAGAAGTACAAGACAAGAAGGGCGGTGGAAAAATGAAAGTTGCATGATCTTAAACACCAACAGCACTATTTAAAAACAACTGTTTTTAATTTAGTCATTTGTAAAGTTAACATTTATTCTTCCCTTCATTTAATTGAGCGCCACCCGAGCTGTTCGACAACTTCACCATTCACTTTGATGCCCACAGGGCCATTAGATTCGATCGATCTCGGCACGGATTTACTTCGAACATCTGCCATTCCAACCATTCCTGTTCCGACGCATTTGCGAAGTGGATCACACTACAGGGATAAGAACTTAAGCACATAAGAATTTGAGAACGTTGCATTCTCTCCTCTTCTTTGCCGGGTGCCGTCTCATTACTTACTTGCGGAGAAACTTCATGGAGAAGAACTTTAACCTTTCCGAAAAGCTTGGCACACCGCACACATATAATGCTAATCACGACTGGTACCTCGGCTGAAGTCGTTTAGTCGTCAGGCATTCCGTTCGCCTCTCTGCAGGAAATTCATTAAGACCCTGGAAGGTTCGGAAGCCTTAATGACTGCCTGGGCTTGTTATTAGGCGCATCTCCTAGGGACGTCGAGGGCAAGGGCATGTTCCATCTCATGTGTTCTTTCGAATGAATAAAAATGGTTGTTCCTGTACTTTAATTCCAGGCATTGCAATAGGGTTCACGTTTTAGCTCTTGAAACGAGGTTTAAGTTTGGGACTTTTTGTGTCCCATTGAAAAGTCCACTGTTTCTTCGACAGAACTTCCTTTCACGTGAATTATTTAAATTTTTGTTTATGTACCCAAAGAACAATAGAACCCTTATTTTAATTTTTTTTCAATATCTTCATGAAATATGTAATACTAGATTTAAATACAAATTTATAAAAGGTAAAAACTGATGGCAATAATAAAAAATAAATTTTTATCAACAAGCTCACCACATTGAGAAAATTCGGATAAGGACATTTTTCTCTCCAGAATTTAGAAAAAACTTATGAGCTTTAACTATTTAAAAAAAAATCTTGTATTAATGTTTCCGACACTGAAAGATTGTGTTGAACTTTTGTTACTATCCTAGTTATATTAAAAACATATAAAATATATAATAACATAACATAGAATAACTGTTCTCTAAAGAAGACTATATTAAATATGACATATAGCATCTTTTGAGGTTTTTCTTCTCCACCATTATCTATCTGAACTAAAGATGACTATTTCTGATGATCGCATTCTCTCTGTAGATAACGCGATCATTTGATGTCATTTTGCAAGGTTCGATTTTCCAAATTCGCTATTTTAATTGCGCTTTAAGGTTTCATTTTATGTAATTGAGGTATTAGTGTTGTTGAGTAACATGTATGTAAATTTTCGTTTATGTTAAATAAGCACAAGTTTATGTTGTGAAAAATACTGTTAACATAAATTTCAAATCTGTAATACGACTGAGATTTATTTTATAGAAAACACGAAATTCAAGTTTTTTAATGGAAACTTTATTGATTTTAACCTTTTTACCCCTCCCCCGCTGCTATGAATTATGCATTATGATCTAGTAGTATTTTCTCTATGATATTAATATCTACCATTAATAGTCAAATGTTATTTTCGTCATAAAGCGTTTACTTGTTCTTATTATCGGATAGAATTGTGAAAGAGTATTAGAAGTTTGGGTCAGACCTCGTTCCTATCGCCTGAGCTGTTTTCCCATTTCGAAAAACGGCACGGTTTTAGTAGATATCGAAATTTACGGCGTTGTGTAAAAGTCAGAAAGGAAATATCGACCATATTTTTTTCCTCACTCTACTTAGCTTTCATCGGGGAAACTGACGTGATCCTTCTCTGAAGCTGACGTCTCTGGTTGCTGTAAGAAGAAAGTGACGTCCGTGAAGGTCTTCACCTCTCGGATGCGTAACTCTGAAGAACTTTCTTGCTAGACTACATCTTGAGGGGTCGTCCCGAAACCATATTACGGTTTTGTTTTGGAATAAAATATATCTTTTGTAAAAATAAGCTCTTTCTGCTAGCTTATCTAAGTAAAAAATATACAAGACAAATGTAGGCAATAGTCCTGGATAATTTTAAAAGACAATTTAAACTACACTCCTTGCCAACTTAAGTTGGGTAAATAGGAATATGCTATGGTGAAGATCCTTCCGCGCATGTACAGGGTTCCATAAAATATTTGTGAATACATACAGAAAACATGTTTAAAACATTAATTTTGTTTAAGGTTTAAGGTGTCTCACAGAGTTGAATATTATTTGAGAAAATTTGGCAATTTTATCAGAATGAAAAGTGTATTTTGGTTAAATTGCATTCAGATCATTTTGTATGTAAATATTACAAGAGTTTCCTACTAACGGACCAACCGCGCTTTTCCCTCTGTCTTTTTACTCTTTGTTTTTACCTGAATTAGGTTGGCACGGAGTGTAAACGAAAATTAAAAAAAAAAAAAATCTTAGCTTTTTTATTCGGAAATAAAGGTGTTAATGGTATTCACAATGTCGTCTTTATGAATTAACGATAAATACCTTAAGTATGCAGCTTCTGAGCGATTTATTTCCGAAAATTGATCTATGTGTCAAATAGTGAGATAAAATACCTCCCTTTTCTTCACCCCAATACAAAACTCTAACAGTAGACCAGTATAGAAAATATAACCATAGTTCCATAGTAACAAACATGCTTTAAAAATTATTAGCAATTGCTATTAATAATTTAGTCCGTCAAAAAAAATTTATATCGATTTTTTTTATTCATAAACGTTAACATGTATTTTCTACCCTCCCTATTTGTCTTCTTTTCCCTCATTGCTCATCCCCCCTCCTTTTCCCCCCCTCCTAACCCTTTCCTCCAGATAATAACAATAATTGTTATCATGTGGATTCATTAAAACTTAAGCGTTGGGAAGGTAAAATTTAATATTTTATAAAATGTTACTATTTTATTTCTCAATATAAAAACTTAGGATAGTATCTGAGCTATCACAAAAACATTGTTTCATGATTTTCTGTTGTTATAACAGGAACATCCTGTTATAACAATCCTGCGCTTGTGTCGATATGAAATATCAAACAACGCAGTATTTATGTTGAAGAGAACTTTTACTGTTTGTCAGTGTACTCTTACAGAAGTTATTGGAAATGATTCATACTAGAAATACTGTATGTTGATTCAACCTTGGAACCTCATGCAATGTTTTAACAATAAACAAGTGGTCTGTAACAGAAAACTTGTCTCTTCGAACTGCTTCCACAAAAAATTCACGCGTTTTAAATAATCGTCAAACACAGTATTTTGTTCTATTTTTAAACTTTAAGCGTCACAATTAAACAAACTACAACTTTTCATCGAATACTCCATAATTATATATTACTTATGGTTTGTCAAATTTATTTGTGTATTTGGAAGAATAAATACCTGTTATTGCTCACACTTAACTACTTGTTTTCCAACATGAATTTCTTTGATATTTAAGTAACATTAAAGTCGACTATTTAATTCTTTTATAAATTCTTGTTTAAATTTCTTTCGAATTGAAAAAAAAAAAGAAAGTGCTAAAAACGGAAGGTAGGTTCGCTGAAAATTGTCCGATTCTAAGATTTATTATTTCTGAGATTTTTTATTTAATAAACATGATTTTTTATTAAATCATGACATGTAATTTATTTGTTTTACAAATTATGGGCGTTTTTTTTGGTAAAATTTTGGTTGTAAGCTATTGTCTATTTATCGGTAAAAAGAACCACAGTCCTTGAAAATTTATCACTATTTCAACTCGTACTGCAGTTTTTACATCCTCCACAAAAGATGTTTCGTCAGCAGACTTGTCTGTTGAATTCGTACAAATGTTTTCCTATCTCTCTCTCCTTTGAAAGGATTTTCCTTATCATATTGTTCCCGCATGCTCTCCTTGAGCTGTAACTCCTAAAAACCTGGCTGCCATTAATCTGAGTGTAGAGGCACAGAGCCAGCATCCACCGCATAACCCAATTAAGCCATGACCCGATTGGGACTGTGAGTGAGCACTGAACCTGACTTTATAACTCGCCGACCATGTAGGTCGTAGCTCATTTTTATTATGTTCGCGCAGACAGCGAGTAAATAAGAATTGCCAATCCCCTCTTTGGATTAAAATCGAACGTCAGGGACGCAGTTGCGGTCGTAATTTTCGTTTTGGAATATTTTAATTATTATCGTTTGAAAGTGGCTGGATTGCGCTTTGGAGTTTATTTAATTCGAGGTTACGTGTATTTGCACAGAATAAATGCAGCGTGGAATTGTTTATTTTTCTGAGTTGAATGCTTAATAACCATACATGTTTCACGAAATTATTTCAGTTTCATTTAAACATTTATGCTGATTGTGAGTTAAGATTAACCAAGATTAATCCTTTTTATATATCTTCTTGAAGTTAAAGTCAGCTTATATTTCCCTGAAGTTAGTAAGAACTCATTTTTCAAGAAGGTTGAACTGTGTTAATTGTAAGCTGATTGCGTAATAGAAACATTTATTTAGAGATTTATAATTGAAATATCAAACACAAACGCATGCCATGAATTATGGCATGCGGTTTAAAGTAACTTATTTTATAATTATATATAATTGATTAATAACTGGTGTTGACACCTATTGATTGACCGTGAAGTGAAAGGCCATTTAAATCCTTAATTAAGTAATTGCTCAAATATTTATTGTAAAAGTACAATACAAAAACACATTTTTACTAATCATTCCTATTATAGGTTGACAGTACTGAAAATCTATATATTTTTTACATATAAGATTATTATTTTAGGACATTTTGTTTTATTGAATGTGATAATTTTCTCTATCGATCAAGTTTCTTAACTTGCTTTTTCATCTAGGCCGAGAGCTCTAAAAATAGGGGCCAAAATTAGAACGTGTTTTCTATCTGAGTTCGATAGCTCTGTTTACTATCATATCTTGATATAATCGGGAAAATTGAAGGTTGATAGGTTTATATTTATTCCATCAATTTTGTGACCAGACACCAGATAGGCTTGCAAACTTTTTCGATTGTGGCGCTATTGCTAAATTGATCAAATTTCTTATAACCATAGGAAGATATTACAGTTATTCTGAAATCTAAATACTATCCGGTACATAGATATTAATTTGAGTTAGGACATGGAAAAAATTAATATTTTAAGCTCTTATTTTGAGTTTAAGTATTTATTTTTTATTGAGGGCCCTTTCGTTTTACATTTGCAGATAAAACTTTTTTTTTGTATTTAGTCTAGGCATAAACGAGCCATTATTTTTCCAGCCTGCTTCTTTTGCTCGTATTACGATACGAACACGAACATGACATTTTCAAGCAGTGCTTGTCTGTTTTGTGCTAAATTCCGCATTCGCTGTTTCACTCGACAACCCCATACAAAACCCCATTCCTGTTTGCAACGACAGGTGCGGGCGAATGCAGCCGCCTGCTTTCGCGAACACCTGTTCTCTAAAAAGATATTAGAGAATAAATTTACCAAAGGACTCGGTCATTTGACCACTTTTAACGAAATAAATTTTTTCGACTGTGCTTAACTGTTTCGACATCACCCATATTGCATTTATTTTCCTTCTTACAAAAGATGAATATACTACTAAAAAATGACCACAAATTTTACAGTTACGTATTAACAAAATTTACATTAGCGGCGAGTTGAATCAGAAAGAGGGAATTATTGTCAGTTTCTTTCTGGAATAATATTTGTTATTTTTAATATTATTGCTAAAAAGGGGTGATAGGAGGGGGAGGGAGACGAGTTAACGCCACTGTTAATTTATTTTATATTACTGGGTGAAAATTAATTTATATTTTATTTTTTAGAAAAAAATATTCCCTTTTTTAAATTTTTTTAATCCTACTTCCCATTAAAAAAAATTCCGCCGGATATTTATTTTTGTTTTTGTTTTAAAGATAATGAATGACATCAGATACGTACCTATCTTTTATACTTTGTTTTTTTTCGTCTATACGTCCTGACGGATATCTGTTTACCTGCTTATCGACGGTCTGAGCATTTAAATACAGTACAGTCCCGATTATCCGAGCCCCGATTATCCGATTTTCCGCTTTAACCGAGCTTTGAAATGTTTCTAGAATTTTTCCAACAACTACCGAAAAAATTCTAAGCAGAACATGATCTCACAAACCTTCAGGAAAAGAAATCCAACAATAATTCCCCCTTTACTTTTCTAACATTGCTGCCGAGAAACTCCAAAATAATATTAAACAGAAAACAATTAAAACATTTAGACGTACAGAATTGTTTTATTTACATTTTTCGCTTTAACCGAGTTTTTCGGTTATCCGAGTGAGTCTCGGTCCACATTAACTCGGATAATCGGGGTTCTACTGTAGCATTACAAATTTATTTTTATTCATTTAAATCGCTGTTGGAACATCAACAATCGCATGAGGAACTATTTTTTTAAAATGAATATTTGATTTAAAGTTTATTTTTGAATTTTGGTCATCTAAATCTGTTTGAAATGACGACTTAAAATTTGTACTTCTTTGATCGTTTATTATTGGTTTAAAAAGAAAGTAGCATACAGTGTTTCATTTTTTTTTGCATAGAAGCTTATTAGTTTTAATTTACATTTCTCCATTCATTAATAATTTTTAGATGTTTACTTTTTGTTATTACTAAATTTTTCGAAACTATCGTGTTTTTTTTTCTATAAATTTTTATGTGTATGCTTATTTAAGAATAAAACGCTCGGGTCATTTTCAAAATGCGCCAAATGTCGCCGAAACCGGAACGGATACTAGGAATCGATAAAAGTAATTTTGCATAATTATTGCTTGAACTACAAATTTCGCAAACAATAAAGAATATTAATTGAATTCAAAAGAAAAACAATGAAAACACAAAATTTTGGATTTAAAAAATTCAAATTACAGTAACATGCTGTATGTAGCCAACTTATTGGTTTAAATGAACCATAATGTACAAGAACTGCTGATTATATACTGGATTCCGTTAAAAAGAATATATATAGTATTTAAATATTCAATATTGGATATTGGCTAGTTTCACGTGACTTAGTCACTTCTGAATTTCATCGGTAGTTTCGGTGATTGATTGTATGATATGGCTGCGCCACTTTATTGATTGACCAATTGAGAACTAATTTTCTTTCTTCTGGAACTGTTGCTACTCAAGACGCGAAACTTGCCCGTGCATGAAGTCGATTGAAGTTGAAAAAATAAGAAGCATATAAATTCTTTAACTGTGTTTGTAACACTTAATTTGAAGTGTTTTTTTTTTTTTTAAATGTTTATTGTTTGTTAATTTTTTTTGGGGTTCTGTTATATGCAAATCTTCATTGCTATTTAGTAAATTTTCTTTTTATCCAACAAAATTATATACTAGTCAATCATTGGAACTAGTTTGAGGTTGTTTTAATTGTTTAGTTTTTTTAAAATTTCATTTGTAGTTTGTATAAAAAAGTTAGTTTATTGTAGGCTGCAAACTGCAATACTTAAAAAAACTTATTCAGCATCATATTGATTACTCCAATTAAAAACTCTTTTTATTGTGAGTTTTATTTTTAAATGTAGGAAGCACAGTTTAAAATTGTTTTACATATGTATAGAAACAACTTTGTTTCAACAAGTTAATCCTCTAATGCATACTGTTACCGTTTGGTAACAAGTAACATAATCCACTTTATTCTATTAAATTAGAGCTCCTCCTAGACAAATTTGTGTATTTTTCATCGATTACATTTCATTTTAAAGTTTTAGTTTCTAATAATCCTCATAGATGACAGTAGTAAAAGTGTATTCAAAATTAAAGACCGAGGTTATTAACTTTTGTGAAATTACGTTTTTGGCAGTATTCAAAGAATAATAATATTAGTACTAAATACTAATAAATTGTTTTGAAAAATTAATCATAGTTAAAAAGGGTTATTTTGAAATATTTTTAGTAGTTTTCCAGTCATTATTATCAAAATTGGAATTTTGCAGTTGGTTTTTGTCAAATGGAAAAAATTTTAAAAATTGAAATTATTTAAATTCTAATGCAGTTAATTTTTTTTAGTATTTTTCCCATAATGTGTGAGTATTAAAGATACATATATATTTTTTTGGGATGAAAATAAAAATTCATGCATAAGATAAACCTTATATTTTTTTAAATATTAAGAATAGGTCATATCTGTAATTGGTTTCATTTGTAAAAACTTACATGTATTAATTCCTCTGATCTTATGTTGAAAGTCTTTTTTACTAACTTTTATATTCTGTTCTCCCCCCTCCTTTTTTAAAAAATCTTACAGCTAAAATTTTTGCTTTGTGAATTTTAGGTTTAGCAGAAAATAGTTGTTTTAATATTTTGTACAATTTTGATTTCTTGATTTTAGGAGGGCCAGGGGTATGCTTGAAAATATTCAGTATATTCATGCACACAGAGTTAACAATCCCGCTTGTGATACAACAAAAAAGTGGAAGTTTGAAGATGTAAGCTGGTAAGTAAACAATTACGCCAATCAAATAAAAAAAATATATATTTTGAAACTGATAATTTTTAATAAAAATTTATTGAAATAAATTAAAGGGTCTTAATCTTCTAAGGAATAATCTTTTTTTTTCAGCCTGTTTTATAGCTGCATTTGATTTAAATTAAATTTGCTAACTCGTTTATTGAATTTTTTGAGAATATGGGCTCTTCAGAATTGCATATGTGTAGTTCTGGCTAGCAATTTAAATAAACCTGAAATTGGTCAATGAAGTGTATTTTTTGCCAAAAGGTTGACTGATAATAATTTCACCAATTGTATTGCCTATTCTTCTCTTGTTTTTTTTACTGCATTCCTCAAAATGGATGAACTAAATATAATGCAACAGTTGTTGTATATCTAATGTGACCAGACATTTTGTTTTTTGTCTTGCAGACCGGATGTCCCGCCAAAACATCCAACTTTTCTGTTTCAGTCCTTCAAAGTCCCGAAAAACGGGAAAAATATAATCTATACTAGATTTCACAAACACTTTGTGAATACTCTGTTAAAAAGTTTAAAATTATTATTAGGTAGTCTTTTAATTCGTCATTTGATTTGGTAGTAACTATCTACCAGTTAGTTATATGGTTCTAATTAGACTTGCATTATTGATTAAGCAATTGTTTGAAATTTTGGTGGGAGGGGAATAACATAAAAGATGTTGGGGTGACAGACTGAATGTCCTGATTTTTGGTTTTGAAACCTTGGTCACATTGTGTATACCTTATGCTATTGTAAAGTAAAAGTCTTGTGTGATGCGTTGTTACATTACATATTATGGCAGGGGTTCCCAACCTTTTTGCACCTGCATACCACTTGACTTTTTGAGAAATTTTGGCGTAGCACCAGGCCCAAATAATTTAATAAACGTATAATATGTACTATTCTAAAAGTGTTCAAAGGGTTTTTGAGTATAATTCCTGAGAAAACTTCGTATTTAATAGTTAGATAATTGTTTATTTATAACATGCTTATAATTAAAGGGAAATAAAAGATTAGATTGGTATTCATTTGCAGTTTTGTTTATTACCTATAAGTCTAAAAACATACAAATAAAAAAATAGTACAAACTCAGAAAAATCTGATCCAGAAGTTAAAGATTTCCTCTTTAAAATAATGTTAATGTTTCAAATAATGAGTAATATGTTTGCGTGCTCTCTGCACATGCGTACAGAAGCTATTGATAAGCTCATGTTGCTCACATCACTCACTCGTACCACCTGAAATATTACTGCTTACCACCAGCGGTTGGGAACCCCTGTATTATGGTATTAAGCTTTTGGTAATTGTATGCTTATGTTTATTTCAGCGTCGAATACAGCAACCCCCAGCAAGTGAGTGACATCACCTCTACGAGCAGTTTCTCCGACGCCAACTCCAATGCTGTGAACTATGTTCTGGAGCAGCCAAACACCAGCAGTTGTGCAGTCCCTTTCAGCAGTGGTCCATCCACCAGCAGCGGGAGGGGCACCAAGGTTTCTGCTGCAAACGCCGAGCTTCCGGTCATTCCCAATGTGATAAGGACTGGTACGATTAAGTTGCAGGATGCATATCAGGTGAGAATATGGATGTTGTGTTTTATTTGGAGATTTTTCTTGGTCATGTTTAGCCGTTCTGTATAAGCCATATAAAAGAATAATAAAGCAAGTAATAAAAAAAATCTTAAAATTATTCATTAATAAATGCTTAAATGTAAATGAAAACTAGTGTTTGCTTTTGGGAAAAACAAAACTTCTTGTGAAAAAGCAAGCCTTGTAATTAATGATGTGTGAATTCCACAAAAATAATTTTTAAGTGGGATGTATGACAGACAGTGAATGCGCCCTCTAGAAGGGAGAGTGTAGGCTTTATAGCCCATTACCCAGCTCGCCAGAAGAGACAGTCACAAGAGACACACAAAGATGGACGACACAAACACATAGACAAATAACAACATTTATTGAAAAGCACAAACATCCATGCCTTTACTGGGGTTCGAACCCGAACCCAGCAGCTCCAAAGGCTGGTACACTAACCACTGTGCCGATGAGCCGTGGGATGTAAGAGACAATTGAAAAAAATCTGATTTAAATTGCTTAAAAACGTGGATTTGTGTCGTGTTTTTAACTATTGTACATTGTACTTATTTTTTTTATCTCAATTCCCCTGTATCTTTTGGAGTGATTGTCACATACCTGATCATTTAATGGCCCCATTCAATTAATATGAATACTATACAGAAGATGTTTAATATTTTATACGAAATTCAACTTCACCTTATTTAACACCACATCCGGGGCTGGGGAGCCCAGTCGGTTAAGCACTAGCTTAGCATGCGGAAGGTCCCAGGTTCGGGTCCGGGCATCGCCAAAATAGCTGCCGACCTATAAACGGCCTGTGCAGCCAAAAATGTCCGACTAATAATACCCCGTGTAAGGGAGTGCACGTTAAATATCCTTCAAAGTCCTAACGATGCGTACGATGTCGCCCTTAACGGTTGCGTTGGGTGCCTATTCAGGTGTGGCTCGTCACCTGACTGTGGTTCTAAAATACGACGCCCGTCGCCAATAGCCCTCGTGTAGCTCTAGTGCGACGATAATTCAAACCAAACCAAACTAACACCACATCCTTCCCACTGCAGCCCCGCTACAGTCTGAAGCGCAAGGCCGAGACCGGGTTCGATTCTGTCCCAATCATCCTGGTCCAAAGCAGGGACAACCCCCTAGTGGTGGAAAACCAACCGGCACACAGCAACAACCAGCGTGTCCAACTCCAGAGGTCCTCGGAGATCCAGAATCAAGTGAGCCAGGCCACCAAACATGGCGGGGAACAGTCACACCACCACACCGCCACCCAGAGGATCCAGTTCCACCACTCGAAGCACCGGACAAAGAATTCCTCCAACGGGAATTCGTTCCAGAACTCGACGAAAAGCAGCTCTTCCGGTGGCGAGGGGGATTACCACTTGGTACAGCATGAGGTGTTGTATTCGGCCAGTTATCAGTATGAGGTGTTGGAGTTCCTGGGACGTGGGACTTTTGGGCAGGTTGGTAGATCCTCATAGAGTCTGTCTTTAAAATTATTTGTCTGTCTTTAAAATGATACATAAAAGTTTTTAAAAAAAAGGTATTTGGGTGGTAGTTCCTAAGTTTCTGATCAACAGCTAAAAATATTTTAACTTCTGTCACTTTAGTGGGCAATTCAAGTCCAACTAACTTGTTCAAGGGACTAGTGTAGCAAAGAACAGACCATGTGCTAGTCAACAAACTGAATCAAGTAAAATTTCACGTATGAGTTAGGCATTATGGAGATATGGTTGAATTGCAGACAAAACAACTGCATAAAAATATAATATGATTTTAATGTTAAATAAAATTTATTTACAAAAAGGCATCCTAGTGACATTATTTAGGCAGTTACTTGACTGCTTAAATAACTGACTGTGTGTTAGACAGAAAAAAATGCTTTATAAAGAGATAACAATTATTAAGAATTAACGATGTTAACATTCAAAGTTTTTTAAACTTCTCTATCTTGTTTTATTCTATTTTGGAATAGATTCTGCAGGGGAACTCTAAATTTGTGATATTTTCATTGCAGAATAACAAATAGCATTTGAAAAAATAAAATTTTAAATGTACTTTTATTATCGTTAGCAATAGTATATTTACTTAAAAAAATTATGTATTTATCATGGTAAAATCTTATCTGTTGGTATGTTGTCTAGGTTGTGAAGTGCTGGAAGAAAGGGACCAACGACATCGTAGCAATAAAAATTTTGAAGAACCACCCATCCTATGCAAGGCAAGGCCAAATTGAAGTTAGCATTCTAACACGTTTGAGCCAAGAGGATGCAGATGAGGTACTGGTTATTTTTATCATTCACTATTTTAATTGATCATAACACTTTTGAAAGACCACCCTTTTAATTCTCATTTTGGAAAATTCATTTGTATTACGGAAAAATGCTATTACAGTAAAAACCCTTATGCTAATATAATATATAATTTAAAATTTTATTTAGTTTAAACTGGTTCTGAAAAGGAAGGGAGTTTCACTAGAGCATTAAGCAATTCCTTAATAACCTAAAATGTAATAAAATTTGTGCCGGTGCTCAGTACAGCTCAAATGTGTCCAGGAATCTGACCAACAAGTGGTAGCGCTGTAAACACTGAAGCAAGACAACATCATTTAATGTATATAAACTGTACAGCAGATAGTGAACTAGCTCACTTATACTTTCTTTCCACTAATATTTCTGGTTTGATAACCACTCCACTATGAAATCATTCTCCAAATTTGTTTATTCCAGATTCCTTAAGTTTGAATAAACTCTTTTTGATGTCTAAATAAAATACTTTTTTTATGTGTAATGGTGTCATTCAATTCAAGAGTAGACACACAGTAAAGTTGCTCGGGAGCAAAGGTCGATCATAAAATATCAGTAACGCTCCCCATCTCTACATCATGGATGATTGTTTTTTTAAAGAATGTTAATACATTACTAATATTTATGTATTAAATAATTAATTTGTTTTTGAAAGCCATATTAATTTTATATTTTTCTGTTTTCCAGTACAACTTTGTTCGTGCATTTGAGTGCTTCACTCACAAGAGCCACACCTGCCTGGTGTTTGAGATGCTGGAACAGAATTTGTATGATTTTCTTAAGCAAAATAAATTCAGTCCTCTCGCTCTCAAATGTATCCGTCCGATTTTGATTCAGGTATTGACAGCCCTTCTCAAACTGAAGGTAAGTCTCTTTTAAAATTGGTATATGTTTTTTCTTGCCATGTTACAATTTTTTTTGTATATATTCGTAAAAATTAATTAACATTGTAGAACCTAATGTTATTATTTAATGATGTATTTCTTCAATATATTTAATTTCTTCTTTAACCCTCAAATGCAGCTTTGCACACTGTAGTTCTAAATGTTCTAGAATCCCTACCATAATTAACGCTAAAGTTTGACATCTAATCTTTTTTTAAACATTGATTGAGCCCTTGTACAATTTTTTTTAATGTGATTGAACCAGCATAAAATCATTTCAAATATGCTGTGTAAGTGAGGGTCATAGACTGTCAAATATATTAAATTTATTGCATTGTATTCCTTTTTTTAAATTCTTGAAATTTGTCTTTCACACAAACAAAAAAAGTATGTATTTTTGTTTACCAACTTTTCTTAATGTCTTCTGTTATTAATAAATAATTATTTTAAACTTGGTTTTAAATGTGTATTTTTTTTCTAGCAATTGGGTTTAATTCATGCAGACTTGAAACCAGAAAACATCATGTTGGTGGACCCAAAGAATCAGCCTTTACGTGTCAAAGTTATAGATTTTGGTTCTGCAAGTCATGTTTCAAAAACTGTTTGTTCAACATACCTCCAAAGTCGATACTACAGGTAATATTTATATATTTCTTTTTAAAACTTGTGTTGGTTTTCATGCATCTTTTGATCGAAATATTTCTTATCAATGATTGAAAGGTTTTGGTGTTGCAAATAATACTTAATTGTCAATGCTGATTGCTGAAACAACTTATTTTTTCTTATTTAAGTAGGGTTTTTTTTTGTGAAAGATGTTTTTTTTTTCAATTTGTCATTTGATGTGACCCTTGTGAATATGTTGGTCTGGTTTAAATGATTTAGATTGTTAATTTGCAATTTATATTTGAAAATATACATTTAAACTACTGTATCAGTCATCAATTTTCTTCGATCAAATGCACTAAAACCAATCATACATAATTTATTTTATTTGAAAGTTTAATTTTGTTATCGGTTTTCAGAGCACCTGAAATTATACTTGGTCTTCCATTTTGCGAAGCTATTGACATGTGGTCCTTAGGGTGTGTCATTGCGGAGTTGTTTCTGGGGTGGCCACTCTATCCAGGATCATCAGAATATGATCAGGTAATTTGCAACACCTCTGTTATCATGTTAGATAACAATTTTACTAGGTTGTGACAGTCAAAAGTTTTCATGTCTAGTTTAGCATTTTAATATTTAAATGTAGAATGTAGCATCATATTTGTAATTTATGCCAAACTCTGTTTTTATTGTAATTTTTTCCTTCTCCCTTTTCAGTTCTGACACTTTTGCAATGAGAAATACATTACAAAAATGCTATGTATATTTGCACATAAAAGTCTTTAGATTTAAGCATCATTACTTCATATCCATTTCTAAAGAAATAAGCCAACACATTTAAGTTAAAGTACTTGTAAACTGTTTTTCATGAGAACAATGCTGTGGAACTTTTATTTAAAAATCATAATACGATCGTACTAATTTTATTAGATAATAGGGATACACAGAATACCAAATTTGGCCGAATAACAAATATTTGGCCAGTCTTAGCCAAATATTCGGCCGAATACCGAAAATTCGGTCTACCTAAAACAATTATTATTTTTTTTTGTGAGATCTACGTAAGTTGTATTTATTATACAAGCATTTGAATTTAACATTGTGTGTATAAGTACACAATCACACAATAATTTTAATGCAATATAGCTATTAAATTTTTAATTAAATCAATACACAATAAAGTAGTATTCGTTTGTTATTTAAACAAGCCTTTCAGAAAGTTTAATCTGGTAAATTCACAACATGAAAACAGAAGTATGAAAACAGAAATAGGTAAATCCGATGTAGAATGAAAATTAGAAAAAATAAATAAAACTGTGGCTTACAATATTATTATACAATTACAAAATTAATTTTATCTTTTGGTAAAAATTGCAATTGTGATAAATACAGTATTTATTGGTTATTTAATACAACATGAGTAGAGCTTCATTTAACATTATAAATAAATATATTTGAAAAAAAATTAAATTAAAAAAATTATTATATTTAAAAAAAAATTATTTCCACTATTCGGCTAAATGGTAAAGCTATTCGGCCAAACTGAATATTCGACTAAAGTGGCCGAAAATTGAACAGTAACTGAATATTCTGTGCATCCCTTTTAGATAACCTTAATTTCTATTATTAAAATATTTTTCATTTGCAGATAAGATATATTAGCCAGACTCAGGGTATACCTGCTGAACATATGCTTAATGCTGCCACCAAAACGAATAGGTTCTTTTACCGAGAAGCAGACAGAAATTATCCTTTCTGGAGGCTCAAAGTAAGGGATGAAATTATTTGTATTTTATTGTAATTTTAAATGTAAATATTTTTATGGATTCTAATTGTATGTTTTGAATCTAGACACCAGAAGAACATGAAGCCGAAACCAATGTTAAATCAAAAGAAGCCAGAAAGTATATTTTTAACTGCCTTGATGACATGGCTCAGGTAATAAATATTTCCCTAAATAAAAAAAATTTTTCACTTATATACAACATACAATAAGACATTTTGAAAGAATAAACCATGTTATTTTATTACAATGCTCCTTGCTCTTTAATTTATTTTAATATATCATAGTTTTAAAAATCAATGGTATGCAATTTCTCTGTTAAAATCATAAAAAATGAATGAGTCTTCTAAAAATTCATACCATTCATAAGAGCCTAATAGAAAGACATCCTTTTTTAATAAATGGTGTGTAAAAATTAAATGAAAATAAATGGACAGTTCTTGTAATTGTAATTGATTTTTAATTATATATTTTTATAAATCGCGAAAATTGCTAAGCAATTCAAAAATTATTTCAACTAAATCATTATAACAACTTAAATTTTTTTCAAATATGTTGTTTCTCAATACCTACAATAAATTTATTACAAGCAAGTAAATTATAACTATCTGTAGATGTTCGTCATTTCATGGTCTTGATAAAACACAGCTGATTCGCACATAAAACAATACAATGAAGGTGGTGAAGATTAATTTAATATAATTTTTAGTTTTAAATATTAATTAATGCAAAACAAAAATTTTATAAAAGAAACTATCAGAAACTCAACCATTTTCATTTTCCCTACTCCTTTCAACAACAACCACACAGTTACAGTTATCTTCCTTTTCTTTCATAGTTGTTGTGACTCTCTGGCGTCCCCAGATGAGTTGGATAAAGTCTGATCTTTAAACTATCAAAAATATTTTCAGGTAAATGTGCCAAGTGATTTAGAAGGAGGTGAGCTTGCTGCTGAAAAAATTGACCGCAGAGAATTTATTGACCTCCTTAAGAGAATGTTGACGTTGGATCAAGAACGGAGAATAACACCCTCGGAAGCTTTGAACCACAACTTTGCCAACATGAGCCACTTGTTAGACTACGGACATTGTGAAAAGTATGGGATGAGAATTTAAAATGTATCATTTATTTCCAATTTATTACTTTACTAAGTAGAACTGTATTAAAATGAATTTACATTATAGCATGGTGTAAAATAATATTTTAAACTTGATGCAAACAAACTATTGAAAATTAACAATTTAAGTCCAAGCTATTGTTATCATATGTTATATTAAATTACCAGAAAGTTATACTAAGTTAACTTTCTAATCATTATAAATGAAGAATTGCATGCAGTTGCTTTTAAATGCAATCATACAGTCATTGTAAAATTAAATTTACAAGACATTTACTTCTATTTTCTAGTGTCAAAGACTCTGTCCGACTCCTTGACAATTGCAAAAGGCATAAACGTAACTGTGATCTTAATAGCAATCAGATTCCTATTGTTGCTGGGTTTGCATCTTCCAGTAATGTGGCCCTCCTCCAGAGTCAGGTAAATCTATTAGTTATTTTAATTGTCTGTAATTTATATATTATTAATGCTTAAAATAACGTTATTCTGTTTTAAGGATCTTGACTCGTCACCAATTCCTCAGATACAAATCTTGTAATTTTTGTTTAAAATACTTTGTTTTGCTATGATAATAATATATGGTCAAATATAAATTTTTTTGTGTTATTAAAGATTCCTAAACAGATTTAATTTGTTAAAATTCTATTTTGAATAATAAAAATAGTAATATTAATTATTTTAAAGAAAAGATGCAATTTTAACTTTTTATTAAACCAACTAGTGTTTGATTTTGAGAATACAAACTTTAATTACCAACACTTGTTCAAGTAAAAAAAAAAAAAGGTTTGTGCTTTATGGTAAAATATACTTTAAAAGTCGTTGAAGAATAATTAATCTCTGTTGACATTTATGAAAAAACTAAGATGGTATTAAACTTTTACAAAAATGGATATAGATCCCATCCCATGTCGACATCCACGGTAATGAGTTGGCAGACACTCTAGCAAAGCAGGGACTAGACAACTCAGAGCTCACATACCTTGAATTATTTGCAAGGCAAAACGAAAAAAATTGGCTTCAACCTCCTACTCACTACTGGTACAAAGCAAAAAGGCTATGACTCTCTCTTCCTGGTGACAGACAGACCAACACCTGCTTGTCCAGACTAGCCAGTGGACACCTTAAAAGTTTTCTTCTAATCAAAAGATCTTCCCTCCTTGCCCTAAGTGCCAGCAAAACCAGGCATCACCTGATCATATCGTAGACTGCTTAGGACTAGACTGGGATAACATACATTCTTCTCCCCTTTTGGTTTCGAACTTTAGTGTCAACGGATTTATTGATCTGATTGATGGGAATTAGCATCAAAAATGGGTATGAAGTAGCTTTAAAGTGTTAACTGTCACAGGAATTAAACAAAACTATATTATTGTAGTTTTTAAAACCAGTTTTTTCTCCACAGAGAATTAACATCCCTCAACACCAGTCTTCAGGCAGGGCTGCAGCTGCCCAGGCTGTCAACAACAGCATTTACGCCTCATCCCAGTCTCGAAATGCAGACCCCTTTCAACATGTGGCGCCCTCTTTGTGTGTTTCCTCTATACTGTGCCCCCCATATCAAAGTAAGATATTTTGTTAGTAAGGGAGTGTGTTAATTTGACGGGGTTATAAAAATGTATTTGGTTTGAACTTACTATAAAAAGGTGTTGGTTTTTGTTCTTGGACCTGCTCTTTTAAATAACTTTTGTAACTGTTTGGCTTAATAATGTTTGCGTGTTTATTCCGATTTTTGTCCAAATACAATTTACAAAATACAGTGTCTGCAGTGCATGCATTGAGCTAGAAGGGAAACTGGAGTGAAGTGTCAGTGAGACGAAAACCCACTTGCACCCTTTCGAGCGAACAGGGCAGAAAAGGACTATTTTCCCTACACTTGTATGCAATGCTTGTATGAGACCCCTCTATAATATTGACTTGGGCTCCTAAATGTATTTTAACATTTTGGGTTTGAAAGAAATTAACTTTCTTTAACTTTAAATTCCAACTATTTTTAGAAATAATCATGTGGATCACTCACTAAGAACCAGCGAAGATGAACCCAATAGGAATATGGGCAAGTTTCCACGTTTTCTGCCCCCTTTGTTTTCTGGCTGTAATCATCCACGTTTCGTTATTGAGTTGGCTCGTTTGCTGCCCTGTTCAGTGAATCGCACACCTCACTCTACTTTTCTTCTAGCTGAATGAGTTCATGTGAAACTTGTCACTTGACTGTCAGGTTTTTCAGCAGCATAATACCTTCATTTTATATACATTTTATACATATTTTAATCATTTAATTATTAACTATTTTAATTATTTTTCAAACATTTTATGCAATATTTTCATTACATACATTTTAACCTTCCTTTCCTCCTACCTTTTTAAAAATTTATGAATAAATTTTTTTTATTGAATTTTAAAATTTAAAGTATGGAGGAGTCATTAATAATCTTCTGCTCCAGAAATACAATTTCTTAAGACAATTTAAAGTTCTATTCTTAATTTAAATGCTTAGTTTTTTTCTAAAAAAATTTAGTTAAAAATTAAAAATTTTAATCAAATGAACTGAAAATAATTTTACACTTATTTTTTTTTTTAATAACTTGCAAACATTTTCATTTCAGGTTTGAATTCCCCTGCAAAGCATGTGGTACCAGTTGTAGCTGCACAAGCTGCACAACCACCTGCCCTACAGATTCAACAATCACTTCTTACTCAAGTAAGTTGAACTCTTTAAGGGCCCTCACTCGCCCCCCGATTTCGAGCGTGGCTTCTTCACTTTACTTCACCTAGCTGATAAGGGGGGAAGAATAAGACTTTTCTTTTGGGAATTCTTTGGCGAGCTTACTGGTTAGTGAAAACTAGCAACGTTAGGGGGGGGGGGGGAGAACAACCTAGTGTTTGGGGGGAGAGGGTTGGTGACAGTCGTAATTGATGGACGCGGACGGTTCCACTGCTAGTTTGAAAGTTCTATTTAAAAAGGGCCCTTTAGGGGTATTGCTTGCTGTGTCCCTTTTCATTGCCCAGTCCAACCAGACGAAGAAACGTCTACATCATATGGTTTTTCGATGATATTATTAGTTGTGAAGATTTTGTGGTTGCACGATATAGAAAAAAAAACTGTTCTGCATCAAATTCTTTTACAATTGCATTTCTATGATGCATGACTAATATTACTACTGTTTATCGTTACTAATATTTTTTAAGATTAGTATAGAATATTTAGATTGGAATTGGAAGTATATAAGAAGAAAAGCTAGTTAAGACAAATTTTAAATAAATTTTTTTTTTAAAAAAAAGTCAAATTATTCTAAAAATATGAATTGCATGGCCTAATTCCACAATTGATTTAAAATTTAAATATATATCTATAAATATAACAAACTGGTGTTTCAATTTCTCTTTTAAATCTAGGGCGAATTGCGTCAATGATTGGAAAATCTAAAAGTTTTTAAATAAAATTTCTAAATTGAAGAGCTTAGTGGAAGAACGTGCTAAGTGACAAAAAAGTGAAAAAAAGACAAAATGTGCTTCAAAGCTTTTAGTTTGCAACTTCTCTCTCATTCACAAAATCATAGTTTTTTCTATGATATATTCGTATGGTTCGTCAAAATGCTTGGTGGCTTTTGGCTTAACCGTAATTTACGTAATAACACGAAATTTACAATTTGGCAGTCGTTTAGTGGAAGTGGAAGAACGAGATAAGTGACATTTTTTAGGTAATTTTGGTCCATAATTGTTTCATAATTCCTGTACTAAACTTCCGATTTTCAAAATTCTTTTTTTGTTTAGAAGATAGGACTTCATAAGATCTTTTATTTACACACGGACGTTTGCATGTCCGTCCATCATTTTGTCCGTCCGTCCATATCTCTTTCAATTTCCGATCCAAAGTGCCTGAATTTGGAAATTTTTTTTGGTTCGAAAGTGAAAAATTAGATGACTACAATGTATAGTGTTTGGCCACCTGTCTGTACGTCTGTTATTTTGTTTCTATTCCTACGTCCTACTACTACCCCCCCCCCCACCTTCTTTGTACCCGTCCAATTTTTAAAGTTGTTATAAACTTTCAATTACCTTGAATAAAATATATGGTAATCAGGCATGAAAGTTTTCCGCCTTTCGGCTGATTTCCGCCTTTTTTAATCTCATTTTGGCTGATCCTGAGATCGATGCAGAACCGTTGAGAAATTGTGACCCATATTTATATATGAGGGGGGTCCTAAAATCAAACTGACGAGAGACGAGATTTTACTCTGTCGGCAATGTTTTGATTCGACCTTCATTCAGATCAGTCAATCACTTTCTCTAAACGTGTCTCGTATGACAGTGACGCAATGAAGGAGGCGGGGCTATTTCTGACGTGGGCCAATAAGAATAAGCGGATTCAACAGCTAGATTTGGCTGTGTTAAAAATGTGAAGTAGTTTTGGTTTGCTTGTTATCTTAGGGAATTTTAACTGTCAATAATAGCTAATAGATCAGAAACAACTAAACTTTTTCTTCTTTTATTGGATTATTTATTTTCAAACGAAAGTTTCGATGGCCGACAGCGGAAAAAATTAGTCTGCTCACGTTGTACTCAAAACGGTACTCTATACAAAAACCGACCTTACGATGAAAATGCATGTTTGTTTAATAATTGGTATCAATGGAAAGTGTTTTAAACGTTGTATTTTGTGTATTTCATAACTTATTGTTTCAAAAATCGCTTGGCGGTCTGGCACAATTGGCGTTATTTTGAAATCGAAACTTAGAATTAAAACATCTTGGAAATAAGTGTGTGAATAAATATTTGTAACATTGTAACAAGTTTACTTGGTTTCAACTGCAGTTTTTATAATGCTTCCTTGAATTTTTTTTTTTGTGAAATTAAAATTTTAGATTTGAATAATGCATAATTGTACCTTTTATTGTTAATTTTGTGTGTATTAATTTCGTAGTTTCGTATAAAATTGGTATTTAAATGCTATTTTTGAAATTCTACTGCTTTGGAATAAGATGGGAACTGCTTTAAAATTATTCTGCTTTGTTAATTTAAAAAAAATGAGTCTTTTAATGATAGTGAAAAATGAGTGGACAGATTTTTTTTATTAAATATAATTTAATATTTCATTGATAGACAGATTTAAAGTAAAACTAAATTAAGTTATGTATTTTTATAGTAACTAATATAACTAATTTTTATGGGTTTGCCCCGATACGTCGTTACGCCGATAGTGCGAAAAATTTCAATTCGAAGTTCAGCCTTTTTGGTTAGTTTGCACTTTCATGCCTGGGTAATGAAACTATTTGTGCCTTCTACACGTTTTTGAGGGTGCTCATACTAAAAAAATTGGGTTTTTTCATTGATCTCTCCGTCTGACTGAAACTACTTTACAATTCGAAATAAAAGAGCTACAGACTTCAAATTTAGTACGTATACAATCACACAATAATTTTAATACAATACAGCCATTAAATTTTCAGTTAAAGCATCACACAATAAAGTAGTACTCGTTTGTTATAAAAACAAGCCTTCTAGAAAGTGTAAACTGGTAAAATCACAATACGAAATCAGAAGTATGAAAACAAAAACAGAAGTAGGTAAATCCGATGTAGAATGAAAATTAGAAAAAAAAGTAATAAATAAAACCGTGTCTTACAATATTATTATACAATTACAAGATTAATTTTGTGTATTTTGAACAAAATTACAATTGTGATAGATACAGCAATTATTGTTTTTTTAATACAATATGAATAGAGTTCAGCATTGTAGTTCAACATTCAACATTATACATAAAAATAGCAAAAACTTAGGTATTTGAGTCTATGAAAAAAGAAAACAAGTCCTGTTTGGGAATTTTTCGATGTTTCAGAAGATGGTAACCAGAAGAAATTTGAATAATAATAATAATAAAAATATTAATAATAATAATAATTCCACTATTCGGCCAAACCGAATATTCGGCTAAAGTGGCAAAATACCGAATATTAGTAACCGATTATTCGGTGCAATAGATACAGTCTTAAAATTTTATACTTGGTTCCATGTACTAGTCGGAAGTCAAAATAAAGTTTTCTATATTTTGCATTTGCAAGGAGTAGCTGCCATAGAGTTTTGTAGGTTTGAAAGTTATTGAAAATACTTTATAAATATAATAACTTTTAAATAATAATCAGTAATTGAAAGTCGTATAATGTTTACCTCATTTACAGCATTTCTACAACAGTAGAACATGATCATTTAAACAATTTATTTTTACAATCGTGATGCATAGTCATTTTAGGAGTTTAGAAACATTGCGCGAAATGCGCTCGATAAACTTTAGAGATCAAACGTAAAATGGCTTTGAAACGATTTTTGTACCTATAATTCATTTTTTTAGCAAGCCAGATGCTTTGAATGTTCGGTGTAATGTTGTTTTAACGCGAAACTGCGATCCCCATAGAACAGGTGCAATTTTTTTAATTATACCATCTGTTCACTACTAAGTTATCTATGTTTATAACAATAAAAATCAGACGACATCAAAATAGACTATATTTTATAAAATGTTAAAACCTTTAACTCCATTTAATTTAAAAATGAAAATGCATTTTTTTCCCTTCTTGCTAATCAAATTTTTAGATAGATATAAGATGTTAATTTTAATAACTTTAAAACCTAAAAATTTTATTGGCAGCTTGACCCTAATGACCCTTGCTCATGCGCAATTTTCTCGGAAACCTTATTATGAAGATCGACAAGTACTGGGAACTCGTGAGCCACATTTAAAGTATGTTGCTCTGCTCTTTTAGTTCAAGTGGCTTCAGACAAAAGGATAGAACAATGTTCGGAAACAACTTTTTTAGAATCATCACCCTCCAAAACGCGCAGAAAACACAAAATTTATGAAGTACTTGTACCCATTATAGACAATGCTCTCAATATACACACCTTAGAGATCTTTAAAAGTTAAATTTTTAGTCGAGAGATGGTGTTACATGTCCGGAAAGAAAAGCAGTTAAAAATATTTTAGCCTAAAAGTTGCACACACACAAAAAAAAAAAAAAACCGTGCTTTTGAAAGTAATTTGTATTTTCGTGTCATGCTGATTCTAATTATAGGAAAGCTATTTATTTTTATAACATAATGTATACTTTAAATATTGAAAAGTGGAGTGTTTTAGAAAGCTGGCAAAACTTATTTTCGATTGTTATTGCATCATTATTTTAATGATGATAGCCTGTGGTCCAGAGAATGTAATCCAGGGATCGCCCATGCAGGGCCGGATTAAGCTATGTAGGACCTGTAGGAAGTAGATTTTGACAAAGCCCCGGACATGAATTTTTTAAGGCTCGCCCCCACTATTTGGTCCTTTATATTAAAAATTATCCCCGTAAAAATACTTTGGAAATCGGTAAACGATTCGAAAAACGTCAAATATTTGGATTGCTTTCTCTGTACAAACCCAAATCTTTTCATAAACAATAAAGATGCCCAGATGTCGGTATTTATTTTAACACGCAATTAAATATCTAGTATTGAGCAGGGCGTCATTTATGTACGTCCTCTGGTAATATTATTTTATAAAATGCGTAATATTTTTATTAAAATAAAAATAATTATAAAGTGAAAACCTATCTGTAACAAATAATTAACACTCGATGAAAGCCTAAAAAATAATAGAAATTAATGGCATCTCGCCCTTTTTCAAGGAATGTATGAATTAAAGAATGCTTAAATACCCTTAAATTTAAGTATTATACGAAATTATCAAATTGAAAAATAATGCATTAAACCGCAGGGTCGTTTATTCCTCACTTCTAAGGTTTGTGCAGGTATTCGTTTGCATCTTTGTCCTTTGATCCTTTTAGTATGGCCTCGATCCCTGATGCCTTTATTTTACCGTTTCTTAGTAGTTTTCATGATAAAAAAAATGGTACTGGATTTACCCCTTTAGGTACTAGGAAAAATATTCAAAAACAACTTTTTTATTACTATTGACAGAAAAAAAAATCCAAAATTAAATTTTAAAGGAGAAGACACTTTTTTAAATGCCGTAGATGACACAAAAAAATACAATCGTCACTTGAAGCAAAGCGGAAAAAAAATGGCCAGTCCCTTTCACGATTCAGAAAATCAGCACCGTTTACGAATGGTCCGAACCACAAATAGTAAACGAAGAACACCTCTTATCTCACTTTCCATTTATCTATACCTCTCCCATTTTCTCTCCCCCATTCCCCCCACATATGTCTCATATTACCCCCCGTCTAGGCAGAACGACTACATTTGGCTACATCTCCCTTTTTTTTCTAATCATTATAGCCAACATCGCCAAACTGCTGGGAGGGGGGGGATTTGCAAAAGAATTGCTTTTTGTCATCAACTGCTCTTTAACTAATTAAAATTATGCTTTCAAATTTTTAGGGAGGCTTTATCACGATCGTTACTTACATGCGAAGAAATTGCAACGTGTTCGGACGTTAATTTTCAAAATTGTGACCCCCTAAAAATTTTTAATTTTTAGAAATTTTTGATAATTTTTAATTAAAAATCTAATCATCAAATTTGTTTCGTTTTTTGTCATTTGTTAAGTGAACTTGTTCTGTGTATGAAAAAAATTACTTGGAGAAGTTTAGCGTTTTTGGACATGTGTTATTCTTGACACAAAAAACGTCTTTTTTGAAGTTTAAAACCCCATATCTCCCTTAAAAATTAAATTTCAAAGCCCAAATTTTGAAATTTTCTTATTTTCAAAATTAGACATCGAATGGTGTGTTTCTTAAAACTCGACTTGATGTTTTAATTTTTGAGATGAGGGCCCTTAAACAAAGGGACATACTAAAAAAAAAATAACAGAAAATCATTTATAAAAGGTATATTTGTTCCTTGTGTAATTTTTTTAATTTTTAAAATAGGTGGGTGCTCATCAGTATGTGCCTGTATCAGTGGTTGAACAAAATGGACGACAAATGCTTTTTGCTGTAAGTATAATGCACATTTATTTCAATCATTTTGTATAATTTTCAAATATTTACAAATAAAATTGTAATTGTTAAGTTAGTTAATTTAAAATTTTCTCTGTTTTGCGCATTTAAAAACTAGCTGTCTTCTTACTTGTAACAATTGAAGTTCATAAAAGCAAATTTTTAAAAATTTTCTAATTATATGAGCTGTACTTAACCGAAAAACTACCCAAATGAAAGTCTAGCAAACCACATTTGCACCATTGTTCCTTAACACCAGTTCCTAATTTTCTTATTTCTTTTAACATTCAATAATGCCCCTTTCCAGAATGCCGTGCAGCCAGACTGGTCGAGCAACCGGCAGATGTTTGTTCCATCTTGGCAGCAGATCTCTGCTACAAGAACATTCCAGCAGCCCGTTATTCCAGAGGCCGAGACATGGGGTCGACCTCTTGTCCTTGAAAGAGCGGCCCTCCTCCCAGAACAGCCTTCACTCATTCCTGTGGTCAGTTTGTGGAACCTTTTTTAGAAGGATAACTGTTTAAAAAATGATTTTAACTTTGTTTTAAAAAAAATAAATGTAGATTAACAACATAATAGCTCTTTTCTTTGGGCTGCATAGTTTTTTATTGATAATTTGTTGACGGTATCTTAAAGATCTTTAAAGTAATTTAGAACACAAAGTTTTTTTTCCAATGGAATTCTTTCCAATTCCAGATTTTTCACAAAAACAAAGTTTTTTATAAAAAAAATATTTGCATTAACTTAAGTTTGATTTTTTGCTTAAACTTTTTAAAACTATTTTACTTGATAGTTTATTACTAATATATTTTTTAAAAACCTTGTTATTCTAAACTTTGTTGCCTCTGTAGCTACTTCTTCACTCAACTAAATTTTATTAGGAATCATGTAACAATATACAGGGTGGTAACAGAACCTGGAAATCAGGGAATTCTCTGGGAACTTTTTAATTCTGGAAATATTTGGGAATTCTCATGGAATTTTTCAAATTTTGCAAAATATCAGGGATTTTTTTCCATTTTGGATTACTTAAATAGCAGGTTTAGGTTCTTTGGGATCTGACGGACGCTTGATAAAAAAATATTCTGATTGATCCGATTAGTCTGAATGATTAATCTTAAAGGAAGAATCAATCTCTCACAAGTCATGTTATAACATGATCCTCTGATCACGATTCCTTAAACTCTGATTTTTGGAAATGTAGAAAAGTTTAGTAGGGTAACCCATAATCTGGAAAGTCTTAATTCCCTCGATGTCTGGATTAAATTTTGCATTGAATTGAGTGTATTGCAGGGGAGGGAAGGGGATTATGAGGGAAATCATGGAAATATCAGGGAATTTTTTTTCTAGGATTTTGTAACCACCCTGTAATATACAAATCCATTTCAACTTTATTTTTATTTCGTAGGAGGTCCATGAAACTGCAGTTTACAATCACCTGCGAGACAGCAACCAACTAAACTCAATGTTACCATCCCAAGGCAACTCTTCAGCGGCAAACCTTTCTCAGCCATGGACGCTGATGGCTGGGCCTGCCCAGTTTGCAGCCGCCTCAAGCCAGCAACATAGGCATATACAACAAACAGTGGCATCCCATCGTTTATTGGGGAAAAGTTCAAGTAGCAGCCACAGCGCTCAGTCTTCCAGAAAACAAGCTAAAGCAGTGTGAGTGTCTTTTGGTCGTATTTTAGTTACTGTAGTTGCTTTGGTTGTGAAACAACTCAAATTTACTAGTAGCAACAAGGCAGAATGTTTCACCTTATTTTTTTTTATGAAAGAAATATTTGTAATCCTTTATAGGTTATAATTTAAAAAAAAAAATCAAAATTTTGTGAAGTTGCTTGGATCTTTCCAAGTTTTTGATTATAAAAGCAACTCAATCGTGCCAATTTTGAATTTCTTTTGATGTTAGATTTTTTTCCATGCTTTTGGGTAAGCAATGATGAATATATGCTGTGAATTTTACACTTTCCTAAAAATACCAGGGCTTTGAAAAATATGTTGAATCATATGCTATGAAAACCAAAGCCTCACTTTATTTACTCCCAACTAATCAATTTAGTGAAATACACATTCAGATATGTTTCATAATTCAAGTTATTTATCTTTCTAAGGCTATGAGCAATGACCTGATCAATTTACGTCTATCATGTGTGTAACTTTTTGAAATATAATTTGTTTAGGTATTTGGGTAAGCAATGAAGAATAAATGCTGTAAATTTTTAGACTCTCCTAAAAATACCAGGACTTTGGATAAGTTTTTAAACTTGCACCATGAAAACAAAACTCATGCACCATGAAAACAAAATCCTTACTTTATTTACTCCCAACTAATGATTTTAGCAAAATATGCATTTAAATCTGTTTTATAATTTTGATTTAAAGTTATTTATCTTTCCAATGCCATGATGAATGACATCTATCATGTGCATAATTTTATTTAAATTTAATCAGCAGGGAGAGGGAGGTAAACCACCACCAGTCCCCTGCTAGGAAACGCATGAAGGAGAGCAACAGTCCTAAGTGGGAGCATCCAAATGCCCATGCTGCAAACATTTTCTCAAATGCTGTTACCCAAGCAAGGACTGTCCCAAACCAGACTGTGCATTGGACCACACACAATTCAAAGCCTATGTTTAAGACCAGGTACTACCTCATTTGACTGTCCTTTAATTTAGTTTTATATGTTCTATGGAGGAATGAGCACAAAAGTGTAAATATATATTTGCTGTGAGATTTTAGATAAAATTTCGAAATAAAATTTTATTGTAATTTGCTGTGTACAAAACTTACAACAATTTATCTACTTGCTGTTACCAAACATTTAATAAGTTTGATAATTTATATAAATAATTAAGTTTTTATCGACAAATGGAATCATTTTCCGTGGCCTGAGAAAAATAATTTTGTTGATTATTTCAAATATTTGTGGGGATCCGTTCCAGCAAAAAAATCTCAATAAATTGGTAAAAAAGTTTTCCTCTTTGTTTTATCACTTTCATTTCAGACACTTACAGTAAGAAAGTTATTATGCATATAAAATCCTAAAACAAAATTCAATTTGATCACAATTCCAGTGCTCTTTTGGGGTCGATAGTTTTTGTTAAAACTTTTTTTTTCAGTTCCAGAAATGTGGTGTGTGAAAGAGATGCTCCAAAGCCAACCATCATAATCTGTGACACACCAAGTCCAGCTGTCAGTGTCATCACAATCAGCTCAGATTCAGAAGATGAAATTGACCGTCCAGTTATTGTGTAAGTTATTTTATAGATTTCTTTTAACAACTTTTTTGTTTGACTTTTGGAAACAAACAAGTGTTCATTCATTGAATTTTATAATGCAAAGCATGCATTTTTTCTGAACTGCTTTTTTTTTATTTATTCTAAAACTATTCAATCAGAATATTTGAGTGGCATGCACATTGCATTTTTTCTGTTCAGTTGTTGTAAAATTGACACTGTTTATATTATTGACATTGTTTAAATTATAACTTTCCTTCCCCATAAGTGGTTTTGATTTTATTATCTTTGTATGTGCTATAATAGGTTTTGATTTTACAAAATATTTTAGTGGGAAACAATATGTAATTTATATGTGCCACAAACTTCAAAATTACCAGGCTGTGGGGTTTGTTATTTGTTTACTTGTATTTTCTAAAAGCTATATTTATTTAATTGATCAAAAGCTGTCAATTAATTGTTACAATTAGATTTCATTTTAATTGGTTTGTTCAATTGTTTTTCTAGAAGAAAGACGAGTGGTAAAACTATGCCTGAGAAGAAAATTGTGCGGACCATGGCAGGCCAGAATGTATTGAATACTATTGTTGCTACTACTTGTGACAGTGTGATACCTCTTACACCAGACAATCATGGTTAGTTTTTTTTATGCTACATGCACTTATTTGTTGTGATAAGAACTGGCTTTTTTCATTTCAGGTTTTAATAAATTAAATCGTACACTCATAATATATTGTTTTGTTATTCTACATAATTTTAGTTGTCTAATAATATTTTATTGTGGATAATGACTAGTTTGTTTTTATGTAAAACTATGTAATATTTTCTAGGGTGGTATCAATTTAGAATTTTATTGAAATATTCATGTTTTCCTTAAAATGGGAATAAATATTCAATCATATATATATATATATGGTCACATAATCAAGCCTTTATTTTGACTTGCAGTAAAATGTATTTTCACTTAATTTTTCCAATTACAAAGTTTGGTCCCCAGAAACTTATTTTATGATAACTATGTTTATAGTTACTTATGCATTTTTATGCATCCATCACTAGAAAAAAAAATAGATAACATCCTAAAAACAATGGACACTTTGTAAAATTTTATTCTTAAATTTTTTTAAACATTTTATTTTTATCTCAAGTAGGTTTAAAATAAATTATTTGTTTTCCAAACTTAATTCTTTTTAAAAAGTTCCTCTAATGAGGGCCAATACCTTTATTTGACCATTTCTTAGAATATCAATAAAATAGGAAATATGTTAACTTAGTTATTTGAGGCAACTAATATACAGCAATACATGCTTTGTCCCAATGATATATAAACTATGTTTTTGTTTTCCTTTCTTCACATAAATGTTGCTCTCTGACAAAAATGACACTATACACATGTAACCTCTTATACTCAGGATACTGTAATTTCAAAAATTACAATTTTGATGCTGCAGCTAGCTTAAGTGGAATGTCAACTACCAAAGGCCAGTCCAAAGTTAGCTGTGTCACAGTATTTGACTCTGACTCTGATGACCAAAACAGCCCTATGAAGAACCAGATGATGTGCACTGCAAAGGTTATAAAACCTGAACCTCAAAAGGAATTTTCAAGGTATATCTTAATTAAATATGTTTAAAGCCGTTTATTTCAAATTAAAAAAAATTAAATTAATCAAGTTTAGAAATACTTTGTTATCAAATAAGAATTATAAGCTATTTGTTATTGCTCTATAATACACATAATGTTATTTTCAGTATTAAATATTATTATTCACTAATTTAATATTTATGATACATGTAGAAATCATTCAGCATTTGTTTTAAAAACCAGTTCTTCCATAATAAAGAAAATGGATGTCATTGATATGATCTAATCATGTGTGCTCTGCTAAAATAACTTATGTTTGATGCCTCTGCAACTTGTTACTGTTTCTGTGACTGTTGTGTTTTTAAGCAGAATTGAGCTGCCTGTTATAGTTCCTAGGTAATAGCTCAGGCACTGAAATTGTTTTCTTTTTCTAAGTCCCGACTTACAACACACTTTTTATATGCTACAGTTGAATATACAGTGTAGAGCCAGAAATCTGCATAACTTGTCTGTTTTGTTTTCAGAATATTATAGATTCGTTTAAAGAAATATAAATGATTTTTATTGGGTTTTAAAAAAAGCAATAGAAATCCAAAGTAAATGATCAAGTATTTTTATTAAAACCCTAATTATTTCTTCAAGTGTAGAACTAGACTCTAGTTAAGTTACTTGTGTCATAAAAATAGTTGCTAAAACCATGTTTACATCTACAAATGGCAGGGTTCAAACCATCCTTATAAAACCTTAAAACCCCCTTAAAAAGGGCAGGTTTTCTTAAAAATGGGAAAAAGTTTTTAAAACCCCTTAAAAAAAAGTAAAAAAATCCTTAAAAACCTTTTAAATTTTGGTAATATTCAAAATTTCTTTCTTTAAAATAATCTATTACTTGTATGCTATTGATATATATGAATTTTAAAATGTATCATATCCTGATTGCTAGACAAACTAAATAATTAAGTGTAAATGCATGTTAAGTACACGTTTAGTTAAATTTTCGGTGTATATTTATAAAATAAAAATCTTTTCACTAAAAAATTTGCTTTCTAAGCTATCATTCTTATTTTCGTTGACAAAACAACAGCTGTTAAAGCCGCATTGAAAGCTCTTCTGTTCTTAAAAATCATAGAAATATTCTTAAAAATGTCTTGCGTCCTTAAAACCCTTAAATTTTTATGTCAAGAAAGTTGTATGGACCCTGCAATGGTTACTATCACGAAATACACATTTCTTATCTATGCTGTATTCGAAACAACCTTCCAACCAACCACTAACACTTCAAAACCCCCTCTTTCAGTTCCCGATGCTCTGTGAGCCAGAAGAAGCGCATCCTCTCCCAAGCGGCTGCCAACCTCTACCACCAGCACTGCCAGCTGACCAATGGCTCAGTGGTCCACACCAAACAGGAAATCATCACCGAAGAAGACCTTGCCGCTGCCACTTCGAATGGCCAGTCACAGGCAACCCCTGTGGCCATGACTGTGCCTTCTCTGTTGCAAGGGAGATACAACGGGAATTATTCCAAGCACTCGGAGCATTGCCTGAAGACTCCAGTCTGCAGAGATCAGGTAAGGATTGTGACTGTTAAATAAACAATAATAACTATATATTTTATTATTTTTTTCTTCTAGTTTTCATTCTACATCTGCCTTCTGTTTTGTCTGTCATCTTCTGTTTTTGTTTTCGTAATTCTGTTTTCGTTTTTGTGTTGTGATTTTACCAAGTTACACTTTCGAAAAAGCTTGTTTAAATAACAAACAAGTACTATTTGATTGTGTGTTGCTTTAATTAAAAATTAATAGCTATAATGTATTAAAATTTTTGTGCAATTGTTAACTTATGTTGATTTGAAATTGTTGAATAATAAATATACAACTTACTTGGATCAGACAAAAAATAAAAATTGGTTTAGGTAGGCCGAATATTCGTTATTCAGCATTCGGCCAAATTTGGTATTCGGTGCATCCCTAATTGTTATATCGCATTACTTTTTTGATTGTTCTTCTGGTATCTTCTTGCTTTAAAAAAAGGCTTTAGGTTGCATTAAATTGCATCTTTAGATGAATCTTGCTTTTCTAAAATATAGAGCTTGAGCCTAATTAAAAATTTTGGCTTGTGCAATAGATCATCACTTTTTTAGTAAGACATGAAACTTTTTTGGTTTAGAAATATTTAAAGACACAATTTTTCTCAATTAAAGTAGTAGCGATCTAAAATCAATGACTTTTAAGCAATAATTGTTACCAATGATTATTCTTGACTTACCATTTTTATAATATAAAGCAAATCCAATACAGATTTACAGTTGCAGAATTTTCAATCAATTGATTGTAAAATAATCAATCAATATAATCAATTTTAATCAATATTTCTTTATATAACTAGTAACTATACAAAATTAAATTTGTTTATATAAGTTACCTGTCACACAAATTAAATCATAATATTAATAATGCTCTACTAGTATTGTTTCCATAGAAATGGAAATACATAGTTATTTTAAAATTTCCAATAAAAAATTGTATTAGTAGAAAAGCTTGTCCTAAATGTATACATATTTTATGTGTATCAATAGAGCATTTAAATTTTATTTACTTTTTAATAAGCAAAGATTTCTCTGAGTCTAATAAATTTTGCATCTATCAGAAAACAAGCATCATTATTGGAAATGGAGATCACTTATCTGTAAATGAAGAACTAGTAAGGCATGCCCAGTTGTCTTCGGCACTACACGGCTCCCCTGTCTCCCATATTAGTCAACCTTTGTATTTGGCTTCTAGTCAAGCTGACATTTACAGGTAAAATTAGTTTTTGCTTTGCATTTTTATTTATTACTGTACCTTGTTTATCTAGAATGGGAGCCTCAAAAGCATTTTCTTCCCCCATCCCCTCATGTAGTTTTCTTCAAAGCGGCATGAGCATGTTTTTTCCTCATCCAATTTGGGTTTAAACTATTCAGATTTAACCTCACAACAGAACCTCAAACGCGTTAGGTTTGAAAAGCGATGCTTGTTACCTAGAAAACCAAGCGAAGGGATGGGGGTGGAAAGTCTTTTCGAGGCTTGCAAAGTAAACTAGAAGACTAGTAAAGACGGACTATAGTATATGCAAATTTTATTTTATACCAAGCTTTGTATTAAATTTATATATTTTTGTGATTTTTATTTTTTATTTTCTGTGTAAAATACTTGTAAAAGGCCAAATTATGTAATACAGAGTCCCGGTCATTCCTTTTCGTAAGTAACACACTCAGTGGTCCACAAAAGTTTAATTTAATTTCATTTAAAAAAGGTAAATAAAATGTATAAACTTGTCTATTGTTTATAGAATCCCAAACACAACTTTCTAAATACATTCAAAACAGAGACTGCAGTAAATAGACTTAACAAGCATTGAGTGACTGAATAAAGCCAATGATTGGAGTATTGTGTTACTTGCAATAGTTAAATTTTTAGTTAATGGGAGTAACACCGTTAGAATTTTATAATGTAACTAATTTTGTTACTTTTCTGCTACTTCCCTCACCCTTTTCATTGCTATACCCATATAGACCTATACACATACTATATACTTACAACAGACAGCTTTTTAAAAAGAACAATTGCATAGAAAAATATCAACAAGGAAACAGCTAGGGAAAAATTAATTAATCCCTTTGGAAAAAGTATGGCTTTTTTCCTTTAGGGATAAATAAAGGTACATAGGGAAAAACAAATTTGCTGTGTTTCAACAAACCATAAACAACATTCTGACCATAACCCTTCTTCCTCCCAGGGACCTGTGTCGATCCACAGTCTCCTCCAACCTCAGCCAGCCCACTTACATCTCAACCCAGTCCCAGAAATACATCCTCACCGCCGGCGACCACCCCTCCTCCAGTTTCGGCCCGTCGTCCCAGCTCCCCGCCCCTCCCCCGGCCCACCACCACACGAGCCGCACGGCCATCGCAGCCTCGATCCCCTACACCGGAACCAGCAGTCACCCCCTACCGGCACACATGCAACCGGCAGGGAGTTCAGCAGCGCTGGCACAGGCGGTGCCGCTCAGCGCTTTCCCGGCAGCGGCCAGCGTTGCCCAGGCCCAAGGGCCAGCAGCGCTGTATGCGTACAGCATGGGGGGAAGTCCCGTGAAGTCGCAGTTCCATATCTATTGTTAGGTGGTGGTTTGACCCTCTGAGTGCTGCAGTGCTTTGGACTGTTTGATTTGTGATGTGTGTTGATGATTGTGCAGGATAGTAAAATCTTTGTCGATGAGGAGTTTGTGTCGAATTATGTAATTTATTGCCTAGGGGGAAATAAGTTTTTTTAGAGCATGGTTCAGTACCAGAAGTTATTTTTTTGTTAAGCATCATCCATTATATAATCCTTTTTTGTTATACCAATTTTGATTGAAGTAGATTTGTTTCATGTTATAATTGTTTAGTAATAAAATAATGAAATTTGTAATGATCTAGGCAAGTTTGAATTTGTTTAATAAAAATTCTGCTTCAGTTATTTGAAAAATTTTTCAGTTATCATGCTACATGTTACTTTTTACAAAATTTACATTTTATGCTAATGTGTAATGTAAATAATCTAGGTTGAGTGAAAGTAGCTTTTGTAGCACATATAATTAAAAAGACTTCTGATCATCTTATAAATCTCTTGTATAAGTTGTATTTTTATTATACTTGTACACTTATTATTTTTATTTATGCTTTTAGTTCTTAAATACATTTTAAGATATTGGATAAAACAGTCTTCAGAAGCACTTCCAAAACTGTATTCACCACCACAATGAATTCTGCTCAGAGGGTTAAACAAACTTGACCTTTTGTCTACCAAAAGAGTAAGCAAGAGAATTCCCAATTGTTGATTTTTCTATAGATGCCTTTGGCATAAGTGACAAAGCTTTGGATTTTTCTCAATGTTATTTTCTAGCATTGTAAGGACTAAATGTGAGTTTATGAGATTTTGCTAAGCAGATAGATAAATTTGTGTATGTCGTTATAACTCGACAACAGTTTGTACTGTTTCAACGCAGCTTTCGGTTAGTTGCGGAGGAGAAGCTAGTCCACCTCTCAGGAAGGCCTTAATAGAAATGTGCTTATTTTTGTTTGGGAATGTGGGCTCTGCTGTGGGAAACCTGCATTCTAGAACAGATTCCTGAAAGTTTTTTCCTGTTTATAATTTTGTACAAAAGTACTAGTTTACTACTTCAAGCTGTTATTAACGTTAAAAAACATTTTTAACCAATTTTTTTCCTCCGCTGTAAAAATGAAGGGGCGAGGTTATATTTTCCTTAATGAATGTTGCCGTTCCTAGAAATTTAATTTAAATTTCAAGCTGGAAATAAATTAATGCATGTATTGTTCATACACATAATTTTGCATAATTTTCAGGAATAGCAAAATTACCAGTTTTATGAATTTTCTTAAAAATTATCTGATCATTAATTAACTTCTAAAATTATTCACCTTGGAAACATATTGATCAAAAAGTTTCTGTTGTAAAGGAACAGAAATGCCAACCTTTAAATTGGTGTAACTTAAAGACTTATATATTTTTTCATAAAATGTTAAAAAGCGATTGCAGATGTTTAAAATGACACTTAAATTAATCATAAAATTGCACTTAGATATTCTGAATAAGGAAGCTTTGTCTGGTTGAATGCATTGATATAGAACTTAACTATATATTTTGTATAGCAGCTTTTTATTCATCATCTATGCAATATTGAATCCCCATTTCATTGGGGAAATATTATTAGTTTGCCTTGTACGACTTAGCATAATAATAAAGTCTATATGCAATTGTACTGTATAGAAACGAATCAAACTATGCAATCTATTATAGTTACATTTGTTGTACTATAGTCTCAACCTTTCACCATAAGTTGAAGAAGTTGTGAGAAAATAAGCAAAAAAAGAAAAAAGCTTTGCTCGAAATAATCTGCCATATATCACCTTTTTTTTAAAATTAAAGAAAATTCTATAATCCTTTTAGAATTTAATTAATTAATCATATTGATTATTAATCCTTTTAGAAATTCATTATATTTTTTATTGTAAGTGTCAATATTGTGATACTGATGCTTACATCTTTAATATTTCTTCCTTTGGTTCAGAAATATTAGTTTTTTTTATAAATGATAGTTTTGAAAGTTCCTTAAAAATACTTAATTTCTTTGAAACAAAAACACAGGTGCACAAACCTTGCATCTAATGATGTGCTAGAACTGTTTATGTTTAAATATCATAGCAAACCTTTACCATGGGGAAACATAAATAGAGATTCAATTTAACTCCCTCAAATTCTAATAAGTAACTGTTCTAGATTGCACCAGGTTTCCGGAATCGGCACGTGTAGTCTCTTCACTGTATGTAATATATATGGGTTTTATCGGATTCTTATAACTGTATGGAAATTTGAAAATTGTGATTATTTATATTGAAGAAAGAAATGTGTTCACATGTATATGATGTGAAAGTGGGTTCTTTTTAATGCTTTGATATTGCAAGTGTGTTCACATAATGTATGTAAAGCTGAGATAGAAGACATTCAATATCTAATAACACATTTCTTTATGTTGTTAGATGTTGATATGTTTTAACGATTGTATATATTTAAATAACTTAGTGGTGTGTTTAAAAGAAGGTTTGATAGTGAAAACCTGTTTTTGAAAAAAGGTTTAGCTATATTCAGTTAATCATGAAAGTCTTTGACTTTGTTTTGGTAGTAATTATTTTTGTAAGTTACTATTAAATGTACGCAAGTGTTTCAAAACTGTGAAAGCCTCTTAAAAATTTAAACTGAATTTTTTTTTTGTATTTGTGTCAAAAGGCTTCTTGTATGTTGTAATCCTTTTTTTTTAGATTAAGTGTGTAAATTTTTTTTGTCGGCTTGGCTTCCTAATAACAGCTTTAGTACAAACCAGCATTTGCTGATAATAAAGCTTCCAATATTTTAGTAGTTTGGTTTATACAATATAAAATATTTTCAAGGTTTCTTTTACAGATCTGATCAAATTGCAAAAATTATTCAAAAGAAACTGGTTTACAAAGATATATAAACAAATGTTATAATATATGTTATGACAAGTACAAACTTGAAAATGACTTCACAGCATAGTTATTTTTATGTTATTAGAGTAAAGTTAAAGATGGTGTGTTAGAAAGCCAAGCTACACTAAAACCCAATGCATGTATAGATTTATTAGATTATTTATTGATATTTTATGTGTGTAGTTGCTCACTGGTGTGTAATGACTTAGTGACTTTGTCACTCTTCTGAAGTGCACTATTGTACCTGCAAATAGCCTTAAGCTACATCTTCCTTTCTCTACCTATATATAAACTATGCAAGCTATTTTGTGATGGGTGTACAGTAGTTTTCAGTTTCAGGCGAGCAGAGATTGTTAATGCGGTGGGCAATAATTGAATTAATGTACTTGGCCTTAGGTGGGGAAACAAGATTTGCCTTGCTTTCAATTATTAACATTGCATCCAGCAATAAACATATCGATAGTAAATTTGCATTTGTTAGAGCTTATTATGACTGCGGTAATCCGGATAATTTAAAATCATAATATGAAACTAATCGGTGATTTCAATGAATTATAAAGATTTTGACGATAGGTTAATGACTTTTTAACTATATATGTTTTTTCATTTTTTTTAAGCTTTACTCTTCACTTAAAACAAATGTCTTTTAATTTTGCATAGATATTAGTTTCGGTGGTTATGTAAAAAAAAAAACACTGGAAAATTCTTTTTTTTTTCTTAAATTTATTTTTATAAAATGTATTCTTCATATTTAGTAATTGTTTAGTTAAATTTGTGGAGGCTAAGTGTAGAATATTAACCTTTATAGACTTTGTATAATATTTAAATGTGTATACTTGGTTAATAGCGTAGTATTTTAAAACTCGTGTTGTATTTTGTTTACTTCGAAGCATGAACAGATGTTAATGTCTAATGTATAGGCATTAACCATGTGTTTCTTGCTACTTTATTATGTCAGGTATTGTTATTGTGCTGTATTTTATGTTAATTTTGGACCTCAGTCAATCTGCACTTTTCACTTGACTTCTGTTAAGTGAAAGTGTTACAAACTTTAAGCTTTTTAATTTGTGGTAGTTACAAATATGCTAGTCTTGCAACCTATTACAGACCTCTTATTTGCTATTTCTTTATTTCCTCGTAATTTATTTATAAATCTACCTAGTTTTAGAACTTGGGTATTAATTTATTAGAGTACACTGTATATTGTGATTATTTTATATAGGTAATATTGAGAAGTAATAGATCTTCAACTATTCGAAAGCAACATAAAATTGTTTTCATACATTCCTGGAGTTTGAAGGTGTAAACCTAGCACCTAGTAAATTTAGTTAGCATATTTTGTATTAATTTTTTTTTCTAATACTTAATTTAAAATATTTTTAAAATTAATATTTTAATTTATTTTTCATTTCAGTCGACTGTGCTAATAATATAATAAAACTAAATGTTTAGTAGTTGAAGATCTATGAATCGATTCAAGTTGTTTTTGTTGAAATTGCTGAGTAGATTTCAACAGAAGCAATATAATTTAAGTCTGCATCTACCATGAGGGATTTATTTCAACAGGCATGTTTCACGTCTTGTGGCAACAGTTCCACGCGAATAAAAATAAGATCTTGATTGGTTAATTAATCAATGTAGTGGGCAGAGCTTACCCTGTCATTACACCAATGAAATCCATGGAATAAAAGCAGAACCGGGAATAATTCTACCCCACACGTGAAACAAGCCAATTAACCTCTTTGCTACTAGGTTAACTTTACTCTATTGAGTATGGCACCACTGGTGCAACGAGGCCAAGCTAGCAAAGAAGCTAAATATTACCATAAGAAACTAATATATATTTTATAAACTTTCACAACGGTCAAGTATGTAGGAATATTTTATTGAAGAACTTGAGAGATTATTATTTATTAACTGTAATTTTTTTGTGATCATAAACAATAAGATGTATTGAAAATAATGACACACACTTTTTAAGTATTTTGTGAAAAGATTTTTAAATCGAAAGTGTAAATTGAAAAAAGGATGTCATTCCATTGCATGCCCCCCCCCTTTTATTTAAAAAAAAACATCTCTTACTTATTTGCGATTAATATTTTTGTGCCAAAATTTATATAACTGGACACCATACTTTTGGAAGTTTGTATAACGATTCCCATAAATTGAAATTGTATTTTCCAACATGCTATTGTAGCTCCCAATATTTTTTTCTTTAACATTTATTAAAAAATATTTTGAAAGTAAAAATAAAAGTATTAAATCTTTTTAATTATCTCAATTCAATGCTACATAATCTAAAAGAAAATATTTATCTTGCTATGTTATATCGTAGTTTCAAATATGTAACTTATTATTTTTTGGTTTTACACAATTTTGTTCTGACTTCTGATCCTTATGTTAACTACTTTGGCATTTTATTTATATTGATGTCAAAATAATGTTTCAAGACCAAAACATGGAAAGTTTAATGTAAAGAAAACATTGTATAACTTTAAAATATATAACCTGTGGTATTCAACTGATCTTGTAATAAGCATATTTAATGGTGGCAGAAGTTTGAAAGTACTAGGGTGTGTGAAATACTTTCCCACAATTTTTTCCTGGCCACCAAGTGAGTTTCAAGTGTTCTTCAAAAGTTGTGCACTTTTTATAGGTAATAGTGGTATGCCAGTTATAGAAGAAAGAGAAAATAACAAATTGAATTGTATACTTTACCCTATACTGTTCTTAATTAGTGTAAATTTTGTAAAGCAACAATGGAAAAATAGTCAAATTTGTTAAATAAATCAATAAAAAAATTATGTTCATTGTGTTAATTTTTTAAAAACAGTCACCACAATAATAAACTTATCCTCTTTACTCTAGAGAAACACGTGTGGACATTTGTTGAATTAACTTCACCACTTAAGTTTAAAAAAATGTCTTAATGCTCATTTTTTATTATAATCTAGAATGCTCAAATTGCAGGTTTGTGTAACTCCTGTCCAAATGACATTGCACAATTTGAAGCTGGATTGATTCCGTTAGAATACATGAGAAAATGCCTTATGAACAATTACTTAAACAGGCTTCGCAGTTATGTAATCATAGAATTAGTAATCATAGAACTGCAAATTACATTAAAAGTTGGAAAAGCAAAGGTTAAAGAAAGAATCTCCACTCAGTAGGGTGCTTAGATGTGACAAGTTTCAATTTGACGTGGAGCCTACACCTCCCTTCTTTGCCGTTAACCCCCTTATTGATCAATCAAATGTGCATTTTAATGAAGACTTTGCCTATAAGATCAGCAAGAGTAATGACAACCCAATTCTTATGAGAATGTTAGGGCTCGTGATGCTGTCTAGTATTTCTCCTGAAGCCGCACATATTTTTACAGATAGAAGCAAACTGGAAAACGGTTCCTGCGGTAGCAGATCCGTGATTTTTCGATCTAACAAGGAACCCATTAATATTAGCAAAAGGACATCAAACCCAAGCTATAAAGCTGAACTAATCGCTATTCTTGATTCCCTAATAGGAAACGATGAAAGAGAGGTATGGTTAATGACTGATAGCCTTAGTGCCTTACAGTTTTTGAAGAATTTCTATCTGGGCCGGATTTAAAGATTTGCCGCCTGTAGGCTACGATTGACTTGCTGCCCCTGTCACAATATTCTCCTCGATCGGGGAAAGGTAGCTGGTTAGCTGCAAAATAGGGTGGCATGTGCTGTTTAAAATAGATACACATACTAGAATTATCTATGTACCTTTACACGTTAAATCGAAATAGGCTAATTTTTTAAAAACAGTTTTACTATTAATTTTTTCAACTGCAAAATCCGGGAGGAAGGGGTGAATTTGCCCTCGAAACGATCATGTTTGCTACGAAATATTAGTATACGTTAAATATAGTTTTCTTTCTTACAAATTTTCGTATCTTTATAATAATTTCTTATGTCGAATGCCGCTTTAATTGGTCGTAAAATTTGCCGCCCCCAAGATTTCGCCGCTCTATGCTACAACCTACTTAGCCTATTCAGAAATCCGGCCCTGATTTCTATGAGGTCAGAGGTACCACAGCTGTGGCGATAGTCGAGGAGCTCGATAGACTTTCGCGTTTTTTCCCCAGTATTCCATCTCATGTCGGTCTGGCTGGGAATGAACTGGCTGACGGACTTGCAAAGGCAGGCTGTGACCAGATCTTAAAGGGGGACAATCTGTTGACTTCTTATTCAGAAATTGGCTCCATTTATAAAAAGACATAGACTGGAGTCCCCTTCAGCACTCTTGGCATGGTGCTAAGAAACTAGACGAGATTTCTTAATGTGCAATGCAACTATGCACTATGCAGACAAAACCAAACTGCTATCTCCAGATTCAGAACCGGACACAGAAAGAGTTTGAACTTTGAGGACGGAACCAAGCTGTTCCCTGACTGCCCCAACTGTCGTGGAGGTGTTCAAGCCAGTCCCGAGCATCTAATCTATTGCCTCGGTTTGACGTGGAAGGACGTCAACGATGACCCTCTTTTCTTTTTGGACTTTTCTCAGGATCACAACCTCATGGAACTGGTCTAATTTTGACCCAGAGGTATATATAACAAAAAAACTTACCAAGGGGTCAAGCAGATTTCCAAGGTCTTTAAAAAAACACACCTTTTTTTCAGAAGTTAATTTATAGGACATTTTGAATTAAAACAAAAGATGTAATAGACTATTAATCACAAAAAAAAATGACAGCTTGGTATATTCATAGCAAACCAAAAATATGTATTTTACTTTTACCTCTCAAAACCTTAAATTTCACTAAATTAATGTTACCCTCAGCAAGTATTCAACACTCAATTTTCAAAACTTCTAAATAATATAGTTTTTTTTTTAAATGTGTAAACTGAAGAAATTAGGTGTAGGATTTTTTTCAGAAATGAAGAGGTTATTGCAAGTGAATTCGGGTGTTTGTAAAAGGAAATTTGTGCAATGTCTTCCCAGTGAGAAGTTTCTAACTCCAAAAAACAATTAAAAACTAAAGTGTCTTAATTTTGTGGTGTTTTTTTTATTTTTCTTAGAAGAGCTTTGAATTGACGTTAACCACTGTAATGCATGAGTTTTCTTTTCATCCTGAAAATATATATTTGTATCTTTAATACTCATACATTATGAGACAAATACTGAAAAAACTTAACTGAATTGAAATTTAAATAATTTCAATTTTTAAAATTTTTGCCATATGGCAAAAACCAACCACAAAATTCCAATTTTGATAAGAATGACCTGAAAACTCTACTAAATAAAATATATTTTAAAATAACCCTCTGGAACAATAATTATTTTTTCAAAACAATTTATTTGTATTTAGTATTAATATTATTATACTTTGAATACTGCCAAAGACGTAATTTCACAACAGTTAAAAACTTCAAACTTTAATTTTGAATACACTTTTACTACTGTCGTCTATGAGGGTTATTAGTAACTAAAACTTCAAAATGGAATGTAATAGATGAAAAAAAAAACAGATTTGTCGAGAGGGAGCACTACTTTACAAGAATTAAGTGGATTATGTTATTTGTTTCCATATGACAACAGTATCCATTAGATGGTTAACCCTTTCAGTCCCAAAAATTTACTACACGACAGAAACATCTGATATTCACAAAATAAGCTTATTTTAGGTCAAATATACGAATTCCATAAGGAAAAAAATTCATTTAAATTTTTTATATGGTTTTTGAAACAATGCCAAAATTCTTTAACTGTGGAAAACAACAAAATAAAATGTATATATTACCTAAAAACACTTCGAGTTATATATTTTAAGGTATCTGAACATATTATTTAAAAAAAAATTCAGTAATTATTTTAATCAAAGTAGTTTAAATTGTGTTTTAAATATGTGGAACTGAAGTGAACTTATCAAAAATCAGGAGAAACGCTTGTTGACTATTTTCTAAATAAAAAAAAAAAATAGTAGTTCTGACTTCGATTGATATTAAAGCAAAATTTTGTCTGATCGAACAAAGTGTGAAGAATCGAATGATGTTTGTTTGGATGTCATAGCGGGACATAAACATTTTGAAAAAAATATTGAAAGTGATGATGCCAAATGGCATCACTGGGACTGAAAGGGTTAAATGGATGAATGATTAAATGCATTACATGGTTAAGTTACATAGAGGTTTTTAGGTTGTATATTCTTAATACATATATTGTTATCAATGAGATATATAGAATCACAACTTTTTAAAATTGATTTTATTGCATAATAAATTAGCATTAATTTATAGAATAAAAAAAGGTACATCAGCTCAAACAAATCATAACATTAACAAATATACATAACATCGAGTACATCTAAACCTAAGCTCTATAAACTGTCTTAGCCGAAAAGAATAGAATATTTAGTAAGATTGTACATAAGATGATATGTAAGAATATAGAATGCAAGTTTTTATAACTGAAGTACTAGAGGTGGAAAAAGAACAAGAAAATAAAACAATGGGGAAATATATAAGGTGCAAGAAATTGTTATTTTCCCCTTACAAATGTTTCAAAAGAATAATGAATAAAGATAAGTGTTTAATAAATAAGATGACTTAGAATTTATTTCTATGTTAATGAATTGGGAAATTCATCTTTATAATTAAGGGACTTTTGAACTTAAAATACAGGAGATTGCCTCGTTAACAAAAATCTTATCTATTAAAAAGTACATTAATATTATTTCATATTATAACACAGAAAAAAATTGAGAGAGTTATTAATTTTTGATAAAATCACATAATTGTGATGCAATTGTAGAATTGAAAAATTTATCCAGTTCATATTTCTCTTAAAATTTATTTTGATTTTATTGAAAAAAAAAAGCTTTCAGTAAATAAAATATTTAGTAAATGCTAAACAAATCTGATCAAACTAAATATTTTAATCAGTTTTCAAAGTCTAATACTACTTTAATAATAAATAATTTAAACTCAATTATAAAAGAAATAGCCTAATATCACTTGGAGAAAACTTCAATAAACACTACAAAGAAAAAACAACCATAAAAATTCACACAAACCAATTACTTTTTATCACCCGTTTCCGCATTAACACTTTGTACAACAACTGGCAGTAATGGTGGGGGAAGATTCAGATTCTGTTCCACAAACCCATTCTCTGGAGACAGAGGGTCCACCAAACAATCCTCTTCCGGGCCGTCACAACTCTCAAAAGGTCCAAACTCAACCGGACTGTCCTCGGTCTTTGTCTCCGGCAGCAGCTCGGTTGGATACTCCAAATCCTGGATGTTGACGACCTGCTGGGTGAAGCTGGACACCATAGAATTGCTGCTGGGGGTTGGCAACAGAACCTGAAGCGATTGCAGGGTTGCTGGTTGGACGCTGCAGATCTCGGAAAGGTCCAGTCGCGGAGGGGGTGGGATTGGAGAGCGGGGCTCTTCTTCGTTATGGGTCGTTTCGGATTGCCCTTTGATGTCGAAGTCGATTAGGATGTCTTCTTTGGGACCTTTGACAATGCGGCTGCGGAGGATTTCGGGTATGAGGCTCATGTCTGTGTCACCTGGGACTGTGTATGGGGTGGGGTTGATTATGAGGGAAGAGGCTGGCTTGCACTTTTGCAGTGTTTCCTGTAAAAAGTATTTAAGGATTAGTGTTGTTGTTACTAATGCCGCTTGGGAAACCCAAGCTCTTCCCGCAGAGCGGGCAAGGATTAAGGCAAATGGGTGCGGTTTCTGAGGAGAAATGCCCATGTAGAGACTACACGGCAGGAATCCCCCTTGGCATTGTGTTGATAGACGTTGCCATCTATCGCCAACTCCGCAATTTAGACATGTCCCAGAAGGAAAGGGACATAGTCTCCAGGGACCTGTTGTACCCATGGGAATCTGCATTATAACCGCCCACAGGAGATTCGGACCCCCAGATTTAACGAGGTTGTACTACAAATATATTCAGTGGGTCTTCAGTGGCATCGGGACTCGATCGCAGGACCGACCATGAGCCTATTTAGAGATAACCACTAGGCTACCCACAGCTCTAAAAATTAGTTCTGAGTAGGATAAGTTTAGGAGAGTTTTGTTTACTATGCTGGATAAATTATACTCTCATACAAAATCAATACATCTTATCCAGAAATACTCTGATGCCTGACTTTTTCCAAGTTTATAAAACATAACAAACTACATAACAAGCTGTTAGTTTTTTTCTAGAGAAGAATATTTCTAAAACATGGAATTCAGGATTAAAAATTTTTTTTTTACAATACCTGAAAAATTGTTTAATGTATTTTCGAGTATTCAATTTTTAAGTTTAAGAACAGCTGATAAATTATCCAGAAAAAATATAGACAAAAATGGAAGTTTGATGCCATTTCCAATTATTTCGGATATTTCTAGAGAAAAGATATTCCAGTTTCATACTGTATACTTTAAGGTTACCCAACATGTGCTATTACTTCTGTAAGTTATATAAACGTTAATTAACTTCTAAAATTATATCAGTTTCAATGCAAGATTAATTCAAAACCAAAATAATTTAACTACTTTGTAGGATTTATTGTAATAAAAACTTAGAAAGTTACAGGAAAAATTAACTTCAAATCACCTGAAACTTTAACATGTCATCTCGCAAGTTATTCATGTCGTTCAGCGTCTGGTTGTTCTTCTCCTGCATCTCAGTGAGGGTGATGAGATTCTGCGTCATCAGCCGCAGACCTTCGCAGCCAAAGGAGTTCTCTGAGTGTAGCAAGGGAATGTCACCAGAAATGTAACGCTGGAACTCATCTTCATTCATGTTTAAAGACTCCGCATTCAAGTCTTCGATAAATGCAACTGCACAACACTTCAAAGAAAAAGAACATTAAAAAAAACTAATAAATTAATTAATTGCTTATTACTACTATAATCATTCATTAAGAAATATTTTTCGCAAATTGTTATTAAACAAGAATGAGATTTATTACTTTGGCCTAGTATTAAACTAATTCAAATGAAAGCACCAAATAATTGGGATAAAATATCAGTGAAAATAAATGTTATACATACTACCTTCAAAGATACAATTTTTTAATTCATATTTTTATGAACATGCAAAATTTTAAGATTTCTAAATTCAATAAAAAATATTTTTTTTAATGCTAGTGGGAGAATTTCTATAATATATTTTTATTCTTACTTTAACTAGTATCCCACTCTGAAGTTGGTTAAAAGTTTAAATTTACCCTGTACCATTTTCTATAGGACTTTAGGTACAAAATATACCCTCATAACTTTTTCCGCCAAGAAACATTAAATTACAATGCACACAAAAACGAAATAATTCTCATAGTTAGCCATATTTAAACAATGTAGTTAGTTGGTTTTAATAGCAAAAATGGCCCATACCAGATTGGTAAAGTAGTAAGCCCCTTCACCACTTCTCAGTCTTGTTGGAATACTATAGCTAGTGATATATTTGATATTAGACTGAAGTAGAGGAGGGTTGGCCTTCAGCACAATGTACACCAAAGCTGGCAGAAACTCATCAGCGCTGGCTGTTACTCCTTGGCTGAGCTTGATTATGTTGAAAATGCTGCCACTGCAGTTAACAATGCACTTGATTTTCTGTTGAGGGGCTATTTGTGAGTCCATCTGAATGCAATCTGAAGAAAAACACAAAATAAATGTGTATAAATTGAAATGACACATACTTTTTGTGTAAAAGAAAAGGAAGACATGGCAAAGACTTAAATATCAAGGTTTAGGGTTTTACAAGATCATTGAGTTAAAAAACAACAAACTGAAATATGCATTTGTATTTAGCACAGTACAAAGCAGATTTTTAACATTCATTTTTGTTTTGTTACATAAGAGATTGCGCAAATTTCTTTTTATGAAACTTAAAGACAGAAAATAGATAATAACTTAAGGACATTATGTTCTATTCAAATTATTAAGATTTTTATATTTTGTAATTATTTGACTCTAATGTGGGATTTTTCTTTGATGGCTGGGATTTTTTCTTGATTTTTGAGTAATTGTCTTTATTTTTAATTATCCATACACAAATTAACTGAAAATACAGGATTTGGCCTCTTGGCTGTGCTATATCTACTTTATATTTTTTTGTTGTGTTAAATGAATAAAAAATTAAAACACAAAAATTTGACTTCTAAAAAAAAAAAGCTTGGACAAGTATATCAATTTGAAAGCAAATTAGCTTACTACAATGAAGATTGTTATTAAATACCTGCTATGGCTTTGTCGATTAGATCTCGTACATCAGGGCTGTTTTCTGTTATGGTCATCCCTAAATGCTGAGGTGTGATCCAGTTTAGGCTGCGAATGCGCTTTTGCAATGCAAGGTCCTTCTCTTCGTACTCAGAGGATATGAGCTGAGATGCATTGCTGTGCAAGTAACTCATCAATTGCTCCTCAATCTTGTCCATTAGCAGGTCAATTTCTTCTGAGCTCATGCCTGAAATTTGAAAAATAATTTAGCAATAAAGTTGTGATAAAGTGAGTGTTATCATTGTAAAAGTATATGTATTGGAACATTAGAATCTTATTATTAAATGTGCATATAAAATAAAAATATATAAGTATAAAACAGAAAAAATCAAATATTCACAATCAGGGTTAACACACTTTTTTTAAAAAAAGTTTCACTCAAAAATATCATGTTATTTATCATATTTGCTCAAATTAAAAAAATACATGTACAAGGGTCCAACCCCCCCCCCCATGTGTTTTCCTGATATCTGTCACGATTTGAGTGCAAAGCTTCGAAAAGCAAAAAACTTAGTATTTAGAAGCGTAGTTAAATTGAATTTACCAACAGATAACAAAAGGAAAGCAGCTGCATCTTGTGAGTGTGATTTACTATTATAATGAAATATTCTTAATCTTTATATTTTCCTTAATGTTTAAATCTTTTAGTCTGTTTAAACTGTCAAAAATTACCTGATGGTGCATATCTTAGATACACATCATGCCAACTTAACTTGGGTAAAAACAAAGAGTGAAAAGGCAGAGGAAAAAGAGGGATTGGTCCGTTAGTTGGCAACTCTTTTAAGGTTATATTTGCATACAAAATGATCTGAATACAATTTAACCAATATATATAATTTTCATTCAGATAAAATTACCCAAATTTTTCAAATAATATTCAAATCTGTTAGACCTTAAACGAAATTAATGTTTTATACATGTTTTCTAGATGGATTCACAAATAATTTATAAACCTCTTTACATCCGCGGAAGGATCTTCTCCATTGCATAGTTCTATTTACCCAGTTGGCAAGGAGTGTAGATAGATTATTATTGTAAAATTTAAATACAATAATTTTATTTGTTATATTAGTTAACAAAAAAAGTGATAAAAATAAAAGATTCACACTTAAATACAATGTACCTTGATAAGCAGGAGATGTTTCGCATCTGTTGAACATAAAATTGTAAAAGTCCTGCATAGATTCTGATTGTTCGTCGATTGATTTGTCATAATACTTATTCATAAGGTCGACTTGTCTATGAATTTGTTTCATCACATCTTTTAATACATTTTCTTTGAGAGGCAAATCCTTATTCAAAATAAATGTTTCGCCGATCGGATGAAGGTGTGATGGGGAATTGGCTGTGCTTTCTAAAGATAAAAATGTTTAATTTTTAATAAATAAACTATTTTAGAAAAGGTCATCGCATGCTTGTGACTTTAATACCAATTAATTTTACTTTTATTTACATAGAAAAATCTTTAAAAAAAATTTAAAATTGTAAAATTATAACATTTTAAATTAGCTATAATAATATAAATACACTTATTTTGTAGTATGTGAATTAAAATATTGTAATAAGATTGACATAAACAGAGCAAATACTGTCTTAATATTGATTGCTGAAAAGTGGTTCAATCTAATAAAATAAATTTCTTCCACAAGAATCAAGATTTAAAAGAAGTCAATATCACTGCTGAAAGAAACTTCTAGGCATGTGTGCATATTTAAGGTTGTTGAAGTTAAGCATGAAATAACATTGGATGCATGAAATAAGCTGGTATAAATATCTTAAGCAATTAAACTTCTTTCTGATAGTTATGCTACAATCTTTGATTAAATAGTTGTCATTTATTCAAAGAATTTTTTTTATAGAGGAAGCTGCCAAGAAAGAGTTTTGAAAATTTTCGGCTTTTTTTATTATAATTTTAAACATAAAAAAAATATTGGACGACAATTGAATTTTTACGATTATGACGGCCCGGGAAAATCAAAGCCTAGTAAATATAAGTTTATTTATATTATATAAATTCAAGATTTATTATACTATACAAATTATTTCGTAATAATACAATGATTGAATAGTAAAAGGACTAATTAAATAGTCATATCTAACCTTTCAGTGTGTGACCTCTTTTTATTATACTCTTAATTGTCTTAGTCCTTTTCTCAGTCTGCTGCTTCTTTTTCTCCTCGAATTTAGAGAACCCCAGAGGTTTATAAGAGGAGCTACCCTGAACGTCACTATGGCTTCTTTGGACTCTGAAAAATTAAAATATAATTTACAAATGTATCATGTATTATTCAACATATATACAAATTTCTTTAAAAAAAACTTAATTGATTATTTAAAATAACAAATATTTTATTATTTTACATAATTCTGTAACACCAAAATTAAGATATCTTATTTAGTTATTTGAAATAAACTATTTTAAATATCTAAAACTACCATTACATGTAGTAAATACTAAATAAATAATAGTATAAAACACTCCACACTAATTTACACTATCTGGCTTTGTTTTATGAATTTAAGTAGACCTACTGCATTGACAAGTTAACAATAGCATTCATAGTTACACTCTAATTTTAAGTTTAACTAACTAGATTTAGGTTTTAATAAAAGAAACTGCAAAACTTCAGTTTCATAAACTTAAGTTGAAGTTGTGACAACAACGCCTGTGTTGTATATTTTACAGTAGAGAAGCTGTTAGCTTTTTATTACATCATTAACATGCAGCCAATGATTAAAAAAAAAGTATAAGAAAATCAAGATTTAATTTAACAAGTTAAAATGAGAATACAAAAGATTGACAAACGCTTGTATGGTCACAAAACAAACAGTAAAATTATGTTAATCTAAATGTAACAGCATTCAAACGGTTTAGATAACAGTGTTTGTGTTTGATAAGAAGCACTGGATTTTCTAAAAATTCAGCATTTTTAAATATGTTATATTAGAATGTTCCTATGTTCGATATTAAATCAATAATTTCGTAATTTAATTACACATACTCTGCCAAATTCTGACAATGGGTTAAATAGAGTGTTGTGCCATTTTTTTTAATGAATCAGATTAACAGAGTTTACTAGGGTTGAATAATTATTTTTGAAAATGCAGATTGTTTGTAGAGTGGAATATGATTTATGTGTGGCAAATTCTGGACTGACAAAAATATACATGGTAATGCAAAAAAAATATTTAACTTCAGGATGTTATAAAGTTACAACTGAAATAACAGTGCCATTGTGATAACTAATTTTAAAAATGATTAATGAATAATGATAAGTTTAATGAATCTCTCAACTACCAAATTCTAGCATCTGACAAATGGATCTATAACTTAGCAAATACTTTCTTTTACTTATATACTTGATCTTTAAACAGTTGTAATTTTATTGATTTTTTTTGAAGGCTTGAGATATCTTTCGATTTTTTTTATAGGTTATCTACCTCGTTGCAATTATTTCTACGAGTTGTGAGCGTATCACATAACATTGTTCAGTCAGTTACTAATATACTACCATCATAAAATAAAAACACAGTACTTAATACAATTCTGGTTTCAGAGATAAGCACATTTTTGTGGGTTATTACTCATTAGCTTCAGATAAGCTTTTGAGTTTTATGATAATCAATGTGTATATTGCATGAGCAAGACGAGTAAAAAAGTTAGATAATTGAAAAAAATTGGCTTCATTGACTGAAATTACTAAAATTGGGATGTCCATAAATCGATAAAATTTTGAAGTTCAGTTGTTTAATAAGAATTTACAAAAGAAAATTATTGAAAATAGCCAATTTTGGCTTTCAAAAGTTTAAACTTAAGTACATGCTACGTTTGTCGATTTTCCGTCAATCGGTAATCATTGTGCTATAACTAGCAAAATTGTTGTTTTTCTACGGATGTATATATTGCAATGGAGGCTCAAAACCTCAGAAGAGTCCTTGAATTAAAGATACACCTGAAAAACTTATATTTTTGCTAGTAATCAAATTTTTTGCTTATGGTGCAAGATGTACAAAAAAAAAAAATATTAATACTTACTTTTTGGAAGATGACTTTGAAGAGCGTTCTTGTTTCGTATTTCTGGAATCGATTTCTTTGAAACAATAAGAACAATACCCCTCCCATTCTGGGTTACCATAGAACCCACATCCATTCTTGCATTTGATTTCTTGGTTGTGAAGTGTAGTCTTGCGCTTAATCTGGTCTGATTTTGACATTTTGTTTAAATCTAAAAAAATGTAAGTACATGAATTATTAGCTACTATAGAAGGATAGTAGGTAGTACATACTTACCTACCAACAAGTTTCATTTTGTTAAAAGTCTACAAAAAATCGATTTTTCCCATACAAAGTAAGTGATTATTCATAGAATATCAAGTAGTGTTTTAAAACATTTTCTAAGTTAGGTTAGGCTTGAATTTTCGTTGCACTATGAGCAACACAAGGGCTATTGGCGACGGGCGTCATATTATAGAAACACAGTGAAGTGACGAGCCGACACCTGAATAGGAACCCAAAGCAACCCTTAAGGACGACATCGTACACAGCATTAGGACTTAGAAGGATATTTAACGTGCACTCCCTTACACAGGGTATTATAATTCGTCAGACATTTTGGCTGCATGGGCCGTTTATAGATCGGCAGTTATCTTGGAGATGCTCAGACCCAAACCTGGGACCTTTTGCCTGCTCGGCGAGTGCTAACCGACTGAGCCCCCCAAAACATTTTCTAGAAATTGAAGATAAATATCTCGACAGTGATTGAGGATGCAAAATGTGCGAGGCAGCTCTTTTCGTCCCACTTTCATAGAAAAATAAAATGAAGGTGTTTCACCAAAGTCTTGGCTTAATTCTAGTCCCTAGCCTGATGTTTTTTGATCTTGGAAACAACTTGAAAATCACTTGTTCTGAACAAGTTGTTGCAAGTGATTATTTCACGGTAACAATAAAACTGCTCCTTGATTAACTTTTAGATGCTTGAAATTTAGTTTAAGATCCCCATCTTTTGATTAGTGTGATAATTTCCAGAAAAAGTTATTTATCACTCTATAAAAACTCCTCAAATTTGTATTTTGTTGCAGGGCCAGCAACTAAGTATTTCACCCAGGTCTTACCGTTAGGATAATTTAAACTTTCAAAAGTTTTCGCCAAATCTATAACATTTTCTATTCCAGAAATGGTATCATATTTTGAAAGGAGAACAAGTGAAGAAAGTAGTTATTCCTATAAAAATTTAACAGATTTAAGATTTGCGAGCATTTAACTTCATTTCGAAACCTTAACAATCAATTTCCATAACCAACAGCAAGATGATTTTATTGCAAAGCTTATAGAATGAAGTAAAACGGTAACAAAGTTTCGGATACTTTAGATGGATACACTTGACTAGTAGTCAGGTATGTGGGCTCCCATATTTATATACCTTTCCGGTATTGCTTTATATATAATATTGACTAAGAGCAAAAAAAGCATTCGATTTAGTTAGCAGTGGTTGCAAGAAATTGAAATATATCGATTGGATGGTAATCTTTTTATGAAACTACAATCTGAAACAATAGTTTAAACAAATTTTTAAAAGAACTATGAAAAAGTAACGATTTTATGAAAAGTAAATGATAATAGTAAATTATAAAAATAAAACGCACCTGATAAATAGGAAATCACATGCTAAATGCGCGACAATAGCTGATGAGTAATAAAACCTTTTATTAGTAAACAATACAATTATTGAGTCATACGACGAAGGTATTGCCACATTACGACTGCAACACCTGAATGAATGACTGGTTTAATTAAGAAACCTTTTAAAAAATTCTCTTTTCAGTAAAAGAATGATGATCTGCTCAATATCAATTTACTAAAAATAGTAATTTGGTGTTTATTTGATTTAGAGTTTAAATATGTAGCTTAAAATACAAAATAAAAACCAGTAGGCTAAATAAAACAAAGAGTAATACACACCAGAAAGTAAGTAGTATCAGCAGGAAAAACAACAAACAATGATGAAAGTAGTATTGAAACTCTAGATTTTTTTTATTTTTTGTTTCGAGGTAAGAAATTATTATATTTTTGAACACCCGATTTAAATAACTCCGTATTGGCTTAAGCATATATTATTTACCACTTTACATAATACATAACTATCTTTTTGGTTGAAATTGTTGACGGTGCGTTCAATAGCAATATTTTTTTGATGGGTTGAAACAACAACAGTAAACAACATATTTATAAAGCATTAGCCCAAACCATTAGTTAGACCAGGTTTAATTACGGATAATTAGCCGGTTTTGAATATGGTATTCGACGCTGTAATCCTATAAATAATATTGACCGGGAAAACCAATTAAAATAGCTGTGTAGAGAAACTTAGGAGTGTTGAATCTTCGTTGTCTAAACATTTGATATCGTTTACGTTGTCTCTTGGATGACGTCCTTTCCACTTGGCAATGGCTCTATTAAGAGTTGTTACATACTGAAAAATAAAACTATCCACAGGCAATTTTCTTTGAATAACTAGAATAACATTCTCCCTTAGGAGTGTTGTTGAAAATGATTCCAATAGGAAAACCTCTTTGTTTAGTAATACCATTTTTGCCTAGAATGGTTTTTTTTGGAGGTTTGGTTTTTTGATGTGTGTGATCAGATATTGCTTTGAGTGAAACTATTCTAACTATGTGTATGAAAAAATCATTTCTATATTATTTTAATCAATTTTTCTGGGTGCCTAAATTATTAATATAATGTGGTTATGCGATTTGAGTTTATCAAATCTTTTTCTTGTTATATACCATATTGTCTTTCAAAATTCTAAGCATTGTTCCCAGGTCTTTCCTTTAAGATATTGCTGATGTGTTCTACATTGTCCTAATGAGCATTACTTAAAATCGACACACATAGTTTTCTATTTTATTTATTTCACCATCGTTTCAAATTAACAGGACACACTTTTGGGAACTTGTTCTATTCCATTTAAAGTTAAGTGCTAGAAGTAGTCTAAAATGAAGTTACTAGTTAAGTGTAATTGTTTAACATATCAAAACTGGTTTGGACCGAAAACAGCTAATACTTTTTGTATAATTATTATCTATATGATCCATATACATTATAATCATACAATTAATATCAATTTAATAGAAAACTAACAATCACATTTTAAGACCTGTGTAACTCAAGAAAAATCTCTCTGAAAATGGTCCCAGTAAATACTTTTTGTCTAGGTAATTTATATTTAATTATTTTGTTGGGCTTTACATCCAGTTAAAACGAATCCAAATATTCATTTGTTCAGAGTATGTCAGGAGTTTTAGGATCACCTGATACCTTAGGTTTGTTTGTTTACAAGTGACTATTACTATTGAATGAAATGAATGAACTACATTCACTGCAAGGTCAAAAAAGGGTTGGTAAATTGACCACTGGCTTCTTGTACCATCCTCCATCTTTATAGCTTATGGAAAGCCGGTTGTTGGCAAGAATATGAGTATTCCTAAGATTGGTATTATTCATACTACCAGGTACCAATAAAAACACTGCTTAAAACAATTAGGGGAGCACTTCGCGTAATTTTGTTAATCATTTCAGTTTAAATATTTTATATTTTATTCTAAAACTATCAGGTATGGTCCCGCTTAACTGGGAACCCGTTAACTTCGCATTGCTTCCTTTTAGAGGCATGAGTACCTTATGAAAATACACTCAAAATCAAAACAAAATTAAATTCGTATTGGCGCATGCGCACTTGCCCTGTTATGGTCCCGCAATCCCACGTGGATGACGTTTTTTTAAAACTAATTATATTAATTAAAAATCACAATCAAATATGAAAAAACTAAGCCTCAGGTGCACACGTAGGTATTAAAAGGAATCTGTATTAAAAATTTCGAATTTTTTAGAGCAGTCTAAGTAGGTCTTTTGCGATCCACAGACATACATACAGACAGACATACAGACGGACTCTTTCTTTTATTATTATAGATTCTAAAATGTGTGTCATATTTGGGAAAAATTGGAATCATAACTTTTGAATAAATTATAACAATAACTGTTTCGAAACTTTATTTGTTAAAAAAAATTTAAAATCAATTTTTAAACATTTAAGAATGCAAGCGTGAAGAATTTAGGGTAAATTTATTTCATATAAGTGTTTCAGAATGAATTTTGTCGTACATTGTTTTCCATATTTTTAAAAAATTAAAACCAACATCAATTTCTTCTTTTTAATTTATTAGTAAATTTATTAAAGTATTTAATTCTTCAAAAGACATGATTCTTCCATGTAGCAATAAATTTGTGCTAGCTTAACTTAGCGAGGAAAAAAAAATTGCTAGCTGATGATTCCAAATTTAATCGTTGGGGGTGAAAGGGTTTAAACCAGGCGTCCCCCTAATTGTTTTGAGCAGTGTAGCATGCATATTCCTGGCCATAATAGTTTTTAGTGGCCACTTTCACAAAATATTATCCTCAAACATGTTATCCCGCTAACACTTAAATCCTTTATCCAAGAACAGAATTTCATTTCTCCTGACAATGTTGTACTGTACCTAACTTGTTGAAAGGTTTGCTTCGAATGAAAGATTTTTTTTTTCGTTTTGGACCATCTTCATCACTGAGGCCTTTATATCTATACTTTGCATTTCCAAAACTAATTTACTGATGTTTCTTTTTACTAAAAATATAGTATAGTAATCCCTTTACTCTAATAAACAGTTTAAGTATGAGTGGTGTCAACAGCGTTGGCTCAAATTTGAAAAGTATATATAAAAAATTCCTAATTAAAAAAAAGATTTTTTTTCAAATGCATATCAAAATTAAGACATGTGTGTGTGGTTAACGTTTTTTTTTTTTTCAAAATAAAATTCATACCTTCCTTTTCACAAACAACACCCATTCTGACCTTCAACTTTACGAAACTCTTTTTGTTTTGCTTTAAAGACATGACATCAGAGACCTGATCGTCTCTTCCCACTGTATAAGCATATCTGTGTATGCAAGGCACAAAATGAATGTGTGTCTGCACAAAAGATTGAGTAAAAGAAAATAAGTTATAGTTATTTCAGAACTTGGAACAATGGATTCCTTCTCATGCACTTTATTTATTTGTTTTGGTTGATATCACGATATTTTTAGGGTAAGATGATTGACGAACTCGGTAAGATAACGGTAAAAATTTATTTTCATTTCTCGGAGATACTACAAAATTATCATTTATATTTTATTAAGTACCATGAAATCCATATTAAGTGGTTTGAATTTTTTTTATAATATTTTAAAATACAACTCGTAATCTATTACAAATATGTGGTTTAAGTTATTGACGTTTAAATTTGATTGTAATATATTTGTTCAAAACTAAAACTTCGCAGAGTTGTACGAAAAATTCCGATTTGGGTAAGATGACCATCGATTTGTATTTTGCTATATTTAATTGTTAACAATAAATGTAATACTTTTAAAAATTGCGTAAACGATGAAAGAAATGTCCCTTCAAGGTCAGATTTTCTAGCCTTTAATTAAGCCGAGGAAATGACCATAAAGTTCTCTTAAATTTCCTACTTCCAATTTCTTTCAGACTATAACAGAAATTTATCTTATTGGCAGCATAAAATGTTTAAGAAACCTTTTTTTATAACATGTTTACTTCCTTTACCTGCCGTATCCGCAACAATTAATTCGAAGCAATTATTTTTCGCGACAACTCCTCTGCAGGTGCCAAAATATGTGCTAGCTGTTCTTTACTTACTAAGGCAATATCGGGGCGTATAAAGAAAAAAAATACGACAGAATTGCGTACAATATTAGCGTTTTTTTCTATATTGTAATTATAAGATAACTAAAATGTATAAATACAGGAGACCGGGGGGATTGGGTCATTTAAGCCTCCCGAATTTGCGCTTACCAAAACGTAAACATCTAGAAAGCGAAAGAAAAAGTCAAATTTTTTCTTTGATTTTTCAAATGTATTTTTTTTTCTTTCAAAGTGCATTTTTGTCCTTACGTAATCTTACCCACCAAGTATTATAAGAAGACAAAAACTGACTCGTACTTTTAATTCCATATATTTTATCATTCAAAGTGGTAGTTACAGCATTTGATTTTTTTTTTACATTAAAGTTCCAGGAAGTGTTAGGTGTAAGAACAAAAAAAAAAAAATCTTTGAGTACATTTTATTTAACCCAGAAGAAAATCTTCAGCTTTTGTTTGTCATCCTTCCCTATATCTTTCCTTATATTCTGATCTTGCATTTGATAAAATCTGACTGCAATGCAACTAAACTGTTTTAATACAAATCTTTCTATTCTAGCATGGATGACCTAACTACTACTGAACCTACTACCACAGTTCCAATCGAAGATGAAATCAACTCACCGGACGACCCTCTAGATGATTCCAAACCTGAAAGTATGTCCCACCAAGAGGCTTTAGCAGAGGTTGAGAATGGAATTTCAGAACTCATTGCATCAGATCCTCTACTACAGTATTTACCATCAGATGTAACACTCGATGAACTTAATTCTTTGTTAGCTCTGGAGCATGGTCGAGCGATGACTGTCATCGTTCATCGAGCAGATAACAAAAAGTATTCAGTTGTTGTGGAGCAGAAGGCTACAGTGATGGACCTTAAGAAAGCGATCCAGAGGCATGTTATGTTGAAATTGGTGAGTATTTTGAACAGCATTTTTTTTAAAATACTTACCCTATAGTCTTTATAATATTTTACTATTGAGTGAGTGTGGGAAAAAGGTGAGGTTTGACATCAACGAACAGAACTCGGCCCTGTTAAAAATTTTGTAATTTTTTTTGGATTGATCCAAAATCTTGGAACTTTCTAGCTGCCACCATTATTTGGAGCGTGCCTTTACCAATTTTGTGGTAAGACCATAACTTTGATGCTCCTCAAAAGTGGTGAATCAACGCTCCTCACTCTTAGAAAAACGAGCGATTTTAACTCAGTCTGAGTCTAATTTTCACTCCTTTCTAGTGTCGAAAACTCTCTCTTTTGTTTTAAGAGTGCATATAGTGGTGTCAGCTAAAAAGTTTCAGGACTCCGGTGCAATCTTGAGCCAAAATGTTTTACAGTGTATTCCCTGGAAATTGGCAGAGCGATAGCAATCGTGCAAACCAACAGAACTATTTGGGTGTTCATTTAGCAGAAGAACATACTTCAAGAAGGCAATTCAAAAGCGTTTGAGTAGGAAAGGAATGAGGTTTCTGTTCCAAGGTTGACACACTAGTGCCTTAGGCAGGCTTAAGCGCATTGACGCGATTTTGTCAACACCATTAACACCTTCATTTCCGAATTGAAATCGTTAACAGAAATTTTTTCGAATTCGTTTTTCGTGTAAATTAATTTGTCCCACATAAATTGTTTTGGACTATGGTCTTCATTTGTCTTAATATTTTGTTTATTTAGATAAACTTGAGCAGAAAGCTGATTTTCGAGTTGCATATTATCTTGCAAATCTTCGTTAATGTTAATAAGAGTATGAATTAGAAGTGAAATAATGTATTAAAATTGTATAAGGCATTGATTTAATTTTTTTCCATTGATGGAAGTTGACTGTTTTTCTCTCCTTTTGTTAGAATTCAGTACGTTAAGTTGTAATGTGATTGAGTTTCAGTTTCAATTTTTTTTCTGTAATGACAAACTATTTTTTAAAAACTAGCATGCATACGTTTTATTTCTTCTAGAAAAGGGAAAACTGTTCGAGATCCATTAGTTGGCGATACATTTGGAAGACTTATTGGCTCTATCATGACGGTCAAAAGCTCAGCGTGGATGACAAGCCACTTAAAGACTATTTTATCGAGAATAATTCTGAACTGTCATTTGTAAAGAGATTGAGAAATAAATAATTAAATTTATACATAAGAATAGATTTATTTATCGTTTTATGATGAAAAGTAAAGTTTGTGTGTAAAAAATAAACTTGGTTAAATGATTTTTATAATGTTTTAATTCAAAAATATTTTCAAATTTAAATACGGTAGAGTTCCGCTTATTTAAAAGGTACGGGTCCAAAATTGAGCAGCAAATATAAAAATCTACTGCATAGTTTGAGAAATAAATCCAATTTTGTAAGTACGTATTTATTTTTTGTGTATTTATTTATGCGTATAAATTTCATATTTAAGTAAAAAAAATCCCGAGCCTTTTGTTTAAACCAAATTTCGGATAACCTGGATTCGGATAAACGGGACTCCGTTGTACTTGCAACTTTGAGCTATAAAATCTTAAGTTATCTTATTTATTTGACTGTAAAAAATATTTAGCCTTATTCAAACATTTTAATTTTAAAACAAGTCAGAATTTAATTGATTAATATCTATTGTCTGAGTGTTTAAAACTCATTTTAATAATTGATATCCTTGTAAAGAAATAGAGCTCCAGAACACCAATTTTTCTTCTATTTTAATAGCTTTCAACTCATTGGCTTTATCAACTTTAATTTAAAGAAAACAAATGCATAAAACAATTAAAATCATTTCTATAAAATATCAAGCGTCTGCACAAATACACAAATAACATTTAATAATTTTACATGCTTATATGCATTCAATATTTTATATTTTTTTACAGTTTCAAATCTACAAAGAAAAACAAAGTAATAAAATACACAACTTACAAGACACTCAAAACACACGTTTTATAAATACTTTTTAATGATTATGAAGTGCCTCTCTCTCTCTACTATGTACATCCTTCAGCAATGTCTGGACAATGCAAATCATAATTAAATAACAATAAATAGGGGCGGAACACTAATGAATCGAAGCCGCAAATGCAAATATGAAGAATACGTTTTTCAGATCATAGTCTGTGGTCGCTTGTAGATACTGCCTTTTAGGATACTGCCTTTTAGGATACTGCCTTTTAGGAGACTGCCTTTTAGGAGACTGAGCTGTGGTTGTCATGCGGCCATACCAGGATGTTCTCGTCCAGAGCTCGGCACCTGTGGACGTATGCCGATATGGAGATATCGTCATACACGCGCACGCAGCGGGTGCCTTCGCGGCATTCGCACCTGGAAAAGACGATATTGTTATTGTTTGATTTCGTCAATTTGACATACATTTTTATTACAATGCAAAATAAACATCCATATTCTTTTTTATTATGTGAGCTAGACAATAAGCTCTTATTAATTCAAAACAAAACAGTTCGTAGTAAAATGCATGCTAAATAGTTAGTCCAGCGATTATGTATAGTTTATGATACATTTATTTTTGTCAATAAATTAATTGACATAAATTAATTTACTTGTAAACTTTTATTTATCATTTTAAAGTATTCAATGCAGAATAAACAATAATTTTTTTTTTCATTATGTGAGCTACACGTAAGCTCTTATTAATTTTTTACATGTAACAAAAGGCATACTTATCAGTTAGTTGGACGATTATTCATAGTTCATCGGTACATTTATTTATGCCAATAAATTAATTGACGTGAATTGTCCTATAAATTGTTCTGTAAACTTTTATACATCAGTGTGTTAAAAAGTATTTTCATTCAACGTATTATGGTTATGTTGTTGGAAATACGGAAAAGAAACCTATGAAAGACAATATCGTTATTTATTGTTTTTGCCTAGTTGACTTTTAATTCTTTACCGTGCAGAAGAAACAAACATATTCTTTTTTCTTCATTATTTCAACATGGCTTCACGACAAAGCGAACTAACAAAATATCGAGGACCAAATTTCATAACTTCTGATGAAGGTAGTATCTCGTATTTTTTTTAAAAATCGAAACAATGGTGTTTCGGAATACTATTTAAGGGGTCATAGGAGTCTTAAAAGTGTGCAAAGAAGGTACTACAAAGCATAGTTTGATCTTTCATGTAATTTTTGAACTACTCAAGATATAAGTATAATTTTCTTATATGTAATTCTACAAGATTTATTTAATATAAAACAAATTTTAAAATTTATGAAACTTTAGCCAAAACTAAAATAAAAGATATTAAACACAAAGCTACTTGAACACATTGTGATTAGGCTTGCGCGGCAAATTGTGAGGTCAAAATTGAAAAAATGACCAGGAAAATGACTTTATATTGTACGAATATGTACAAACAAAGACTTATACCTAAATTCCCTGCTCAATTTTAATTAGAAATTATTTTTAAAAAAATTTTTAATCAAAATTTTAAAAATTTTATTAATTGTTTTAGAAGAAAGTTCTTAAAATAACTTCTAATTAAAATTCAGCTGAGAATTTAGGTATGTCTTTGTTTGTATATATTTATACAATATAAAGTCATTTTCCTGGTCATTTTTTCAATTTTGATCTCACAATTTGCCGCGCAAGCCTAATCCCAATGTGTTCAAATAGCTTTGTGTTTAATATCATTTATTTTAGTTTTGGCTAAAGTTTCATAAATTTTAAAATTTGTTTTATATTAAATAAATCTTGTAGAATTACATATAAAAAAATTATACGCATGTATTGAGTAGTTAAAAAATTGCATGAAAGATCAAACTATGCTTTGTAGTACCTTCTTTGCACATTTTTAAGACTCCTATGACCCCTTAAGGGGAGATCATAGTTAGCGACAGCAAAAATGAGCAATTCTTAGTAATGATTTCGAAATGCTCGATACAATAAAAAAACTGAAAAAATTATAAATTGTACTTCTATTATTATATTTACACCTAAGAATCTTATTTTTAAAAAATATTTTTTAAGAAAAAATACATCTTTTGAAACATATAATTACGAATTTTCAAAAATACAAGTACTTTTTAGGCACACTTTTCTCCAAATCTAATTAAATATTTCTTAACAATTTTTTTGTGTGTTATAAAACCATTTTAGATCTATTTAAGTCACCCATTTTTTTGCCTAAATTTTTTTAAAAAATTTATTTTAAAGACATTATATTCTACATTTATAAAAATTCTGATTTTCAACGAAGAAAAGTGTAAAATAATAAAAAAAAAATTTTTGAATTTGTAAGACTAAATTAGGTGACTTAAATCGATCTAAAATGGTTTTATACACACACAAAAAATTATTAAGAAATATTTAATAGATTTAGAGAAAAGAGTACCTATGTGTTAAAAATTATAGTTTTGAGAAAAACGCAAAAAACAAATAAAGTCGAACACCTTTAACACGAACTCGAAGGGACCACCGAAATATTTTTTGTTAACCGAATTTCATGTAAATCGTCATGATTTTTTTTTTACATTGAGCCAGTGAATAGTTTTCAAATATTAACACAAAAAAAAATCATATTTTATAATGTAATACAAAAATAAAACAAGCATACAATTAGTAATTCAAAGGGGGCGTGACACATGTGTTTATTTTTATAATTTTAATTTTTTATAAAGAATAATTAACCAATCGATACAAAATTGGTCTCATTCGATAGATCCGGCTTCCATCTATCAGAAAATACTGGTTTCAAAAATTCAATTTTTTTGGTCATTTTTAACTATGATCTCCCCTTAACGTATTTTGTTATATTCACAAACAAAATGAAATGTTTACATTTTTAACGAAACAAATGTTGTAAGCTTGAAAAACCTGCCAATCCTCACATTACGTTGGGAGTCGAAGCTACCTAATTAAGTAGTAGTGTACGTTATTTGAAAATCAAGTGCATTGTTACTTCAAAAAAAGAAAAAGAAAATAAATATTCTTTTAGCCCATGTAATGCCAAAACAGTTAATTTACAAACAAGTTTACTATAGTCGCTTGTACTGGGAACTCGTAAACCATATTTAAAGCCATATTAAAACCATTATACCATTAAAGTCATAAGTTATTTTATTTTTCCAGCAATATCTTTAAAACTAAAAAAGTTGTAAGCTACCCCTTGCTCTTGTGCGAATTCTGGAAAACATTACTATGACGTCCGACAGATACTAGGAACTAGTGAGATAATTTTTTTAAAAAGTCAGTAGCTCTTTTAGTTCGAGCTGTTTAGTGGTTTTTAGACAGTCAGACAGGTAGACTAATGTTCAAAATAGACTTTTTTTAGAACCAGCACCATCCAAAACGTGTATAGAAAACACAAAATCTCAATATCGTATTTTCGATCCCCATCACAATACTTTCATTACCGTACATTTCATATTAGGTTATTGAAAGTCATATTGCAGATGGTCTATGATTATCTGATATTTAACTTCTCCAGTTTACCTTCTGGCATCATTTAGCTGCTCATTTTAGTAATTGAGCTAGTTAAAAAAGCATAAGTTGCATCCCAAAATGTGAGCTACACAATCAGCTCTTATTAATTTGTTACACCCAACAAAACGCACACTACATAGTTTTTCCGACGATAATGTATAGTTTATAGGGTAAATTAATTTATGTCAATACATTTTGGACATCACTTTATTAGAAAAAAAAGTATTTTCATTCTATCTAGTATGATTTTATGCTGTTGATGACAGTTAGGTATGATTTCCACCTGCTGAAAATTTATACGCAGTTTGTTATACAAACACCAACAAAATTCTCCTAAAGTATTCCTTGCCACGAAGCCCCCAATAAATATTGAGTCAAGAATTTGTCGTGAATATTTAGCGTATCTATAAATATTTGTGGCTAGTCTGATAAAAGCTAACTTAATTTCTTGAAAGTTGAAAAACAATAACTTTCTTGACATGATTAAAAAAATATCTAAAACATGATAAAAATTCTATATCCATGAAAAAATTCTAATAGTTCTAAATAGCTTTCTTTTAATTCGTAAATAACATTTTATTTTATTATTTTCTGGTATGTAAGTTATAAGGTAAGTTTTTAAAGGTTTTTAGATATTGGATTAATATTTTATGTATGTTTAATTATTATTTTATGGACTTGGTCCGAAAAAAATGTTAATTTAATTATTATTCAATACAAACAAATTTTGTGAATTTTTCTAAATTCTATTGATGGTTTCATTCTGTGTGAAAAAACAAAACAAAACTTAGCATCCTACAAGTAAACCATGTGAATGCAAATCTTCAAACATAATATTTTACGTAAATTGGAAATTGGTTTGCATAAATTAAAGAAAAAACCGCAAAAATTAACGTTTACGCACTGTTGTTAAATAAGTTTAGCGTTTTTGTTAAACAAATGATTTCATGGATGTTTCTTTGTTTTGCTTTTTACCGTCTTTTATTAAAAAAAAATAAACAGTTAATTTCTTTTTAAAAATTAAATAAAAATAAATGAGTTGCATATTAAAAAAATACTAAGGATTCGTTCGTGTGGAAACAATAAAATATCAGCCTCTGCAAGATGCATGGTTAATTCTTTTTTATATAATAGAACTAGTAGTTGCTATTTCGTTAGGGGCTATCTTATTCCTTAGGATGTTTTAAGGCATCATCCGCAGTGAGTGGTCCTAACCACTTGACTAGAAAATATTGAGACCCCAGAAAATTTTTGCAAATTCTAAAAAAAAAAAAATCTTTGATTGGATAATAAGCATGTTTCACGTCTTGAGTGGTGGCCACAGGAATGAAAATATGGTCGGGTTAATAAATATTTGGGCGAGGCTTACCCTGTCTTACCACCAATCACGGAAACCGCCAAAGCCATCCTGGAATAAAAGCATCAGGTATGACCTACGACACGTAAAAACATTCGGATACTCCTTGCTTTTAACTCCACTCGTCTTTTCTAAATACACTTCTCAAAACAATTAGGGGAGCACTTTTTAATTCCAACTTTAACTTCACTCCCAACTTTTTAATTTTTATCCTATAAATCTGAAATTTGTTAAATATGTTTACTATGCATTCGAAATGAAATAGAAAAAAACAGGAGAAAAAAATCTTAAGTTTTTAATACTTAAATTTAAAGGGGGGAAATGGAATAATAACTTTTTAATAAATTATAACAATAATTTTTTCAAAACTTTTTTTGTTAAAAATAGTTGAAATATATTTTTAAACATCTAAAAAATGCAAGCATGAAAAATTTAGGGTCAATTTATTTTCTAAAACTGTTTTAAAGTGAAATTCATTTTACCATATTTTTCATATTTTCATTAATATTAAAAAAAATATTAAATTCTTCAAAATACGTTATTCTTCCATAAAATGATGTATCTAACGATACATAAGTTGCGAATTTAACTTGGTCAGAAAAAAATCACAAGCTGATGATTCTCAATGGAATCATTGGGAGCGAAAGGGTTTAAAACATGTGCTCCCCTATTGTTTTGAGCAGTGTATATCCTACTGGTTGAGAAATGCAATAATGTCAAGTTGGAGGAATACATATTTTTTTGGAATTGTAAACATAATCGAAATTGGTTTCCGACAAAGAATTTTGATCTCTACAATTCCGGGGAGTACGTATTAGGGATTCCAGGCAAACATGTTAATGATATCCGGAAAATTTCAAGTTAAATATAGCTATGGACTAATAAAAGTTTTACGATCCGTCCATTGAAAATTAATATGGATATATAATTTATACATCTTTAATAGAGTGGTTAATTAAGGCACATGGGTAGAGATCATTTTGCAAAAATGAAGCTCTGGTCCCCAAAAAGGTAGAGTTTTTCATATATATCCGATATATCTATATCCGTAAATATCGTAAATCTATGGGGTTACTTCGCAGGTTGATCTAATTGACCTACTTAACAAGCAGGAAGTGTAGGACTGATAGTTTACTTGAAAACGTGATGTAAAATTGATCTGTTACGGGTGGTAGAAGTGCAATAAATAGTATGTCTTATACCGGCTTAGAAATATAGATTTTTCCGTTTGCTGGTGAAACTATAATTAATGTTATTATTGTATACATTAATGATATATTAATTACATTAATTATAGTTACATTAATTATTAGTTCCAAAAAGTACCCAAGTGGAAATTGCCGTTAGATGGTTGGCAAAATATTATGTCTAATTTTGTGTCTTAAATAACAAAAAATTATAAAGAAAGAAACCGAATTTTTAGTTAGAAATAAAGTTAATAAAGGTAAAGTTAACTTATGTCCACAAAATAACATCTTCAAAAAAATATATACGGAAATCAAATATTATAATTGAAAAAGCAAACAAATTTCGGCAGCATAACATAAAATACTTTTTTTTAAAAGTGCAGAAATTATCATAAGCTAAATGTCTGATTTTACAAGACACATCACGATTTGCCTCATATTTTGGATTGTTTACGGTCTTAGATCTGTAAGAAAGAGCAATAACACCATACTGTTCATCATGCATTTAATTCATTTAAAGATCGCTTTGGGATTTAGATTGTATTATTCTTGCAAGTGCGATAATATTAGGAAGTGAGATTTCTCAATGTTTAATAAATTCAAAATCGCAAAAAAAAAAATCTGGACGTGATAGGAACAAAAATATTACATTTTCGAAATCAGCATCCATCCAAAGCACATAGGAAAATGCTATTGCATTTCAGTTCACAGGCAAAAAGTTAGAATTCGCATTCTAGTGTAAGTTTAAAATGTAGACAATCATTATTTGCTTCATATTTTAGATTGTTTACGGTCTTAGATCTGTAAGAAAGAGTAATAACACCATACTGTTCATCATGCATTTAAATCATTTAAAGATCGCTTTGGGATTTAGATTAAATTATTCTTGCAAGTGCGATAATATTAGGAAGTGAGATTTCTCAATGTTTAATAAATTCAAAATCGCAAAAAAAATCTGGACGTGATAGGAACAAAAATATTACATTTTCGAAATCAGCATCCATCCAAACTATCCTCCTAGCATCCAAAGCACATAGGAAAATGCTATTGCATTTCAGTTCACAGGCAAAAAGTTAGAATTCGCATTCTAGTGTAAGTTTAAAATGTAGACAATCATTATGTGCTTCATATTTTAGATTGTTTACGGTCTTAGATCTGTAAGAAAGAGTAATAACACCATACTGTTCATCATGCATTTAATTCATTTAAAGATCGCTTTGGGATTTAGATTGAATTATTCTTGCAAGTGCGATAATATTAGGAAGTGAGATTTCTCAATGTTTAATAAATTCAAAATCGCAAAAAAAATCTGGACGTGATAGGAACAAAAATATTACATTTTCGAAATCAGCATCCATCCAAACTATCCTCCTAGCATCCAAAGCACATAGGAAAATGCTATTGCATTTCAGTTCACAGGCAAAAAGTTAGAATTCGCATTCTAGTGTAAGTTTAAAATGTAGACAATCATGATTTGCTTCATATTTTAGATTGTTTACGGTCTTAGATCTGTAAGAAAGAGTATTAGCACCATACTGTTCGTCATGCATTTAATTCATTTAAAAAGCGCTGTGGGATTAAGATTGAATTATTACTTACAAGTGCGATAATATTATGTAACTGCAATTTCTCAATGTTTAATAAATTAAAAATCACAAAAAAAAATCTGGACGTGATATAAAAAAAAACAATTTTCATTTTCTAAATCAGCGTCCAAAATACATAGGAAAATGCTATTGCATTACAGTTCAAAGACAAAAAGTTAGAATTCGCAAAAGCTAGTGTAGGTTTAAAATGTTTCAATGAAAAGAAAAACAGTGTGTTATAAATAGAACGTAGCAAATACAACGCAGGATTAGCTATCAATCTTAATCAAAACAAGATTTTCGATAAACCCAAAGCGAGCTAAAATAAGCTTCTGATAGCGACGAGTTTTGCCGCATATAACTTTAATTAAATAATATCAGCAATCGATACTTTTTTTGATTGATTGATTGATTAATTGATACTTTGACATTTTGCATGCGTTGTTAGGTGTCATTTAAAGTTAGTTTTTGTCTTTTTATGACAAAAAAACATTGTTAAAATTCTTATGTTAAACTTTAATGTTTAATATACCCCATGGCGAGTTTTCTTTAAATGTAAAAAACAAACACGTTGCTTTTGTTTATTTAAATAGACATAATTAAAACAAAAATAAAGAATATTTTAATGAGCAAATTAAAAAAATACACAATAGGGCAAAATTGCCTTATATTATGTGGAACAAATTAAGTAGCACGAAACATGAATTTTACAAACTGAAAGTTAACTTTTTTTTTCAGTAAGAAGAGTATTAATGGTAATAGAAAATTAGTCTTTATTGGGTCAATACACTCTTAAAACAAAAGAGTGAATTCCTCTCCAGCTGGAGAAGTGCATTTTCGACACTGGAAAGGAGTGAATATTATCTCAGACCGAGTTAAAATCACTCGTTTGGAGTTGTCAATCCTGTCAATCCTGTCGGAGGTTTAACACACAAAGGATCCACTCCAAAAGTAGAAGTGCATTTTCCAGACTGGAGGAGTGAAAATCAATCAGGCTAAGTTAAAATCGCTCGTTCGTTTTAAGAGTGTACTTTTGTCTGAATTACTCGTAGATCTGTATTCCCTAGGTGAAGAGTTTGTTTCTTTGAATAACAATATAAATTATTATAATCATAATTATCATCATAATCATTCTCAATAATAATTCTAATGATAATAAAAAATAAATAGTAAAACAATAAAAATAATTCAATCGAGATGCATGAACGTGTATAGTTATTACATAAAGAGTAATATATTATTAATAAATAATGTAATATATTTTAACTTTAAAATAATTCGAGATTTTTTAAAAGGATTTATTTGAAAGCTTTTTCGTCTGGATGTTACTGCGATGAAATGTTTACTATAGCAAGTTTTAATTTGCTAAATGGGAATTCGAATAGAAATTCAAACAAAAAACAAGGATATCAAAGCTTTGGCGCGAAAAAAAACTGTGTTTGGCTCAACTTTATTTAATTCCAATGAAAACGAATGTTGCGTAAATGTACACAATTTGTAAACTGAAGCATTTCGAATGAACAAAAATACTGACTACTAATAACAACACTCTGCTAACTATATAATTTTTGAGTTAAAATGAATTAGGACAAATATAATAGTACATTTACTAATTGAGTTTAGATATTATTAATAAATATTATTCGACAGTAATTGATTAATATACATTATATTTTATTTCTCGTTTAAATACGAGTTCGTCAGTTTCCAGACAATCTTTCGGCTGTGAATAACAAAATTGTTTAGCTTATAAATATATAAAATATTTAAGTTAGCTTTTGCTATGTTAAATTGATTTTGTTATGAAACGATAGCTTATGGAGCTCTTAAAAATTACAAACTGTTCTTCTATTATACATAAATGCAAACTATGGTTTTATTATTAATACTATGTTACAATTGGCATGAAAATATTTTTCATGCTTCAAAATAACTACCCCTTAGTTGTGTTATTTTTGATTGAAACTAATCTAGTACGAAGCCGTAGATCACTTTACATAAAAACTACCGTAGAGGATTCATTGGCATTACTGAGGGAGGATATAGTGGGGGAGTGTCTAAAAAAACCAATGGTAAGGGACAAGCAAAAAAAATATATAATAATAATAACAGTTGTTGAATAAATAGGGGGGAGGGGGGATAGGTCGTTGAGAGTAAAAAACGTGAACAAATATAAGAATCAAAATAAACTTGCTTAAGAATGGTGAAAATAGTAATTAATTTTAAAATGAAATAGAAATCATGTTAGAAAGGAGAAAATTCTAAGTTGAGTAAATCCATGAGAAAAAAAATCTTAGGAAAATCTACTTTAATCAACACTAAATCTTTCTTGAAATCGTTATTTTAAGATGAAATGTATTTGTATAGCACATTTGCATATTTTGTTACATATTCAGAACACATTTCGAATAGTGTTTTCCAATCTCGTATCCACATAAAATTTTAAGCCAATCATGACAAATCTAAAGTGCCGAGTTAATTCTTTACGGTAAAGTGTAGTTTTGTTGGCTTTTCTATAAGAAATACGATATATGCCGCGAAAATCTTGTTCATCCGTCTTATCTTCAGAAAATGGTTTAGAACGAATATTTTAAATGGGTGATAGCATAGAAATGTACACGTTTTTTTACAGTACTATATAAATTTAAAATAATTAAATAATTATTATTTATTTGCTAACGATTTACCCTTAAAATTTTTTACATTTGCTTTCGAGCTGTCCGTTGTCATATCACCGATCAACACAATAGATTATCAGCAAACACACGTTGAATTTGAACTTATTTTTTTTATTACAATGCAGATTAAACATCTATATTCTTTTTTTCATTATCTGTGCCACTGAATAAATTCTTATTAATTTGTACAGATAACAAAATGCATACTAAATAGTTAAGATGGCTTATAGGTAAATTTATTTATGCAAATACAAGGTGTGTTCGAAAAGTTCGGTAATTGGTCTCATTATTAAAAAAACGTGCCGGTTAGGATCTTGCACTCACGCAGACGCAGTGAGAGAAGTGTCATCTAGAGCCATGTGACGGCGATTTTAAGGCAGATAAGAGGAAGCGCACGCTAAGAGCATTTTTTTTTTAAACATAGTTAATGTGAAAAATTTTTTGAGTGTGACATGGAGCAACGGTTAAACATAAAATTTTGCTTCAAGTTAATTATTCATTTACCTCAAGTCTTTAACTTGATTCAATTCAACGACAATAGTTAAGCAAAGCATTGATTGTTTGCTTGAGGATTTACACTGTAAAACATTGGCAGAAAGTTACTTCGTAAACACGGTGGAAGCTGGCAAGAGTTCTGCCACCGTGTTTACGAAGTAACGTTGTATAACTTTACAGGAGGAAGCAAATTCCTTCGATTTTGCGTGGTTAAGTTTACACAACGTTACTCCGTAAACACGGTGACACTTCTTGCCAGATGTCACTGTATTGAAGGTAGATGACCAGATAGTTTAAACATCAATGCATCGTAGTGTTAAATAACTAATGATTGGTTAAAAGTATATAGTGTCATAATTATCTTACTTTATTTTGGTTGGGTTAAGGTCAACAAAGATAATGTCCTGTTTATTGTTCTAATGGATAAATTTTAATAATCTCCAAAATGCAGGACATTTTGCAGTATACACATTCAAATAACAGAATTTTTAGATAGTTTAGACTCTGTAAAAATGTAGTAGGGGAGAGCAGGGGAATCCCGCCACCTCGGGTAATGCCGCCATGCACCCCTTGTATCTCACCAGCGGTGTGTGAGGGAGGGGGCTGTGAGCGCTGACCTGTAGCAGGAAACGAAGCAATTTGTAGTATAGACGCTAATGGCCGTGCGGTGGGTTGGTGTAAAGTTATTTAAAAAAATACGGTTTTTAGTGATTTTCATCTAATCTTGAGCCTTCTGAAATTAAGCGATAAGTGACTGCTATCTCTAAGTTAGATAAATCAGTTACATATCATTTAAAAGAGTAATTATTTGGCTATTTTATCACGTCGTTAGTTTGGACGGTGGGCTAACTACCTTTCTTTAAACAACCGTCGATGCCATTTTGTCTTACACGGGTAATGCCGCCACATCACTCTGGGGTTATGCCGCCACATGCGAAAGGATGGCGGCATAATCCGCAAAATAGAAATTTCATATATTGGCCCTACAACCTATTAGTTTTCGTTAGAGATGCCACGTATCCGAAAAAGAATAACTGAACTGGTCAAATAGACCAACGAAGCTTTAAAAAAAAACCCTGCATAGTTAGCTGCACACAGAAAGTTAATAAAAGAGCTGTACCCTGTACAATTTACCATTCCAAAGTTAATTGAAACTATTTTAGTTCAATATGTATTGCTTTATTATGTAATTTTCCATTATTTATAGATTATTTGCTTTGTTTATTGATGTGGCGGCATAACCCCAGTGGTGTGGCGGCATTACCCCAGATACCGGGGTAATCCCGCCACTGTGCGAGCTTTAGAAAAATACAATTTTATTCAGTTTTTATTAAAAATTTAAATTTTAAAAAATCACTACAAGATAGGTTATGAACTGTAGTATGTTATAATCATTACAATTTACATTAATTGCAACACAATTCTGCATGAAAATTCAATTTCCCTTAGGGTGGCGCCATTCCCCTTCTCTCCCCTACAGCACTGGGAAATACAAGTACTCTAGTTTAAGTAGTATAGGCCCAGTGGTTTTGAGGTAGTGCTTCGCATTTCCACACACAGGTCCGGAGATCGAATCTCAGTTTGGGCGAGGTTGACCAATCCTTTCATCCCTTAAGTGGGTCGATAAGATGGGGACCAAGCATGGTGGGAACTAAACACTGGGGTCACGCGTGTGGCTGACCACCATACCTGGACATATGCCTCTCACCCCAGAGCCCTACACTCTTAAAACAAACCAGCGATTTTAACTCAGTCTGAGTTAATTTTCACTACTCCTGTGTCGAAAATGCACTTCTCCTACAGGAGTGGATTTCACTCCTTTGTTTTAAGAGTGTAGGTCACGAAAGCTGAAATGGGCACGGCAGGCCACGGCCCAGTAATGGGCTGTTGCACCGAGGAGTTAACACGTTGGAGTTAACACCGATCAAAGTTAACACGTTGGATGCCACTGACTCCTTAGGGAGTCGCGTGGTTCCGATTCACCGATAACAGCAAATTCCGATGAAATTCATAGTACCATTTCGCCAACCGTTCTTATGAGTTCAAGTTTGTTTGTAACTTTTGCAACCGATCCTGCTGTGCTTGGAATAATACTTGATGATTTGAAAGAGGACATTCTCTTTCAAATTACGAGGAAATTAAATTCTGCGTCTCAAGTGTAGGGCAACCAGACATACTGCATTTCGCAATGTGGTGCTGTTTGATATTCAACAATCTAGCTATAAAAAAATTGCAAATTGTCTGTTTTATTTTTTTGTATTTTTGAAACAAAAACTACCCCAAAAAAATATGAATTATGAAAATTTAATGATGATGTTATAGTCGAAAAGTTAATCACTGAAGCAAATCTGGTAATTGGCTTTCAATTTAATAATTACTGACAGATGATGAGTTATCCGGTAGGAAAAAGCCAGGAACATTTCCTCGTATTTTTACGACTAACTGTCGTGTGGCTCTAGTTAGCGACGTTAATTCAACCTAACCTTGCAATTTTACGCCCTCGAACTAATACTTGTTCGAAAATGATGAATGGTTAGTTCATTTCCATTTTAACGAACAGGTATAAAAAACAGGAAGTTCTTTTACTTTATCGGCCTCTATCGATGGAGCCTCTATCAATGATATAGTGGCAGCGAATGTGTTAAACAGTGTATGAAAATGACTTACGGGCTTTTGATGAAGTACTCTACATTCCTCATGAACGGCCTGTACACTTCCCAACCACATGGTGTAGTTCTTGAGCACCAGTTGATCACATCTCGTCTCTGCAAGGCGAAAAGAAATATCAACCCAAGATACGAACTATTAAAATGTATTGGGATTAATAACTATTAAAATGTATTGGGATTAATAACTATTAAAATGTATTGGGATTAATAACTATTAAAATGTATTGGGATTAATAACTATTAAAATGTATTGGGATTAATAACTATTAAAATGTATTGGGATTAATAACTATTAAAATGTATTGGAATTAATAACTATTAAAATGTATTGGGATTAATAACTATTAAAATGTATTGGGATTAATAACTATTAAAATGTATTGGGATTAATAACTATTAAAATGCATTGGGATTAATAACTATTAGAATGTACTGGGGTCAATAACTATTAAAATGTATTGGGATTAATAACTATTAAAATGTATTGGGATTAATAACTATTAAAATGTATTGGGATTAATAACTATTAAAATGTATTGGATTATTAATGTAACGTTACTTCATAAAATTACTACACTTGATAGCAGCCTCCAGACTCTTATTTTAGTGAAAAACGTTACTTCACAAAGTTGTAGTAATGCTACATGCAATTTAAATAGTACATATATTTATGACTTAAATTTAGAATTAAAAATACAAGGAAGTATAAAAAACCTTAGGAAAGTGGATTTGCTTTATGAATTTGCAATGGATATTGATAGTAATTAATACATTTATCTTAAACACAAAAATTACATTTGTGGTCACAAATTTGTTGTGAATTAACAGATTCATAAATCTAGTGAATCTAGTGTTTATTCATCAAAAAATGCGCAATACAAACAGAAACAGTATTACGTGGTTTTTTTTTTTAAATATCAATGAAATCTTAAATAGTTTTTTCCAACTAAACAAGTAAAACAATTCCATTGAATTTAAAATTGCAGTTAATGTTTATGGATTTTTCTAGTAAATTCAAACGATACATTTCGTATTTTTTATTTTAAAGTAGCGTCCTAAATACATGGTATTTTTTTTCATTTTCACAAGTAAAAAAACAGTTTTTAAGGTATATCCTATTTTTACATATCTTTTCACGTATTATTCTTATTAAAAAACCTGGGTTGGGTATAATTTTTTTTAAAATTCCTTTTCCTTGTTTAGTAGATAATAATTTTAAAATTCAGTTTTAAAAAAATCTACTTTTTATTTTTACTTCGTGCATTTCAAGTTGTCATGATCTCAGAGCCATGAAGTTCATAAAGTAGTTTAAGAAATCACATCATCACGTATTTGAAAAGTATTTACAGATAATATTTACATCGAAAATAATTTTATGTAAGTATTTTAAATTAATTTCTTTTAACAGCAACGTGATTACTAGATTATGGCTTCAATTATGGCTTCATTTAAATACAATACAAAAGTTATACAACTATAGTGCTTAGATTTTTAAGGTCTATATTAAAGGCTTTGCGAAGATTAATAACATTTCCAGACATTTATATGTACGACTATTTATGGTTTTAAATGAATTTGAGATTAAACTGTAGTGAATACTGAATAATTGTGAAAGCGACTTTCTAACAAACCTTGGATACTTAGCAACGATGTATGGAATTGGAGTGAAATATTTTTATTTTTTCATGTGGTTTATCATTTTACAAAGTTAATGGAACCAAATGTTCTACTAAGAGAATAAATTATATAGACCAAAGCATCAGTTTGATACTGATGTGATTGTTTATGTATCATTTTAATACTCGAATTTGACGTTTTCATACACAATTTTAACATAACTAGAATTTGAATGAAAATTACAAACTATATTAACATTGAATCTTGCCAATGACACATGAAAGTGAGTGCGCCCTCTAGAAGGGAAGAGCATATAGGGGAGACCGGGGCACAATGGATCACTTTTTCATTTCTTGCGCTATAAGTACAAAAATATTCATCCCACTTGTTTAGAAAAAGGCATGTATATTACATATATATCCTGGCTTGAAAATACATTGCCAAAAAATATAATTTTAATTACTTTTTTCTGAATTCACTTTTTTATTTCAAGTGAGAAAGTGGTCCATTGTACCCCAGGTTCGGGGTACAATGGACCACATCACGGGGTACAATGGACCATGGTATTTTTTTCTTCGAAAAAAATTTATCTGCACTTTTTGAAGATTAACATACAGATAAAATAAGGATTTTATTTGAATTTTAAGTATCCAATTGCATTAAAACTTCTTTTAGTGAGAGAACTATCAGATATTACTGTTTGCTTTTTTACCCTTTGAAATTTTTTGTTATCTTCTTTATGTGCAAGGATATGTTAGGCTCAAATCTAGAAGGTGTATGGGAGGTTTTGTACTTTTTTATGCAGCTTCAAAAGGGCTGTTTTTGAAATGCCTTTCTCTTTGCTAACTAAACAGATAGAACGACTATCATCAATAACATGTTTTACATCCTGTTCTATCACTTCTTTTGGCACTGTTCCTTCACTAATCTTTCTAATTCTGTTATGTGGCATATCGGAAAAAAAATTAGTAAAAGCATTACATTTTATCTTCAAAATTATAAGATCACTTTAAAGTAAAATCACTTTTTTATTACTATACAAAACAACACCAAAAGTGTAGGGAAAAACTGTTTATCAAAGAATCTTCGTTTTTATGCGAGATTAATTTTTAAACCTTTTAAGTCTTTCCTTTATCAATGTGGTTGAAAATTTTACTAACAAAATTTCAATTTTGTGCATTTTATCAATTCTGAGAAAATTTGTTTGTTACTTAATTATTTGTAACTAAAACAATTTTGTTAGTAAAAAAATCAACAGTAATCAAATAATAATTTAAAAATTTATGATATTATACTTGTACTTCTGTTTTAAATAATTTAACACTCTAGTATCACATTCAATTTTTTAAAAAAAACTTTTCTCATTCAAAACATTTAATGTTTGAAGTCATAATATATAAATTAAAACATCAGTCGACTAATAATTTGTTACTTCTTGTTTTTTTTTTAAAAAAAAACAAGCACTATCAGTAGACGAGTGGAAAATCTATTACATTCAGAAGTAAATATTATAATATATATATTAATTATTTTACTATTATAGCAAATTTAACTTTTAATAAATAGGAAGGACTTGCATCAATATTTTTTATTTTATTTTGAAACTAAAAGTATTTCTAAAGTTGCATGGGGTACAATGGACCATGGTCCACTGTACCCCAGATTTTGTGGTCCATAGTGCCCCATATTGTAGTTGAACAAAAAACAAAATTAAAATATGCTGTATTATGATTTCAGAAATTAATTTATAGATTATATAGAAGGACAAATATCTTGCCTTTCAACTATGCTAAGCCACTTTGTCCAACTAATGTTACTTTAATGATGAGAAGATAATTTCTAGGAGATAACTTTTTTACTCTCACCTGGTTAATACGCATCAAGAATAAAAAATGGCAAATGTGTGAGCTAACAACATGGTTTTTCATAATAACTAGATCAAGACTGTTATGTCATCGACTACTTATAATACGAACTGATTTGGAAAATATAAAAAATAAATAATGAGGGGTGGTCCATTGTGCCCGGGTCTCCCCTAGGCTTTATAGCCCGTTACCCCGCTCGCCAGAAAAGACAGTCACAAGAGACACACAAAGAAAGACAACACAAACACATAGACAAATAACAACAGTTATTGACAAACACAAACATCCATGCCTAACCGGGATTTGAACCCGAACCCAGCAGCTCCAAAGGCTAGCACCCTAACCATTGCGTTGCCGTGTCGGCTAACATTTAATCTTACTTCAAATTATAATCTAATTTATCAGACCATTGTGTGTATTAATAATGTCGATGCAATGATGTTTGATCAACAAAGTTTCATATTGCATTTTAAATTAATAAACTATAATAAACTGAGTCGTCACAAAAATAATGTTACCCAAAAGTTAATCGCAACCGGAGGAAAGTTAATAGCATTTTTACTGAAACTAATTTCTGCCATTGTTATAGAGGTCTTCGTAACATATGCTGTAAAATTGTTCATGCTCTTATATACTTAATGATTGGTGAAACACTTCCTTTTCTCCTTCTTAATTGGTATTTTCTCGGTATTAGCCTTTTCGGCAATCCGGATGGACAATACAATTTTATTATTGAGTTGGATGGGTTTTCCCTATGGCTATGCATTAACGTAACTATGTTTGTTCTTCAAAATAATTTCAACCTTTCCTCGTCAAAGTACTTTTGATGTTTAAGGTAACGGGGCAGGCCTTACATTTTTACAGAAAAAAAATTACATCATTATTTATAAAATTCAAACGAATATAGCACACGGTAAAGACAATTGAATCTGTGAAAAAACTAGAAATGAGAATGGTTAAAAGTTTAAATTAGAACCAGCTAAAGGTAATGTTTCGCGTGTTTCTTTCTAAGGTGCCTAAATAGTGTGTGGAATAGCTTCTAATTAGTAGTCTCTAGTACAAAAAACTACTGTGTTTTTTTATTAATATTAATACCTTACTGGACTCAGTCACAGTACACTGTAAAACTGTGCTGCACAACGTTTTTCCTTAAAATTGGTGGTGCCTACCCGTGACCTAGCTCCCTCCAGTTTGATGGAAGTAAACTTATACCAAATTTACGGAGTAACGTTACACAAGAGAAGAAGTTTACTGTGTAAGTTTATTCCATAAATTTAGTGTAACTTTATTCCATAAATTTAGTGTACTCCATAAATTCAATGTAACATTACTCCACTAATGGAACCAAACAAATGGAAATGTAAACCATTCTCCGTGCCAACCTAATTTGGGTAAAAACTAATAGTAAAAAGGCAGGGGGAAAAGCGTGATTGATCCGCTAATTGGAAACTCAATTGTAAGGTAATATTACAAACAAAACGATCTTAATACAGTTTCACCAAAATACACTTTTCATTCTGATAAAATTACGAAATTTTCTCAAATAATACTCAAATCTGTTAGACCTTAAATGAATTTAATGTTTTAAACATGTTTTCTGGATGGATTCACAAATAATTTACGGAACTCTTTACTTCCGTGGAAGGATCTTCTCCATGGCATATTTCTATTAACTCAACTTACTTAGGTTGTCAATTAGTGTACACCAAAGATTTTTACAATGTAAGTTCGGAGACTCCAGCTCTACGAAAAAGTGTTTCATATCACACTCGGTTCTTTGACTTTGACCCAACTCCAGAATGAAATAGAACATACAACACTTGCGCTATCCTTTAAGGTCACACACGGTTTGGTTATCCATATTGATTTCATATCTAACGAAAGTTTGTTCTCACTTCTTATCTGTTTATTTAAAAAGCTTTCCTGTGTTTGGCTTTGCTGTAGGTAGATAGGGAAATGTTTTAGTTATTTGTTAAAAACCAACACCCAGGGTAATAATAGTAGAGGGTGAACGGAGCGCTCTTATACACTCTTAAATCAAAAGAGTGAAATCCACTCCAGTTGGAGAAGTGCATTTTCGGCACTGGAAAGGAGTGAATATTAACTCAGACTAAGTTAAAATCACTCGTTTGGAGTGATCCTGTTGGATGTTTAACACACAAAGGATCCACTCCATTCGGAGAAGTGCATTTTCCAGACTGGAGGAGTGAAATTAACTCAGATTGAGTTAAATTCGCTCGTTTGATTTAAGAGTGTAGTAGGTCTACTTAGAATGTAAGCTTGGAAAGCATTTGCTCCCCCATCCACAGGTGCGGTTTTCTTGGAAATGGGGTGATTTATAACTGTTTCGTATTTTTCCCCACCCTACATGGGGAAATACTAACTGTTTTGATTGTAAACCTCAAGCGGTGATTGTAAACCTCAAGCGCGCTAGGATTAGATAAGCGATGTTCTCCCCTTTTCATGGAAAACCCAGTGAAGGGATTGGGGTAGAGATACTTTTTGAAGCTTACATTCTGGCTAAAAATGGTATAGTGAACTTTAAAAAGGGTGCCACCATTTGGTTAGGTTAGGTTTGAATTATCGTCGCACTAGAGCTACACGAGGGCTATTGGCGACGGGTTTCGTATTTTAGAACCACAGTCAGTGACGAGCCAACACCTGAATAGGCACCCAACGCAATCATTAAGGGTGACATCGTACGCAGCGTTAGGACTTTGAAGGATATTTAACGTGCACTCCCTTACACGGGATATTATTCGTCGGACAGTTTTGGCTGCACGGGCCGTTTATAGGTCGGCAGCAATTTTGGCGATGCCCGGACCCGAACCTGGGACCTTCCGCATGCTAAGCGAGTGCTAACCGACTGGGCTCCCCAGCCCCTGCCACCATTTGGACATCTACGTGTTGTCTAATTGGAGTCTGCGTCATCAGAGAGAGCCTGGTCTTCACTTCAATCTGAATACTATCAAACTTTTCTTTATCCAATTTATTATTTTCAATTTGCTTAATTTTACTTAACTTTAAATGTTTTAGTCAAAATAATTGTTGTAATCTAATGTTGTATACGTGTTGCGCTTTGCTTAATTAAATATTTTCTAAAGTTACCCCGTGATTTTAATTTTGGTAAGCAACCAAGTCATTATGGCGGGGGGGGGGGGGGGCAAGGTCATATATTTAGTATAACCAGAGTGTACGGCATATAATCAGATACATAAAATCAGATAACCAGAGTGTACGGCATATAATCAGATACAAGAAATACGATCTCGGGTAGTGCAGTTTATATACAAGGTTACCTCCATTTTCAAATTGTAACACACATAATTCCATTGATAATTTTTTCTTTAATTTTGGGCATGGCATATAATGAGGAAATAAAAACTTTCTGAATGAAATTCCATGGTGTGTTATGGAATATCGGAGTGCTGAATCAATAGGTCAAAAATCCTCCAACTGACTGTTCCAGTTAAAATACTTTATGTGAACAAATAGTCAACATTGTCGCCTTGTTTGACCGGTACACGGGTACAGCCCTATGGTAGGGTGGATTTGAGGTTAAACTCCATTGTTCCTTCAGTCCAGTTTCTCCAGATGAACAAATTACTTTATGGGTAATGGGTAATGCAATCGATTCCGGCTGCCTATTTCTACCCTCCTTTTCGAGCATTAAGACAGCCAATTACGCTTCGTAATTTAGAACCCTGGTCAAGTGACGAAGTCGACCCAGGGCACCCAACGGAACTTCGAGCGACATCGTAAGCTAACGCCGTCGGGACATTCGACTCCACAGATTTAACGAGCACGTATATCGCAGTGTACTCGGGTACCCCGGTGAATTTTAGAGGATTTTTTTCCACCAGCACGAATACGTCTCTAGTATGGCTAGGACAAGGACAATTACTTTATATAAAAAACACCCAATCAAAAATTTTGTTTGTTGTTTAAAGTAGTAGGTCCTTATCAGAATCCTCAGCCAGTTGTCACATTTGATACAGATACAAATTAGAGAAAAATATTCACTGGTAAAAAAAAGTAAAGTATTGTCACTACTAGGAAATTTAATTTAATACATTTAAGATCATACAAAAAGTATGCTTTTCAAATTAATTATATCGTGCTTAAACTAATAAAAATTCTATTGTAAATGTGGCAAAACGATTTGTTTTAACTCAATAAATTTATTTGACTTTCGTAAAGTGCACTATGTGTTTGTGCAACTTTTGTTTTAAAAAAGTACGATTTTAAAACGCGCTACAACAATAACTGTGTCTTGAATAAAAATTTGAAACTGAAGAATTTAATGCATACAAAAGTCTTATGTATAAGTGAGAAAACATTAAAACTGTTTTTTAATAAATAATTTGGCGCGTTCAAAGTTTTCTGAATTTCATTATCTCTACACATGCGACACACAAACCTTGAATTTATTACACATCATAGTAAACCCTTCACTGTTTCTGAAACGTATACGTTTCGATAAATAATATCTGATTGCAAAAAACCGGGTCGTGTTCTACGTCACACCTGTTAAAAGTCCATCTACTGGTTTCCGGAACATATTCAGTGATGTCTGAAAAATCAAAATAAACAGATGTCCAAAATATCAGCGTGAAAGTTATTGACAAACCAATAATGGTGTACTTGACGTTCCTTGAACTTTGAACGCGCGGTTACAACGCGAAGACAGATGCACTAAATATAAGCCGGGCCTATCTGATAGGTGATGACTTACAGCGATGAGAACATAAAAAGTCGAAATGTCTGTAGCAAAGTCGATAAAATTACTATTGAAGTAAGATTTCGATATGCCTTTTCATTCACCGGCACTAATTCACTGTAAAAAACCCTATTGTTTTTACAGTTAAAAACTGTCAACTTTAAAACTGTAATTTTTTTTACAGGAAAACGGTAATTTTAACAGAGTGAAACTGTTATTTTAGCAGGGAGAAACTGTTAAATTAGACGTGCAAAGAGTAACGTTATTGAGATCATCGTTAAAGCACAAATACCCAATATTAGCTCTCGCGGCGAGTAATTACTTTGTCACAGGCGGTTCAGTATTAGGCTTCGCACATAAGAGGTTCCTGGATCAAAACCGGTATACCTCTTCCAGGAACCTCTTGTGTGCGAGCCCAATACTGAACCGTCTGCGATACAGTAATTACTCGGCCGCCTGAGCTAGTTTTGGGTATTTTATTTTAGCAGGGAGAAACTGTTAAATGAACAGTTTTTCCCTGGTAAATGAACAGTTTTCCCTGCTAAATGAACAGTTTCTCCCTGTTAAAATTACAGTTTTTCTGCAACAAAATACAGTTTTTAATTGTAAAAAAAACAGTTATTAACTGTCGTCAAAGTTGATAGTTTTTAACTGTTAAAACAACAGGTTTTTTATAGTGTTCCAATTAAAAATCTAAATTTTCAAATTGTTTTATTTGAAAAAGTTATCGTTAAAATTAAACTAAACTGTCATGGGAAAGTGTTAACTTAAAATATCCATAATAAGCGATTTAAATTTTCGACGGAAATAAAAAAAATGAAATGATAAATATATTCGCTGAATAGTTAAAAAATGTGTCTTAGTAAATACAATGTCTATTTTGCCTTCGCGGCAGTTTTATTATTGTCGTAGCATCCATTTTTTGTAATTTTTAACCCACTGAGGGATATCGACCAATACATAGAGTGTAAATTTGTTTTCTCTGCCCGAAAATAAAATTTTTGTTTTTCACTGTATATTTATTTTCTTCATTCTTTAAAAATTGTATTTCTTTAGAATATGACTATAAATATTTTCTTCGCATTTTTAAATTTTAAAATTTAGTTTAATTTTAAAGTTATGGTTTTTTAAGAAGTGGAAAGTTTTTCTGAAACACTTGACAGCATAGGTGACCGGTTTATACTTCTGTATCCCACAGAGGGTTTGAATAAATAATTTAATGCAATTTAATATTTTTTAAATATAGAATTTCTAACTGAGAGTCAAAATTCTGGTACCAGTAAACTCTTATTTCCATAAAAATTATCGAACAAAACATTTTTTATTTCAAGTGAAAGAAAGAAAAATGTAAAATAAAAAAAAATTAAAAGTGATTCAAAAGTATATATGAATTTCATCCTTAAAAAGTAAATCTGATATTTCAAAATATCTTAAATTCATAATAAAATAAAGTTTTTTTTAGTATATAGTGTATATTTTTAAAATAAGACAGCTTTTTTAACCTTTTACTTTTGCATACTTTTTTAACAAATGGTTAGCAAGAAAGCCTGGACAAGTAGGGTTTATGAGTTTCATCCTTAAAAAAGTACAGCTGATACTTAAAAATATCTTAAATTCATAAGAAATTAAAGATTTTTTAGGGTAGTGCACATTTTTAAAATACAGCTTTTTAACCTTTTACTTTTGCCAACTTTTTTAACAAACGGTTAGCAAGAAAGCCTGGCAAGTGTAAGTAGGATGTGGTTATTTTCATTCACTAGACGAAGAAAAGTTTGTTTAGGAGTTCATATTTAAAGTCAACTGACTAACTTATCATAACCACAGAAAACATCCGTTTGCCTGAGTAACTTCGCAGCGAAAGTGAGGTACTTGTTTTCGGGAATTTATTAGCTTTTCTAAAAGCTTCGCAATATCACTTGAAATGGTTAATGATTTGAAAACACATACAAAGCATTATACAAAGCAATTTGAATTTAATCCTCGGAGAAAAATTACTTCTATCAATAAACATTAAGAGTTTTGTAAGTTTAGAAAATACTTTTCACTATATTTTAAAAAGTTTAAATCAAGCATTTTCATACAAACCAAATGATGTACAAAATGTGCGAAATTGATATCTGGGAAATTTTTTCCATCATATATAACGATAGAGGGTTTTGTACGTTGAGGAAATACTACTAAAATGTTTAATTCACACATTTTCATGCAAACTGTTTTTTTTTAATTAATTGCTTTAAAATATTTTGAGTTTCTAATTATTTTTAGAAAGTCTCTTATATGGCGATATGAAACAAAACGAAAATATTTAATTTTTAAAATAATTAAAACTGTTTTCAACTAATCTAAGTATAGTCTATCAATAGGGTTTTATTTAGGCCGAACAATTGTTTACAACCGTGCGGTACCTGATTAGTATATGACCATACATTGGTAAATTGCTCATTTTATTACAACCACAAACTTATTACAAATTTTAAATTGCATAATCTTTCAAAAAATATTACTTAATATATTAGTTATACAAGTATGCAACATTGTAAATAATTATTTTCTACATTTGATGGTGTTGAAATGAGTATTTTACGTATGGTGATGTTTGTAAAATTTTCAAATTTTAATAAAATTATGTTTAATATGGATACATTTAATATTGCAAGAACAAAATGTTTTCATTGAAAATTGCGAAGTTTAATAAAGCTAAATGTTCTATTGGATTCGAAGACATGTAAGCAATTCAGAATTTATAGTCGATGCATTTTGAAGTATAACATGTAAAATTTAATAAAAATATTTTTTAAAAATGTCCTTAACCAATTCGTTTAAAATAAGAGTTTACTTGCACACGACACATTTAAATGTTTTTAAAACCAATACACACAGTCTCGCAATTTTATTTATGTATGTTATCTGTACAAAATAACGATATAATTTTCTAGCTAACTGCAAAAATTCTCATTCAGAATAAATAAATTTTCTTGATTGGATGATCTTATTTATGATCTAACGCCATTGATACTTGATACATGATTTTATCTGCCTAATCTGTAGTAAGCGTAGTAGCTATAAAAGTGACCTATTTTATTTTATTTTTTTTGTTAACGAGTAAAAAAGTTTTTTATTACCATATTAATTTGCAAGTGTAAATTCGGCCAATACTCGAGCTTTACCCAAAGATAAAAGCAAATTCAGATTTTTTAAAGCTAAATTTTAGTTTCGGAAAAAATATGATTAATAAACCAGCTGCAAAAATAATAACCTTTTGCTTCAGAAACTTTTTAATAAAATTTCAGTTTCAGGAGATTTTAAAATACGTACTTAATTTCAGATACTTACGCCCGTCAATCAGGAATTAGAAATAGAGTGATAATAGTATCAGTACATTTTTTTTAAAAGAAAAATATATTTATTTGGGGTCATATCTCTGCACTCTAATACAAGACGGTCTTTTGTTGCAATTTACTATTTCATAATAAAGAACAAAATCACCAGGAAAATGTAATATATACCCTTATACAAATATTTGGCAGTGAAAGAATAATATTTAGTGTAATTAAAGATAATTAATTAAGGAAAATATAAGATAATCTATAACAATAAAAAATCAAATAAAATGTATTAAGAGAAATGTTAATATTAATAATTATTAAAGTATTTTAGCACACACTTAAAAAGAAAAAAAAATATTTTAAATTAAATTCCTACTTTAAATTAAGATTAAATTCTAAAATAATTTAAATAACTAATATCTGAAGTAAAGAAAAATATTTAAAAAAGGAAATACTAAAAAATATTGGGCATTTTTTTTAAAATTTTTTGAAACAGTAATAATGTGTAATTAATATGTTATCTTTTACGTACTTATTTAGATATCAGTAACATAAAAAGATACAAATATTTATTTCAAAAAATAATTTAAGATTAAATTAGAATAAAATATTGTTTATAATTATACTTTTAATTTAGAGAAAACAGATTTAAATAAAGCAACATATATCTTTCAACCAACATATATTTGCCAACATTGTGCTTAAAATACTATGTGAATAATTTTGTAAAATAATGCAAATAATGAATGCAATAAATAAATTATGTGATTAACAATGTAAATAATAATATTTATTACCTTTACTATAGCTTTTGCTTGAACATCTGTAGGAATGACAAAACAAGCCGCAATAGCGCAAATAATTATCGTTTCTATTGATCCCATTGTAAATCTTAAAAAATTAAATACACTTGTGGTCTGAAATTTGTTTGTGGTCTGAAAGTTGGTTTATACTGACCGCCGCACCACATCACACGTTATATACCCACTTTTTTCTTCTTTTGCTTCTTTTTTTCTCCTTTATTTTTATCGGAGGGAGTCCTACGTATTGCCATGGGAACGAAACGTGTGGGATTATTCGGGATCTAAGTTTGGAGGCAAGCCGATTGCCGCCAATTGGCGGTAATTTTCAATTATCGTTTTCTAAAACTGCCATGACATATTCTATAGTTGTTTATATAATTATTGTTTTCTGAAAGCGCTATTACACAATATAAAATGTTTTTTTTATATAATTATTGCTTTCTGAAAGTATCATATCACATTTAATATTTAAAAAGAATTGTTTTCTGAAAGTGTCATATTACATTTAATATTTAAAAAACAAATTGTTTTCTGAAAGTGTCATAGTATATTCCATATATTTTTAATTAAAGTTTTCTATATAAAAGAGTCAAATAACATTGAATAGATTTTTGAAACTGACATAACACACTTTATATTTTTTTGGCATTGTTGTTTTTTGAAAATGCTTGGGGCATTTCCACGCGTGACTGACACTACATCAGAACGATTTAACCAATTTCGTTTGCATATTTCATAATTATTTTTTATTTGTGAAAAAAAAATATTGTATGTCAGTATACCCCTGAGCATATAGTATTTTTAGCAATCATTAAAATTTTTTTTTATTTAATATTTAACTAAAAAATAATAAAAATGTCCTGATGTGACTGACACTACACGAAAGTTCGTAGATTTTTGGCTATCAGAAAAATTCTAATTTCTTCTGATTGCGCAGTAAATCAGCATTCTACTACTGCTTATTTTAAGTATAAGGTTTCAGGGTAAATATATTAATTGCAAAAAAGTATTAAAATACCATAGGAAATAAGTTATTAACGATTTTGTGCGTGACTGACACTACATTCATTTCGTGACTGACACTACATTGTGAATTGTATCGCAGATATGGAATTTTAAGCAATAATAACACAACGTATGTAAATAATTTTGTAAAAAGGAGTGTTAAAAATTGCATAAATGGTAAATTTATGGTTAGAAAAAGTTACACAATGTCCTCTAAAGTAGGTTTCTGGTAATTTCTGAAACTCTAATTTTTTCTTCAAAATGCAGTAAATCATCATTTTACCAGTGCTTATTTTAATTATAAGGTTTAAAGCTAAATCATTTAATTGCAAAAAAGTATTGAAATATCTTAGGAAATAATTTATTAACACTTTTGTGAGATTCAACTTGTGACACACTACATCATGTGAGTTGTATCACAGAAATGGAAAATTTAGGCAATAATAACATAACATATGTAAATAGTTTTGAATATAGTAAGTTAAAAATTGCGTACATGGTAAAAATATAGTTAGACAAAGTTACACAACGTCCCCTAAAGTTGATTTCTGGTAGTTTCTTACTTCTTTCTTCAATAGCATTTTCTGAAAAACCTTCCTTCTCAGGCCACGCAAAAAGACCCCCGACCATTGCAGATGTTTCAGTTTTATTGAATAAGCAACTTTACTTAACATTTGCTCACAAAATATTTAACGATAATTTAACTACAAAAGGAAATAAAGCTTTTTTTCCAGCATCACGTTCATTTTCAAAATTTTGTTGAGAGGTATTTCTTTTTACAACATTTAAATTTGTTTAATTAACCGTGTAGTATTTTGGGGGATTTAATGAAACATTGGCAGTTGTTTTAAGTAGGCATTTGTTTAATTTAAAAAAAACGAAGCAATTTTTGTGTGTCTAGGAATTGGAAGGTTTAACTTCCTTTAATGGCATATATAATTTAATCTACCTATTTTGCCCTTTACACAGTTGTCAGAAATGTATAATAGTTGTATGTTTGGGCAGATTTCTTATGCAAAGTGAAAAAATCTTTAACAAAATGTGGGTCAAATTTCTTAGAAAGTGTGACTTCCTTTATCCCCTCCTCACCGTATCACGAAGTCCATCAATTGGTCCTTCACCACGTTTGAATTCAAAGATGACCATGACTTTTGGAAGAGAATTACCAGGCAAGGTTGTCAAACGGTTGGAGGATTGCAATAGAGGTGTATAACCTTTAATTGAAGTGTTGTCCGTAAAGTGGTTTTTGCTTTCATTTTCTTTAGATTTTTAAAATTTATCCCGTCTTAAAAACATCCCCTTTGCTCTTTTTTTTCTTTTAGCTGTTGATATAGCCATCTTAAATCAAAATTATCAAAATATAAGAAATCTACAAGTATTTAGCTAATCTAAAACATCTAGATCAAAAAGAAGTTGTGACTAGCACTACATCGTGACTGACACTACAAATCTAAAATGTGTTATAAATAGAGAAAATGTTCTTTATTTTAAAATTAAAAAGGTTGGAATTACACAGAGGTTACTATAGTAAGAAAATATCGTAAAAATTTTGAAGTAAAGCCTTATTTTAAAAAGTTATGGGAACTTTTATATCTTTTCGTGACTGACACTACAGTCAAAAATGAGATTTTTATCTTCCTAATTAAATATCTTTTAGTTATAAATGCCAATTAATAATGTGGTTTTAACATAGTTCTGATAGTGTATTTTAATAATTTTACCAAAAAATCTGATAAAATGTATTTCTTATCTGAAAATTCAAGGATTCAAAATGATGCAAAAACACGAGATCATGTTTTCGAAACAAAGCGGCCATTTTGAAGCCGCTGTGTTGCCAAAGACGAAACAACAATTGTTGATGATACAAAAAAAATTAAATTCAAACCTTTCTAAAGCAAATATAAAAGATACAATTGTGGGAAAAAATATTTTTTTTGCAGTCGTGGTCTCTTCTGACGTGGAATTACCCTATGATATTTTCAAACAGTATTATATTGTATGCAGAATTATTCAAAAACATTAGATTTTTAAAAAATCGTCAATATTTAAGAGTTTTGACAATAAAAGCTCTATTAATTCAATAAAATAATCTGTGTAAAAAATTACGTTACAGATTCCTTAAAATGCTGAAAAAAAATTCTGTAATGAATATTGCTTTTTTCCAGTAAAAACACTGAAAAATATTATTATAGTTAGGGGTAAATGAAGTCTCCTATTAAGTATATCTAGAACAAATAATTTTTGAAAGTTTTAAAACTTCTAATGGGTTAAACAAAGATGTTTTTCTCCATTTGCCACTTATAGTTGCAGTAGAAGTATAACTTTTAGAAATTATAACTTTCAAAAGAGCTTTAAAACATGATATATAAATGTTTAAAGAATGTAACTGTTCATCAAGTAGGAAAATGAAGGGTACGCAGGTAAACTCGGTAAGATGACGAAAATGAAATTTCTCCTCATCAATGGAAAGTACTGGAAAATTAACAATTATATTTTAGGGCCTGGAGTACTATACCTTGTCTAGCCAGAATGTGAGCTTCGAAAACACTTTCTTCCCCCATCCCTTCGCTTGGTTTTCTAGGAAACGGGGGGAGCATTACTTCTCTAGACTTATGGCTTTATTACTTTCTTGGTGGGGGGCAAGTTCGCCGAACACTGCGACCTTCGGTCCATTGTATTCAACCCCAGAAATGACACAATCACAAGAGACTTACAAAGAAAGAGACGACAAAAACACTTAGACAAATAACAACATTTATTGAGACACAAACATCCATGCCATGACCGGGACTCGAACCAGAGCCCACCAGCTCCAAGGGCCAACACGTTAACCATTGCGCCAGCGGGCCAGCTCTCTAAACCTAACGCTTTTGAGGTTCTGTTGTGAGGTTAAAAGTGCAACCGCAAGTAGAGTGGGGAAAAAATATGCTCACGCCGTTTTGAAGAAAACCACGTGCGGGGTGGTGGGAAAAAGTGCTTTTGAAGCTCACATTCTGGCTAGAGACAAGGTTTAATGACAAGACTCACTGCAAATGATCAAAGAAGAAATATTTTGCAAGTATTAGTGAAAAAAGAGTGATTTCTATCCCCGAGAAGAGAGTGTTTCTGAGAAGAGAGTGTAAAGAATATTTATCAGCTGCTCCTCACTCTCCGTGACTATTTTGTTCGAATTCAAAAGAAAAATATGACATATTACGATGATATTTTTATTTTTGTGGTTTTAAAGAAAATAAATTGGTCTTCATAATAATTAAAAGAAAATAATTTGGTTAATATTTTAAAATAAAATTGATGACACTTAAATTGCAAAAGTTTGTTGTTTTATTTGTTGTTATTATAAAGATTAAACTTTTAAACTCTTTAAAAAAGTTTTTTTTAAACATTATGCACGTAAATTGTCAATGTACAGTTATAGCTGTGTATGGAATTTACATTTACAATTTGACATAGAAAAATAATTTGTAGTGTCAGTGAAATTAAGCCAAATGGGGATAAAAGAGGAATTGTGGTACATTCTGCGTCATCACTTGTGATTGGCTTAGGAGGAGGTGTGACTTAACTATTATCCAATCGGCTTGAACCAGAACAGAGTCCAAGTCCCACTTTTCCGTTATCAACGAAATAGTGGTTTGGCCAAATACAAAGAGCTTTCAAAATATTGATTTTATGATCTGTTACTGCCATTGCATCGGATAAACAACTTTTTTCTTCACTTCATTCATAAAGTTGTGCAAAAGGAAATAGTGGCAAATAAAGAAAATTTTATTAAATTAAATCAATAAGTTATCCAAGTACGATTTTTTGGTTGCTTTGTTTGTTATTTAGGCTTTTGCTTATTAATACTGCATAACTTAATTTTTTGAAGAATAAATTTTCCTTTTCCTTTAATGTCCAGAGCCTAAAACCTAAGAATCACAATTCAAGATTCCGTAACCTGAAACAACGAAATCGGACAATATCCATTTTTCCATCATTATGGCGTAATGACTTCTTATTTGGTAATTATTCTTCTCTGATTTGGGACTCAAAATGTCAGCATGATTTTTTTTACATCTAGATCAGTAAAATATAATAGTTATAAAGTAATGTCTTGATTCTTCGTGTTATGTTTGTACTAAGGTTATTTTCGGGGTTAGTTACTTTGTATTCTTCCTGGTGTTTTTTTGCAAATTGACCCGCATAATAAAATTGACTGTTAAAATCCCATTATAAATATAAACATATATTATTAGATTTGTGAATTTTTTTTTGATTAAATACAGATGTAAGGGGTGATCTTTAAGGGCGAGCTTTTTGGTGAATTTTAAATAGTTTTTTTTTATAAAGCTACAAATTTCACAAATTCCAAAATTGTGAAACGTGGTTTGGATAGCCACGATAAATACTACTATGCATGACTTATGACTTTCTTGGTGGGGGGCAAGTTCGCCGAACACTGCGACCTTAGGTTACTACTATGTAAGAATTGGGCAAAATTTAACTTGAGAAATACATTTTACTGGAGTTTAACTTAATTTTCTCGCAATTTTACAATGATTTTTTGTGGCGTAAAATAACGTGATATTGGTCCCAATTTTACGTGAGACGTGGTAATATTCGGCTCGACACCCTCTCCCCTAAACACATCACCTAAAATTCGTCACTTAACCAGGATTCTTAATTACGAAGAGTAATTGGCTGTGTTAAAGCTCCTAAAGGAGGCTAGAAATCGGCAGCCGGAATCGATTACATTACCCATTACATCACCTAATTGATAATCGTTAGCACGCTAGCCTTTGGAGCTGCTGAGGTCGGGTTCGAATCCCGGTCAGGCATGGATGTTTGTGACCGTCAATAAATGTTGTTATTTGTCTATGTGTTATTCCTTTCTTTGTGGCTGTAAAAATTCTTTCTGTGTCTGTCCCACTTGACGAAGGCTTATAAGCGGTTCTCTGAACAAGCACACAAGCTGGAATATATGTGTACCATACCATACCATACCTAATTGATGGACCCTAAGTAACTAAAATTGTTTGTACAATTTTGTATGATTAAAATTTTAACACGCTGTGCACGTTTTGGAGGGTGCTGATTCTAACAAAAAATGTTTTTTTTAAGCATTGGTCCACCTGTTTGTTTGTTTGAAATTTCTCTACAGCTAAAACTAAAAAAACACTACTGACTTTAAATTTAAAACACTATTATTATTATACTATAATATTATTATTCACTATATTATTATACACAAATATTATTATTCACTATATTATTTTTTTTTATTTAAGTATTTCTAGTACCTGTCAGGCGCCATAATAAGATTTTAGAGAAAATCGCCCATGTGTAAAGGATAGCTGACACAGAAGTATTCGGTTTTTAAAGGTATTGCAGAAAAACAGCGAAAGCTGCAGTATTTAAATTTGGTACACTAGTTCCCAGTACCTGCCGGACATCATAATAAGGTTTTTGAAAAAATCGGTCATGCGCAAATGATAGCTGCCATCAAACTCTTTAGTTTTTAAAGTTATTAAAAGTTTTGCAAGCAGCCATAAGATGTTTCGTTTGTTTTCTTAAACGTTTTTGAACAACGTATTATTTTTAAATATAAAAATTAGACAAACTTATAGGAGAATTTCTAGCAATGATTATTCCTTTCATCATTTTAACCCTTTCAGTCCCAGTGATGCCATTTGGCATCATCACTTTTAATATATATATTTTTAATATTTATGTCCCGTTAGACATCCAAACACACATCATTCGATTCTTCACACTTTGTTCTATCAGACAAAATTTTACTTTAATCTCAATAGAAGCCAGAACTACTATTTTTTTTATTTAGAAAATAGTCAACAAGCGTTTCTCCTGATTTTTGATAAGTTCACTTCAGTTCCACATATTTAAAACACAATTTAAACTATTTCGGTTAAAATAATTACTAATTTTTTTTTAATAATATGGTCAGATACCTTAAAATATATAACTCGAAGTGTTTTTAGGTAATATATATATTTTTATTTTGTTGTTTTCCACAGTTAAAGAATTTTGGCATTGTTTCAAAAACCATATAAAAAATTTTAATGGATTTTTTTTCTTATGGAATTCGTATATTTGACCTAAAATAAGCTTATTTTGTGAATATCCGATGTTTCTGTAGCGTAGTAAATTTTTGGGACTGAAAGGGTTAATGAAAGATGAGGTTGGGTGCCAAATTATTTCTATGGACTTTATTTCGTTTCATTTTAACGATTCATATGCTAAAAAAATGACTCGATTTTTTTAATTAAATTAATTTATTATTTTAAAAAATACTGATTGCTTTTAAATAAAAACCAATAAATGCACATAAACCTCTTCTAAAGTCTAAAGGACACTTTAACCCCATCAAAAATCATCAATGAATAACTTTTACTTTCCTGCTCTGAATATGTTATCATTTATTCCACGATAATGAAATCTAGGCTTATTTTGCACAAGATAAAATACTTATGAAAATTTATTCAAATGTAGGATATTTAACTTCCATCTGCGTATCAATTGAATTTCGAAACAGAACATCATCGATTATTTCTTTTTTCAATAAATTCTTCTTCTCCTTACCCTTATTTACGTTGAAAAGATAAATACAGTAAACTCCCTATTATCCGCGGAATTGGGTGGCGCGGCATCCGCGGATAAGCGAATTCGCGGATAATCCGCAAAAGTAATGAAAATATCCACAAAATTGCTTTTGCTTTTAAAAAAGTAAGGTAAAAAACGTAACAGTTATGAAATATGAAGATTTACAATTTTACAAAAGAGTCGGTCAATTTTTTTGCTCTGTTTATTAGCCATGAAACTTCTCATTCTTATTTGTGACTGAAGTTTGTCTTATTCTTATGTTATTCGTGATTGTCTCTCATTCTTATTTGTGATTGAAGATTTTTTTAAACTATTTTTTGCTTCTCACTCATTTTGCTATCAAAATCACGCAAAGCAGTTCACTGAAATCGCGAACAGTTTATTTTACAAATGACGCAAAAATTTTCGGCAAAAATCTACACGTGATGTGCACCTGGCCGAACACATTTTGGCACACATTAGGTTTCCTATATCATCCTTATTTTAATGTTGTTCGTTGTTCTTAATGCATTCTTCGTTTTTTTTTTTAAGTAGATTCGTCGTTCCTTGAATGTGTTCGCCATTCTTAAGAGGAATTCGCTGTTCTTGGAAAGCATTTTTTTAACACGTATTGAAAAAAACTAAATTTAATATTTCTGGGCTTTGTTAAATTATTATTTTTGCAGGGAAGAGGAGAGGGGGGGGGGGGGGGAGAGAATCATAACCCGCGGATAATCAGCAAAGCGGATAATCCACCCGCAGATAATCGGGAGTTTACTGTATGTTTCTAGAGATATAAACAGTAAAAAAGATCTGTTAAAGGCAAAAAATATCTCATTTTCCTACAGAAAATTCGTTTTCTAATACTAAAGGAATTTATTGTAATATTACTTCTCAATTTATCAAAAGACACAATTTCTCTGTAAACAGATAAAATCTATAAACGCATATGCAGATTGCACTTGTTGCGAATTTTTTTCTGTTTGCTACGATTTTGTTGCCAGAAATTTTCTGTAATATAACAGTCATTTTTTACTGTAGTATCAATATGTATTTTAATGTTATTTTATCGCCTGCAAAAAAAAAGACTTTTGTATCAAACCAAAACATGGCTATTTAATCTTAATGTGAACTCTTTTTTGTAGTTAAGTACTACACGATATTTTAAAATGATCTTCCATTATTATACATATTATTAAAATTTCACAAAAAGTATTCAATTTCTTCTTCTTCAAAGGCTTCTAATAAAATTTATTGTGTTAGTTGTTGCAGGAAATTTCATGGATAATTAATAATATCAGTGAGGCTTTAAAGCTTTAGAGTCGGTGGTTTAGATAAATGCAATTGCAACAATGAAAAAATAAGCTGTAAATGTTGATCGTTGGTTTGTCTTATCATTTGTTTGTATCTTTTGGCAACACTCTTGCGGTTTCTGTTTCGTCAGAAAACCCTCCCTTTAACTCGTTAGCAGGAAATTCACTTTGGGGGTTTCCACGAAATTTCCTCCCCACAGCTAAGTTGGGACAAATATCTCGAAACTATTTTTTGCTTCTGACCTTTTCTCACTGCGCCACAATTTCACAGATCCGACAATGAAGTTTCCAAGAATAACACTTTCATTACAGAAATCTCAGAATAACATTCATCTCTCTCTCAAAGACATAAAAGTGATTTTTTGTCTTCGGAAGTGGCAAGAGTGCTTTTTACTTCATTCATCTTGAAACCAAGATGAAAAGTTATAAAAATTATGTTTCGTTGTCTCTATTGTAAGTATCGAAAGTAATTCTTGTAAGCCATCTTGATGCAGAAAGAAAAATTATACTTAGAAAGATACAAAAGAGTCAGTTGACCCAAGAATAAATATTATTTAACTATAATTCTTTCTTAGAAAATGTTCTAGTAGCATACAATGCTGCATATGATATAATTTAAACGTTATGATATAATTCCGTAAGCCATTTTTAGGCAGAAAGAAAAGTTATAATTTGAAGGATACAAAGAAGTAAGTTGACCTAAGAATAAATATTATTTAACTATATTTTTTCTTGAAATATTTTCCAGTTCCAGCACACAATGTTGCATATGATATAATTCAAACATTGTGATATCCTGCTGAGATCAAGAGGTAATTCTCGCATATGTTTCTTTTGCTGTTGAGGTCGATTTATTGTATAAATTTTATTTTTTGTGCTACACGGAAAAGATTCAGATTCACACACTTTAAACAATCTTATTTAAAAATCAAGAATTAAAAAAAATCCAAGGTGGAATTCAAAGTATTTTTTACTAGATTTTTAAAAAATCCAGTAAAAAATACTTTGAATTCCACCTTATATATTTTAACGACACAGTTCATAAAACTGTATATGAGCATTGAAGTTGAGTTAAAAGCAAACATTATGCAAATATATGCGTAGAAATTTTTTGTGATTTTATAATTTTTAAAATTTTTATTTAAAAAAAAGTTTTAAGCATGATGAACTTTATTCAATCCATAGTTTTGTGAACTACATACATGTGTCAGTTGCAGTGGCGAAATATTAAAGATCGAACATATTTTATTAAGCTTTATATAGTTTTAAATTTGGCAACGAGTGTATAAAAATGAATTGATTGTGTTAATTTTTTTGGTTAATAGTACATGGAATACGACAAAAAAAAATCATCTAAATACTTTTTTTA